>JANAVB010034016.1:1019760-1023705 GCA_029216955.1 Iris pallida | reverse complement strand
TTTGCAAAATAAAACCTTTTAGGAAACTTAAGCAGTTTGCACCTCCCGCAAAACATGTTTTGTTTAGAATGGCCCTTTTCATCAAAATGACGTTAAAACTAGCCGTTAGAAGCCATTTTTTGGATAAAGTAAATTTTGCACTCCCCAAAGTACCCCTCTGAATGCTAACGTTAACATTGTGGCTCCCTTTCATTCTCTATATATAGGATTGTTTTGAAACATAAAATCCAAACTTTCTATTTTTTACTTTTTTGACCGGTTGGTTGGAAAAATAACATTAAATTTTTTTTCATCTTCCTTTTTTTTTTTTTACTTATTTGCTCTCATTTAATGTATTGAAGCTTTTTCTTACCTACAGATCTCAAATCCAACTACAAATTATGGCCAGTAGCTCACAATCTTCATTCTCAAAACGTCCAAATAGAAATTGTGGAAGAACAATTTATTGCCATTATGGATTAATTAGTTCATTGAAGACTTCATGGACACCAACAAATCCTGGAAGAAGATTCTATGGGTGTGCAAATTTTTCAACAAAATTTTGTGGTTTTCTACTATGGGAGGATGAGAAACTTTCAGAACACTATCAAATTCTAATGTGGAATTTAATAAAAAAAATTAAAGAAGCACCGAGTGTAGTGCCCTGTCCCTATATCATTTCCCGTTACCGTCCACGGGGTGCGCTAGAAAGGAACACTGTTGCTATCGATTCGGTTGGGACCGATAGGTCGGAATCGGCCGAATCGATCGAACGGGAACGGCTGAATTAAGATCCATTCCACGTTATGGAATGGCTTCTTCGGAACCAAGTCCCATATTCAGTGGATTGCGACTCAATGATTGGCTCTACGGCTGAGTCGAGAGAGACCTCCCGTTGCTCTTGTTTTCATGTCGCACTTGATTTGGCTTTGGCTTTGGTTTTCGTGAATGCGTTTATCGTAAATATTTCGATGAGTTTTTGTGACTTACGTTTTTGAGCTTCACATTCATATCAAAATTCCTTGAATTACATAGTGTTCTAATCAGTTACTTATGCTATTTCAGGTGATCGCGTAGGCGACGTCAGCGCAGCCAACCAGTCCCTCGCTTGAAGCAAGTCTAAGGCGAGTGGCTGACCTCCTTCGACTCGACTCTCTATTTCAAAATCAATATGAAGTTAAATGAATGCTTGTCATCATAGTGTAGAATCAAAGAATTCATGGCACGATTCTTCACGAAACACTTGCTATCAAACTACCGATATTAAAAATAGAAAACGTGCTTTCTTATGCAATTCCACTTAGCCTATGCAAAACAATGAATGAATCGATTAACGTTTATCGCAACGATATGGCTAAGTGAGTAAATCGACTAAGTTCAAAAGAAAGGCTAAGTTTTGCAACTAAAAGAGAAAGGATAAGGTTCTAGAAAAGAGATAGCATTTTTAAGACTCTACAAAACGGTCATTGGACAACTTGTCGACAAGGTGTAGTTTCCTCGAATGGTTGCCTAGGCCAAGGAAACGATTCGGCCCGAGAGGAACGTGTATAGAAAGCGCCAGACTTACATCGACGTGAGTTATTCGAAAACTTTCGCACAGGGCTCATTACCCGCCGCGAAAGGGTCATCGTCTAACCCATCTATAGTCCGTGATGGCTTGACATTGCCAGTGACCTTCACACCCTTTCACTACTTAACTAATACACATGACACGAGATGAATATGATAGCTGCTTAATGTATACAATTTCATATGCTTGCCTCAAAACATGTTAACATGCAAATCGATCAGGATGGTTAGAAAGATCACAAAAGTAGCTGGCTAACATGTTTATAAAACTGCTTGAATTAAATGCAGAGCTTAGATTTTAATTAGCCATTCGTTAGTACATGTGATCGTACTGATCCTCGCTCTTTGCAGATCCCGTGAATCAGGAAGGACGTGCCAACTAGCTCGGCGACGTTCATGATTTTGAAGCTTCGGCCGCGCATCGAAGACTTTTCCCGCAACTCCACTTTTGAAGACTCTCAACTGTCAAAAAAAGATGGCTCAACATCCCTCCATTCCAGGTCACTAGAATACACTATTGTATATTGAGGGATGTGTGCAATATATGGAACGGCTATCTTATCGGCACTCTTTTGTAATTGAGTCATGTTGTAGCCCGCGCGGCATGAGTCCTGTACTGGAGTCTGTAAATGATGTCTATTATCAATAAAGATCAAAGTTCTATTTACTTAATGTGTGATTCAATTTGTCTGCTTGCTTTCTTAGATCTCGTGTTTCAGATTACCTTATGACTATGCCATGTGCGATCGCAAATTAGGTTCGTACGGCATCACATCCGGGGGACGATTATCGATTCGACGGAATCAGGGCGTGACATAATGGTATCAGAGCACGGCTTTACGTCCTTGGCCTCCAGTGTCGAGTTCTAGTCTAAAATCATTGATCTCGTGTCGATAAGATAAGTTGTTCCATACGCTGAACCAAGGATATTTTCTGAAACTAACGAGAGTTGCCTTTCTTTTTCCTGCAGTTACGGAACCTGGGGCAGGGGACGAGACGAGCGCTTCCACCAGCTCGAGTAGTTCCAGACCCGAGCATTCCGTCAACCCAACGAGGATGATTGTCATGACCCGCACCCTGGTTAGGGGTACGAGAACGTGGGTACGTCCAGCCTACGCCGCAGTATCGACGGTAGAACCATGTATAGATCATCTATAAAATCTAACATCTAACAACAAAATATATAAACCTGTCATCTCCTCACGGAGGTATAATATAACATCTTAACTCTATATCTCAATCACAAGTCTAGGGAAGATAGAACACGATATAGAATCAAATAAAAGGAAGAAACTGAAATATAAATAGAGTTATCGCACCACACAAAGTAGATGTTCAACACAAATAAATACAAGTCCTGAATATAACTAAGTCTCAACTAACAATCGGAACAATCCGATACAAACTGAAAACTATAAATACTAGACTAGACTAGGCACCCTCTACTGAGCTAGATGCCCATCGGGCTCCTGAATGTCACCCTCATGTGCTCCATAGAAGGTAGGGCAGTCACCATCATCATCTGTAATATTTTCAACAGGTCCAATCAAGACAGGAGCGAGCACAATACATCTCACACAGTTCATATTATGTTGGAAAATATAAAATATGCAAAAGAATAAGATACATGAACTGTAAAGAAATATATATGAAAACGAGAGAGATTTGATAACTGAAAATATCTATATACATGATAAGTAAGAACTGTAAGTAACCTGTGATTTAGAGCATGAGATGGTTATATAAACGGGTTAGGACATATACAAAATTTCACAAGATTGTACAAGATTTCACAAGATTTCACAAGATTTCACAAGATTTCATAAGATTGTACAAGATGGGATTTTGATCACATAACCATTTTCTACTCACCCTCCCCAATCAATACACAAGGATCCAGTCAAGTTATGTTACCTTGTACAAGTGGTTTTTATCATGTTTGCTCACGTAATCATGAGAGTACAAGATTGCACAAGAGTATACATGAAAGCGGTGTACATGAAATACAAGATGTTCGTGAAAAGAACATAAAATATAAGATATTCGTAAAAAGCACATGAGAGTACAAGATTGCACAAGAGTATACATGAAAGCGGTGTACACGAAATACAAGTGCGTGACAACGCCCAGCCTACACCGTAAAAACGGCATAGAACGCTGTAGGTCTACTAGCCAACGAAACAGTATATAATAACCTGTCATCTCTGCACGGAGGTATATGATATGAAATACTGATAAACTCAATCACAATCTAGAAGGAAGAAGTATGGCACAAAAAACCAGATAGATAAAAACCACAAGTACAATATCCAGCTCAACAACGAGAGAGAGACAAAGTAATATAGTTATACAATCCCAATATAATATCATAACATAAGTAGCAAGCTGGAGACAAGG
>JANAVB010034016.1:532260-1014760 GCA_029216955.1 Iris pallida | reverse complement strand
CACATATATACATTACTATATTGTATTGACATTCATGCATATTAGATACTTGCATTTATATTAACATATTGCATACATACATTCATTTCATTCATACATCTATGCATTTCCTACATGCTTTACATATCATATTTGCATTCATTCAACTCATATATTCATGCATTGCATACCCACATACTTTACATATATACATATATGCATTATGCATTCATGCCTACATACATATTTACATATACATATATTCATATATACATTCATACATAGAGAGAGGGTTAAGGGGGTATACCTGTGTGTGTATAGTGTCTATGTTTAGGAAAACAGAGAATGGGGTTCATTTCAGTTTAACATAAAGGCCTCATTTGGTTCGCGGAATGGAAAGGAAAGGAAACTGATTCCTTGGTATTTCCTTTCCTTTAGGAAATTATAATTCCTATAAACTTTCCTTTCCGGTGTTTGGAAAGATCGGGATTATAGCCGAAATATATCTTTAATTTCTATTATAGTGTTTGGTGTTTGTAAGGAAAGAAAACAAAATCAAGTCAATTTTCCAAAAATACCCTTGTGCTAATAAAAATAATTATTACTTAGAAATATTTTTGTCTAAAAGTTATTATGGATAAAAATGGTAAATAATATTATGAACATGAATATTTTGGTCAAAACTTTTTGTAATAAATGCGGGAAAGTTGGAGGGAAAGTGATTCCTTAGATAAATGGGAGGAACCACTTTCCCCCCTATTTTCCTACCTCTTGGGAATCATTTTCCCTTTCCAACAACTTTTCTTTGACTCCCAAACATAGGAAAGGAATCACTTTCCTTTCCCAAGCTCAAATTCCAGTAACCAAACGAGGCCAAAAAGGAAAAGGGAGGGTACACATGTGTGTGTATGTGTTAAGAGGGTGTGTGTGTTGATGTGTAGACCGTGGTAGGAGGGGGTGTGGCATGTGAGAGCTTGTGGGTGAGTGAAAGAGAGTGAGTGAGTGAAAGAGAGGGACTGATTTCAGTCTAATGACATATAAATCAACAACCCCAGATATATACATTCATTCAAAAGAACCATTAAACTCAGTTAACATATAACCCATAACTCAGTTTACTGTAAACTCAGTTAACCTACATTCAATTTCAGATTTAAGGTTTACATATCAATTTTCAGTTTTAAACAAAACATTCAAACATCAAAGCTCAGTTAACATTTCAAATCAAACCCATTTCAGTTTAACAAGACATTTCAATCCTTAGAATCTCAGGAAATTCATGCCACTCAGATCAACATGGTTTTCAGTTGGATCTCAGGTTTAACATGTTCACTGGAATTTCTCAGTTTAACATGTCACTGGGATTTCTCAGGTTAATCAATTACACCCATTCTCAGTTCACAAAACATTTCAACATTCTAAAAATCTCATGATCACACATGCAATTTCAGGTTTAGTTTGATTTATATCTCAGGAAACAATTGCATAATTTTAACTGACAGTTCATATCAATTTTCAAAATAGGATAAAACTGACTGATGCATAAAAGCCCAATTCGAAACCATAATTAACACAATAGATTTAACAATTCAGGCATATAGGTGTGTTCCCCAGATGTACACGTGTCTAGGGGGTGTCATTCGTGTCCAGAAATTAGGACACGAAGTGTCCAAAACAAAAGAAGTATAAGTATCAGTAAACTACACAGCAAATCCTCGTGCACGTGTGTCGGTTGATCTAGGACACGACACACGACACCAGTGTCCTCGTGTATGTGTCCCTATGTTCGCCCAGAGTAGGGCTACACGTATGTCATCCTGCACGTGTCCACAAGAGTCGTGTCGAGAGTTTGGAGGCCGTATCAGATCCAAAAACAGTGCGTGCGTGCGACAGTGTAAGACCCGTGCACACGTGTTTCCCCACTCGACACGACAAGATACGAGACGAGACTTTAGGAAAGTCGGGTCAGACACTAGACCCACCTCTATGTCAAAGAAAACGTGTCCAAGTGAAACAGACACTGCGCACGAGTCCTCGAGTAGCAGGGCACTGCCCTAAGGCTGCTGCGGGCGTGTTCGTGTCCGTTTTGTACACGAACACGACTCGAATTTGTGCTCAGTCAAATTGTTTAGTGATATACACATAATAACTTAATTTTCTATTCAATTAGATTCTGAAATAACACTATTTATTTCTCACAAATATTTTATCGAACACCTTATTTTAAACACTGATACGTGTCCGATACGGACACGAAATGGACACTACCTAGCACCAAACTAACTCTACAGCTTGGGTATACCTATATGCATGCATCAATGAAAATAAAATATGATTTTATATCGTTTTATGGGATTTACCTATTGAGATTGAATCTCAATGAAAAGGGTGATAATGAGGGTTTCTCCTTGAACTTCAATTGACCAAGGCACTTCAACTCCTAGCTAGCAATCCCCTACTAGCTTCCCCTATGGTAGAGGGTGATGATGCAATTAATTAGGACCAATTTGGACTTGATTTGGATGTTAGGGAAAGAAATTTGGGGAGGAACTATTAGGGTTCTAAGAAATTGTAAAAAGAGGCAAAGATTTTGCTAAGGATGTTTTATAGGAAGGGGGCACTTGATGGCTTCCATAAGATGGATTTGGGTTTGGTTTTAGGTCTAGATGAGTGGCTAGGAGTTGTCCACCTAATTCTAAGCATTCTTATTGGTTCAACTAGTCATAGGGTTTTCTTTTTCACAAATATCCTAAGAGAAAATATCTCTCCTAGAAATATCTAGATATTAAAAATCATGACATTACTAGGTTACACCAATCATTACTCTAAGATCAAGGCTAATCTAGATTAGGCTATGTTTCTAGGTTAAGTCTCAAATAATTAACTAGCACATATTTAATTAATATAATTTACAATTTCACAAAATTGTCAAAATGACCAAAATATCCTTAGGCTAAAAAGTTGTAATTAGTCATCCTAATCACATGACTAGGCTCTCTTGGTCATGATTAGTCTATAGGCTTAGCCAAACTCTAGGGTTACACAAGTCAATCATCAAAATCACAAGTCGTGGTTTTAAATAGTTTTAAATTAACTAAAAATTACCAAAAATCATAACAAGGTTTAAATATCATTATTAAATGATTATAATTACAAATTTTCAAAGGCTTAATTGCACTTTGCTACCCTTAACTATTTTGCTTTTTCAACTTGATACCCTAAAATTTTTTTGTAACAAGTTGATACCTCAACTATTATTATTTTTCAACTTGATACCTAATTTTTCAAAAAACCCCAAAATGCCCTTATCCCTTCCCTCTTCCCTTCATCCCTCCCCCCCCTCCCCCACTTCGGCCACCCCCACCTTCCCGCTCCGCCTCCCCTCCGGCCACCCCGCTCTCCCACGTCCGGCCAACCCCCCTTCCGCTTCCAAAACATACTTTGAAACTGCAATTTGCAAAGACCCCCAAAAAGAATCAGAGCTTTTCTTGTAACAATCCATAGGCATTGCAGAAGTATAGTCCGTAATCTTTCAAATACTGGAAAAAAATTGGGGGTTTTATGGAAAAGAAGAGATTTTTTATCAATGGACATGCATGCAATAGTAAAAGTTCCATTCTTGCAAATGCCTGTGACCTAATGGGTTCCAAAATCGAATTTTTCCATTAAACCCTACTCCAAAACCCAAATCAGAGTCTTTCTTGTCATGATCCACAGGGATTGCTTAAGCATAACCCTAATCTTGCGAACAGTGAAATAAATTGGGGATTTTGATAAAGAGGAAATTTAAAGGATAGATTTGTATGAATTTTACGGACAGGCATGAAGCCGTCGAACTGGGTGGCGGGGGGTCATCTTGCCGAGGCGGAGGGTGTCCTTGTCGATGGGGCTCTTGCAGGTCTTGCACGAGGAGCGGACGAACTTGGCGTACTCCGACTTCCATGGGCGGCTGGCGGCGGTAGGGGTGGGGGGGGTTGGCCGGACGCGAGAGAGGGGGGTGGCCGGAGGGGAGACGGAGCGGAAGGGAGGGGGTAGCCGGAGTGGGGAAGGGAGGGTTGGAGGGAGGGGGTAATTTTAAGGTTTGAGCAGAGGTATTTTTGTCCCAAATTTTTTTTGGGTATCAACTTGTTACAAAAAAAGTTTAGGGTATCAAGTTGAAAGCGGATAGTTGAGGGTAGGAAAGTGCATTTAAGCTAATTTTCAAAATTATCCTTATTTTAGAAACTGGGTGCTACAAGTCTACCATCCTTAGAAAAAATTTCGTCCTCGAAATTAAAATGGTCATACTCCTTCTAGGTCAAACACCCCCAACAATCACCCCCAACAATCACAGTCTCAACACACAGTCCGATAATCATATGCGTCTGTCCAAAATCATGATACTCAGAATCTTCATCATGCTAGTGAGCAAGGCTACGATATTCACAGAGTCCTTGACTATGGTACATACCTCTAGAATCATGGTATTTAAAATTTTTGCATTGCCGAATGCTTGGCCACGAAAATCTTAAATTCCCACACCCGAAAAATATGTCCAAAATTCGACTATTTGTCCTCACTATGCCAGCTAACATGACTATAAAAGACTCTAATTCCATAATCGAGGCGACCTAGCCCATGTGACTTATCTCAGAAGAAAATAAATCATAATGAAACATCTGAACAAAATTTATCAACTACAAGGAACAGATAGAATCGAATTTCAAGGCAGTTATAAGGAGGCAAATGCGAAAATAGAATCGAAAAGAATGGAACCTGCAATCAGTTCTCCCTCTGCCTGTGCATCCTCGACTGCCATGGCGAAAGCTCGCCCCTGCTGGCCTCCCCTGGCCTGCTGCTGATGCTGGACAAACCTCTGTTGCTGAGTCTGTAACGGTGGTCCTGTCTGCTGCCCTGTCGGAGCCCTAGCTCCTGCTACTGCCTAAGCCAATCGTGCCAAGTTCTTGGGACACTTCCTCAACTGATGCTCTGTTGAACCACAAAGTAAACGTAGGCCCTGCCTCTTCTTGCAGTGGCCCCATCCGTGACCTTGCCTCTTACAGAAGTCACATATAGTGTGTTATTGCTGTCTGAGTGCCTGCTGGTGAAGTACATGTCCCTGGCCCTGAAACGGCTGCTGAACTGGCCTCTGCTGAATATGAAGGCGCTTGGCTGGCCCTGTACTAGAATTAGCCCCTAAGGCATCAATGCCCCTCTTCGACTTGAGGTCGAAGTCCTCCTCAGCTATCTGTGCCTCCATCAGTACCTGCTCGAAGGTCGCATCGCATCGCCCAAAAGTACGAGTGTGAACCGCATGAATAAGGCCTCTCCTGAACTTGCGGGCATTATACCCCTCATTTTGGATCAGGTCTGGAGCAAACCTACTTAAACAGAAGAACTCTGCTGCATACTCGTCCACCGACGAGTTCTCCTGCACTAATCCGACGAACTGGGCCTCCAGAGCTGTAAGAGCCATATCGGGGTAGAACTTCTCCTTGAAGAGCCGTCTGAAGTTCTTCCATAATATACCCCTCACTGACACCTGAGGGTCTGTCTGGAACAACGTCAAAGCGATGTCAAAGAACTGGCTAACCGCAGATGTCACCCATAGTCCCTTCGGGACCTCTGCTAACTCCAGGCTCTGCTGGACGTCTTCCAACCAGTCATCAGCATACAGGATACCCTCGGTACCCTTGAAGTCCCTCGGGTTCATCTTCCTGAAATCCAGACATATGCCAGGCCTCCCTCGACCCTGCTGCTGAACTGGGACACCCTGATCTTCCAACCAGTCGTCAGCCTGATGCTGTTGTGCCTCTGCCTGGGCCCTCTGGGTCTGCATCATCTGTTGTAGTAGGGCCATCATATGCTGTGCATATGTTGGTAGCGGAGGTGGCGGTAGAAGAGTCTCAGGAATGACTATGGACGGTCCCGCAGCTGGAGGTGGTGTAGCTGTCCTTCCCAGAAATTTGGAATACTTCTATTATTATTTATTTTAAATGAAATGGTAATTTTTAGAATTTATAAATAATTATTTAGTTAATTATTATGGTAGATGATTTTAGCCATGATGGAGTTTTGGAGTACACGGTGACTAGAAATCGTGGTACGGATAGTGCAATAGCGTGCTTAAACTAGTGTATTAGCCCGGTAGGGAAGACCGAGCCATATTGATGTCCTAACTAGGAAGACCAGGCCAAGTTACGACTTAAACTTTACCGAAGATTTATTTATTTATTTATTATATTATTGAGCAGGAAAACCGGTTATACCATTTTAGTCTGGACTAGACCCGAACTGAGCCCGAGCCATGTAGTCATGCGGGACGTCCAATGACAATCGCGTTGATGTATTCGGGTATGGGGGTGTTGTAATTCGTTTTAAGAATTTAATGAATATTTTCTAGTATTCGTAATTAAATATTATAATTATCATTATTAGTAGATATTCAGTGATATTAGTATAAAATCGGTCCTTGTATATATTAGAATTTTCTTAGACTGCACAAATTGTATATATATATACACCATTATTGTCTTATTAAATTTTGTTATACTTATTATTATTTTATTAAGGTTATTATATATATAATATTATTTTATTATTATTAGTTATATTAAATTTGTCAATTAAATATTATTATGTAAAGTTATATATATATAAATAGGGTCTACCCTAGGAGTAGATAGCATTGGGGCTATTTTAGATTTTTAGAAAATATTGTATAAGATATATATATATATATATATATATATATATATATATATATATATATATATATATATATATATATATATATATATATATATATATATATATAAATACATAACCAATGGCATATACGTATTATATATAATAGAAATATATATAGTGATATATATATATATATATATATATATATATATATATATATATATATATATATATATATATATATATATATATATATATATATATAAAATATAAGTGATATATATACATAAGGCTATAATGGGAATCATCACTGTGGACCCAAGGTCACAGGTCAGCAAACAACCACCCGGATCCATGAAGCCAAACCGAGCCCAGCATTCCAGCCAGGCCGTACGAGAGACCCCACACCCGACCATTCCCAGTAAACCCAAGCCGAGACCCCCATCGGATACACAGGAGCGAACTGTATTTATACAACGAAATCGAGAGGAAACCCTAACTCAAAGAGAGCGCCACCACACCTCAAGGGAACGTCGAGCCTGGGGGCACCCCCACGTGGCGCGCGTCGTCGAGAGCCGCCACCGGCCGGCAGGAGGAACAGCGGACAGCAGCGCGGGTGCGATTTGCAACAGTAGTAGTGCATTAAACGCGCGACTTCGCGGATCATTTTCTCTGCGCGTGTTTGATTGATATTTGATTCGTCTTCGCAGTATGAACGCAACCTATAGGCCTAAAAATCTGTTCTTTTAGTTTAAATTGGTACGATCTAGATCGCCCGCAAAATTGACGCTAAGTCGACAAAAAACACCCCGGAGCAGGACAGCATATAGCAGTCCAAACCCCTGATTAGGAAGGCAACAAATCGCCAATCCTTTGACTGTTTCAAAATTGTGTTTAAAGGAAGTTATAGACAACATGTAGGGCTCCACGACCCAATTCACAGAAGTCGATTTTATCGACTACGTACCGAAAAATTGGATCCCGAAGTTGACCAAAAATCTATTTTAAAAATTAGAAATTTCTCCGATACGACGTACGTCCCACCAATCCGGGAAACGTGGTTGTGAACCGAAGGCATCGAAAGCTGCGTAACGATTTCGTGATCGTGTGGGCTTTGATGGAATTTAAATTGGTTGCGTGTGCACGACGAATTTGATGCGTGTCCGTCAAAATTTACCGTATCAGTCTCTGTGCAGATTTTTTAATTACTTTGTGCACGTTCGTCAGATCAAGACGAAACTTATGCCAACAGGACCGTATCATTTTTCGGTCCTGCATGCCAAGTTTAGTTCGATTCTGAGACAGTTGATTGAATCGCCGTTTCGCGAGCCCCACGGTCCGATTCAACGGGCGATTTTGTGCACAGCCCACCGGAATCCAACTCTGGACATATAGTTGGGTTCGTATCGAAAAGCTAGATCCGTAGACATGTAGTTTGATGACTTTAGAGACCGTTAACTCTGGCACGCTTTTTGGTGCAAAGTGGGTCCAACTACGGACACCGTTTTGACCCAAAATTACCGTTTTGCCCTTGTGTCCAGAATTGGACTTAAGAACAGGCAATCCTAGCTAATTTGACTATTCTAAGAAGATTGGTAATGTTTATTTCAGCTTTTGGGGACTGTTGTACGAGTTTTGACTATTGTGGCATACTGAGTGGTTCAGATTATCGGTTACACCAGCACAGGACCACAGGCGAGTACAGTTTGTTGTCTGTTTTCAATATTGAATTTCACTATATCTCATTGATTGGTCATTAATTATGTGAATTTTATTTTATCATAAAACATTGAGCCGGGAACAGAAAATACCAAAGATATGTGATCCGACCATAGACAATGCTTATTTTTCTGCAAGTAGACCTCGTAGGCAGTGCTTATTTTCTGCAAGTAGACCTCGTAGACAGTGCTTATTTTTCTGCAAGTAGACCTCGTAGACAATGCTTATTTTCTTGCAAGTAGACCTTGTAGACAGTGCTTATTTTTTATGCAAGTAGACCTCGTAGACAGTGCATATTTTTCATACAAGCAGACCTCGTAGACCGTGCGGTGTAGTGTCCCAGACCGATCACATATCAAAGGTATGTCTAACAGTTAGGAAGGTATTTCTCTACTTTATTTACTATTGATTTACTGTCTTTTCTCTCGGCTTTACTATTTATTTTCATAACTCATGATTGATGTCTAACCTTTGTTTATAGTCACTTTCATATATTAGAACTGCATTCAATGAATTGTACTTGTTCCATTCCTGACTGGAAACCAATATTTTTCAGGTTAGCCGTGGATTCACTTAGCATGGGAGATACGGGGGTACTTGCAGACAAAAGCCTAGAGACTAGCTAGATAGTGGACTTGTAGTCTTTCAAATATTTGTACAAGTTTATATTTTTTTGCAAATGTAAAACTTGTGAATATTGTAAGTTAAATTAATTATGCGAATGGGCATTATTTGTGATTGTGATCTTCATGGCCGTGACAGCGTTCTACCGTCGACACTGTGGCGTAGGCTGGCTTGGACACGTCTCGTATCCGTAGAAAAAAATATGTGCGGGTCGTGACAAGTTTTTGTGGTGGCCCATGCAGGTCCGTCTTCATAAATCTTGCGAACTCGTGATAGTACTTAAGTTAGTTGTTCTATTGCGGGCCTGCGACTAGGAAATGCTCATTCACGAATTAGGAATTAATTTAATTTAGGAGAATAACTAGGACTAGGAGTCCCTTGTTCAAATTAACCGTTGGATAGTTAAGGTTGTTAGACAGGCCATGCAATTTAGAATTATTAAATTTAGATAGCTTGCTAGATCCCTATAGGTACACTCTTACTTTTGATATGACGATATGATCCGATGTGGATATACGATTTACTTGGTAAATTAGGCTTACCTAGAATTAAGGCAATACTCTTGATAACCTGTTCAATTTTCTTTTGCCCTATTAGATATAAACATCATATCACGAGCAGAATTGCCTATTTTAAATTTTATTTTGTATAATTTTTGATTCTGTTATTCATATACGAGTCTCGAGTTAGATTTGATTCACAGTTTTACCTCAGCCATTTGAAATGCATATGAAATAAATATTAGGATATTCTTATTTCTCTTGTCTTCAGTTATTTCCTCCCCGATCAATCTTTAAGGATTGAGACTTATAGGCAGATGTTTACGCTTTCTATCATAGTCGACTAGTTTGAATCCCTAGCAGCTCCTTGAAGTTCTTAGAAATATAGTTGGAGTATTTAAACGACTGCGATGACTAGACAGCAGCGCACTGTCGCCAATTACCTGAGAGCGAAGAGTGTGGGTTTACTGCAGCCAGCAGCGCACTGGCAAGGCACAACCCATAGAATTGAAATCCTTTCGAAGAATTGTAGTTTATGGAACATTGCTAAAACTATGTCCTCGTTGACCTCTTTAGATCTTAGATATCCTTGTGTCAATATAAGGTAGAGTATCCGATAGCATATCACATCTGAATCATGGAACCAAGGGTTGCCACGACCGGAGTATATGGGCGAGACATAATTCTCGGTAACATGATTTCAGACGTGAATACAAGTTTAGGATACCATAGAGGACAGGAAAATGCATGTTCGTCCCATAAGATCCAAAGCCAAACTAGTGGAAGCTCTGTAAGTTCGGTAGCATGTCTCCCAACCTGACCTTCCGTGGTCCTTGTGATCCATTGATGAGGTAACTGACTGACACTAATAGGTTTACCTGGAGTATAGAATTCAGAAGTCCATAACCCATTAGTCGACCAAGGCCTTATGAATAGAAGATAGTAGGATTGACTGTATAAGCAAGAACACCAGGTAAGTTTTGATTCTCTCTAAACTCGAACTACTTGTGCCCCTTTTCAAAAATCTCGCGTACTTGTATTTTGATTATCTTGACCAAAGCTGCTATTACAGCCTAGTTTTTGCAAGCTTACTCTTTTATCGAGCTTGATTCGAGACATATGTTTATTGGGGATGCCCGCTAACATATTGTCTAATCAGAATCGATGTATTACGGTCTGATCAACCGTAGTGCACTCGGTTCGCTCTTCCTCTGATTAACCTACGTGGATCGAGATGTAGATGTTCTAGGATCTCATCCGCTACTGTATTGACAATTTCTCTTGAATTATACATTCGCCTTTGAATCACGTAATTATATTCAGTGACATCTCCCTTGGACTCTTTATTGTTTTTGTCTTTCACTAATTTGGAAGGACGAAAGCTCGTAATTGGTAAGAGTGATACGAAGTATCCCCATGGCTACGATAGTTGTATACACAAGTGTAGCTACCATCGGCCAACCATGTGACTACAACCTTGCCTTGAGTTACTCGTTCTCCTCTCGACCCCCAAACTGCTATTGGGACCTTCTAGCCATCTGAACTTGAGAATGATTAAGATTTATCCTTAGTCAAAATGCCAACCTAGGAGACTACCTCTTCTCAAGAACCAATTATTCTGAGTCTCTAATTATTTACTTGAGCATGCCGTAACTAGCAACCCTTAAGCCTTAACTCAACTGTCCCTCGACCAAAGCCACTACTTGGACATGAGATGAATAGACAAGGGTAAGGACAATCCTTTACCGTGACTATGGTAGACACTCATCCCGAGATTGGTTTCCAACAAATATTACCCTAGTTATGTAAATTTTATTATTGAGACCAAACTGGTACTGGAACACCACAGTCACTAGCTTAGCCAATACCATAGCTTAAATACCCTGTCATATCATGGCTTACCAGTTGTCAACAATAATGCATGATCACTACAACTCTTGTGACAATAGTCTGACAGCCTGACACAAATAGAAATTTATGACTCAGTTGTTAGAAATCTTTTCGTAGGATGTGCCTTAGAGTTGGTTACCCCGTCGATAACTCTTACTATGAACGAGCAGATCATTCCATTTTATCGACCATATGTCATTGCACACACTCGTCTTCCATTTATTGAGGGACGATCCTTGACTTGACTATATCTACCGTATTTTGTTACGCTGTGCCTTATTCTTTATTAAACAAGAGTCGAGGCACAATAACGGACTTGGGTATTCTTCAAACCTCATTATTTCTAAACCATGTCCTAGCTTCTAAGGTGGGTAGACTGTAAGCCTTCTAAAATTTTGGGATATACAAGGATTTTCGAGTGATTGGAATAATTTCCATTAGGCTGACAATTAGTGCCATGAACTTCCACTTTCCATTTAGATCATTCTGTGTTCCCGGCCATGTCATTAAATATTCGGAGCACGAGACCAGCTGTTACCTTCCAACAATTTTATATGCAAGACCTAGACGAGTCCACCTTCATCTAGGTATATCCTATCCCACTCAAACACGTTCCCTTGTACTCTATTTTTATGGTACGACTTTCAGGATGAAAGGACTAGCTATAACCCTTACCATAGTACTGGTGTACTTCTCGACTTCCACTAGTGCCTCAACTTTGATTCGGACCTTTCGACCCAATATATGGTTGTGATCTACTCGAAGCCCACTACGCACGTGTCACTAGTGTTCCCCTCAATTGTGTCTCCTCGTGCTACTTAACCACAAAAGTCAACGAAGATGCATTTTTGGGCTTTAGGAACCTAGCTAACCATTCTGACTGGCAACTAGCTCAACCATGTTTGCAAAAACAAAAGTTGATCTTTATTTCACAAACTTTGTAATAAGATTACAATTTGAATTTCGGAAAAGTACAACTGTAGGAATCCGATCTGAAGACGATCGCTTTATCCCTTGGACGATGTGAACTTTGAAGACGATAGCCTCTGAAGTTGAAGGCGATAGCCTCTAAAGAATACAACAGCACTTGGACAAGAACTCCTGAACTCTCTTCTTTTGATTCTGATTTTTTTGATCTTTTTGTGATCCCCATAGGAAGGACTTGAAACTCTATTTATAGAGTTCTGAAAATAACTAATTTTTAGTTATTCTGAATTGCGCATGATGGATTGCGCATGTATTGGACCGCGTAGACCTCAGACTACGCCGACGGTTACTTGATCGTGGGACAACTGTATTGGACACATGGCATCATTTGATTGACATGCACATGATCGTGTACAGACGGTTGCCATGTGGTGAGCAATTGATGGCATGTATGCCACGTACAAAATTTCAGTTATCTTAGTGGACTGTGCTACATGAACTGTGCTAACTTCAGATTGCGCTGGGTTTGGATTGTGCTGGATTGAACTGCGCTTCGAGTGGGGGAATAGACTGCGCTGGCTGTACAGCTGTCCTCGAGCGCTGTGCTGTACGATAAACGAACAGTTTTCTCGTTCTTCGGGCTGTCAGCTGTCAGAAGATCTGATTTTCTGTCAGGTAATAATGATGTAGCCACGTTAGCTAGTGCACTTGGAAGTGTACGCAGTTCAGCTTGCGCAATTGAGGTGGTGCACAATATGTCTCCTGTGCAGTTCATTTGAAGGATGGGCACTTTGATTTTCATTGTTTTGTTGATGGGTACAACTTGATTTTTAGGACCTACAAGACCCCCTTCAAAGTTTTCAAAAGTTGAATTTATTCAAAGTTTCGAAATACTTTGAATTTTGATTTTAAAATCAAGTTGCGCAAGTAATGACTTGTCTGCGCAATCGAAGGAGTCAGCTCCTATTTTTTTAGCGTAATCCGAGACGACCGTTACTTTCGAAAAACTATAAATAGTTCTCCTTCTTCCTTCTGTCATTCTCTACTTGTTTCCACTTTGTTCAAGAAAGAAAATTCCTGAGCTCACCCCGACTCTTCTTCTTCTTCTCCGTCGACTTCAATGGCTCCGAAACGTTCCGCCGTCGAGAAGGGCAAAGTCCCCGCCGGGTCTTCGACTCGGGCTGCACCGCGTATTTCTCGATACGAAGTCGCTCATCATGCACTGCAAGGTAGACGATCGATCAAAAACCCTTTTTAGGGTTCTTCGACATAACTGAATCTTCAAACCTATCTCTTTTTAGAGATTTTGGTTATATTATGCTGCCCTGTTTAGGGTTTTGGCCGTTCACCCATAATAGTTTTCATTTTTATGAAAACTATCTTCTTGCACAATCGGTTGGCATGTGCTGGCAAATATTCAGCGCAATCTGTCGATTTGCGCAAGTCTGTCCAGCGCAAACTGATACTTTACGCACGTTGTTCAGCGCAATCTGATGACTTGTGCAAGTGGATGTTTTGGCGCAACTGTATAATTTGTGCACGTAGGCTGCATTAGCGCAATCTAATGCTATGCACCCAGCGCAATCTGATGCTTGCGCACTTTGCTGATTTTTTGAACAGACTTCTTTGTTTTGACATGTACTGAATTCTGTCTTTTTGTTTGATGCAGTTAATATCAGGGAAGACCCGAACTATGAAATCTTTGCAGGGACCCTAGCTAAACCTGAATTTAAGGAGGATCTGTCCCACGTAACATATCCTCAGTATGCCCTGCCATCGTCCCGCCAAGCCATATTAATAGCACAGGACAACGAAACTTTGCTGAGTCTGATGAACGGGCAGCCTCTGCAAACCATTGATACTGTTATTCACAAGAAACCCCTATTTCTATTCAGTGAGGCTATTGATAAGAGTTCTCAGCCAAGGCCTCGAGTCGAACAGAGACTCCTTCAAAGAGCTGATAAAAGGATACTCTTGCCTGAGATTTCCAGGTGCCTTCCTTTAGCTCGCTATGCTCATGCGAGTTATCCCAGGAGAATGGACTGGGATATCACTCCTCTCTAACAAGCCAGAACAGGAAACATCTGTATGAAGAAAGGGCCGAATAATAAGGATATGTTCTACAGCTCCTCTGAGCGTCACAGCTCACTGCTCAGAGGATTGAAGCCTGGTTGCATTCCGCCAGAGAACTCCTCCTTGCTACTGCCGGTTAGAACACTGATCTTCACAAACGAGTTTGCAAAGGTTGAAGGAAGATACCCGGATCAGGACATCCGTTTGACAGGTCTGGTGAACCCAGATCACAAAAGATGGAATCGTATAGCCAATTGGATATTGGTTCAGTTTGAAGATAAGCTCAAGGAGATTGAGCTATACCAGCCGCTATTCTCTACTGTGTACGGCTTTCACCCCAACCCCCATCTGTTCCTAGCTTTGGCAGAGAGATATAACTTCATGACATGGACTTTCATGACACCCTGTGGAGAAATTGGACTTGCTCTTCATGAGATGAAGTATATCTCGAGCTTACCAATGGGGGAATTCCCCTATGAGGAATTTGTTCCAACAAATGATGAGTTGGACCGACTTCGTCGAAAAAAACGCTGAAATGGTGGACGTTTTTGAAGAACTGCTGTGTCATTATAAGATCTGCTCTTTATATTACAAGAGTGGTTCTTCTGGTACTTGCTACTCGTCAAAGTGGTTGTCTTATCTCTTTCTTAACCACATCATGGAGAAGAAGATAAAGGATCATGATAAGTGTAACCCTAGCTTCTTCAGACCACACAGCCATAGTGAGGTGATAGGTTTGATGGAAGAGAACAAAGAGATGGACATCAGGGTTGATGATGTACTTCAATATCCTCCTTTTAAGACAGGAGATGTTATTGAAAGTTTCATAAGGCTGGGCTATAGGTCCATGTCAAAGGAAGCCCAGTTGGCGGGTTCCTCTCATACTGGCTTCGACGATTCGTCATCCCCGGAGCCAGTGCCGTCGATCATTTCTATCGCGGCGTACTCTTTGCTGCTGTCCGGTTAGTCTTTGGCTACCGGATGGATCTGCTATCGGCGATGACCTGCAGAATAAACGCTGGTCTTCATCTTTTTGTTGAATCGATGCTCAAATGGAAGGGCAAGAAGGAGAACTTCCCTCAGCTGGAGCTGCCCTATACTTATTTGTTCGGATGGTTGCTTCTGCACCATCCGTCACTGATGAACCCTGATATGGGGGCAGTCGGCGGTAGCTATCTGCGGAGATTCTCCCGGGATAAATGGATATACACCAGTCAGAGAGATTGCAAACGGGCTTTGAATCTTGGGAAAGGATAGAATTTCTACTGTGTTTCCCCTCCAACTGGCTATGAACATATGACAACAAATCTGGTTGATCTAGGGAGGCAGCCTCTAGGTCGTGCAATATTTGAATGGCTGAAGACGATCCGGCCATCACATTTGGTTTACAAATTTGAAGAGAAATGTTACTTGGAACCTTATCTTCCTAGCCGTTTTGTACGGCAATTCGGCTATGACCAATTCCACGTAGGCAATGCTATAACTTGCCTACAAGGAAAAGGTTATCTGATTGATGGCGCCAGGTGTCACGACCCGCTCCCGAATAATCGGACATGAGTCGGACACGTCCAGCCTTCGTCGTTGGACACGACGAAGTAAGCTGTACCAATACTAGGGAAAACTAACAAGTAATCATGAAAGTAAGATAACATCACAGCATCTATAAACGAAATCCCATAAATAGTACAAGTCTAAGTATTTTATTACATTCATCCAGAAATGTCAAATGTCTGACTAAGTCTCAAAATAGTAAAGTGACATAAAGGGAAAGTACTAAGCCTCTGCGGCCTCTAGGTCCAACACAGCTCCAGCTGGCTCAGCAATAATGGCAACATCCCGTCCATAGAAGGTGTCGCAAATGGCCTCCATCTCACCTGCAACTTATCCAGTCAGGAGCGGAGCTAAGCATAATTCTAGGCAATGAACATGAACATGAAATGGGTACAAGGGTACAGGTAAAAGATATACAAGTATGAACAGGTAAATACAGGAAAATAGTACAGAAAATGAGTACATGAGCTATAGTACATAAAATGTAAGGTACAGGAAATATAACGTACAGGAATGTAAAGTACAGGAATATAATGTACAGGAATGAAACTATAATCCTGCAATACCAGACATGATGTGCACAATATCGAAATACATCTAGTCCATGTGACCGACTGGGGTGAGTACATGTACAGGAGTACATGAATAAGGTACGACTTAGGACCCGCGTGCACAGTGCGAGGCCTAAGCTAGGTACAGGAATATAGTAACCGGGGTTGGTCACATGGCTAGTATATTTCCCCACCCGACACTAACAAGTACAAGAGCAAGAGTACCAGAATACAGGAGTACATGATGTCGTGCTATAACAGTGTCACAAGAAAGGGTACATGAATGTAAATGTACAAGACCGTAAAAGAGTACTTGCCTGGCTCCGAAAAGTACTTGTAATCAGGAACTGAATGTCTTTCTGAATTTATAATTTATACAAGTTGGTTATGACCTAAAACATAAACTCTAAATTGTTTTTTCTACTTTATGAAATTATTAACCCAAAAATTCTAGAAAACTCAAGTTCTTGTTTAACCACACCCATGCTAGTAAAATTCAACTTAGTAATAGAGTGCTATGTCTAACTAATTATTATAGTTAAAATTACATTTGATCAAAATGTTTCATCTAAACCCATAGTTCACGTACCTTATCCATACGTATTCTATTTAATAAAAAAACTACAACCTGTATATTTGCATCAATAAAATAAAGGAAAAACAACTTAGCTATTATTCTAAGTTTCAACTAAACCCATAATCAATACACCATTAGAGTTTCTCAAAACTCATCAAGAGGAGAAATATGGGAAACTCCTGCTGTTACTCTACACACAAACATTAAAGTATAGGAACAATAAAGTCCTGTATTATTACATAACCATACTTAACCACATTAATTAACCAATATTACCAATAGTTTCAACATGAACCCACAACTAACCATATAAACCAACGGCTACTCATATAACCAACGGCTACTTTTTCAAATAAACTCCATCTCTGTTCTTGATCACCCGAACCCGACACAACTTCTCGAACACAACTTCTCCCCTGGATATCAGCCAGAAATTCACGAACAAGGCTGGACACATGAAGACTCGAGCAGGACACAAGAAACTCCTGAACGTAGGTACAGATTGTAGTGCAGACACGATACCAAAGCTCGTACTCGGCCACAACTGCCCAAACGACCCGAACTAAACAATTAACAGAAAAATTCTCGATACAAACACAACAAAGAGAGCATTGATCAGTACCTGAAGAGTAATTCGAAGAAGAACTTGATCCTAGGCACTCGAATACGGCTCCTCATGCGAAAAATATATACACGAACCTGTTGTGGCATTTCAGCAAACAGGTGATGCTCAGAAAAACAAAGTTATGCTCTATACTTCTTCTTAAACAAATCCAACTCGAAATTTTGAGAACATCTTAAGGACTGTGAGGATCAGCAGTCCGATCATCCATACAAAACAGAACTCAAAAATCTAAAGAAAATCTCACACCAGAACTTCAAAAGAATTTCAAAAAATGAAACTTAGAAATACATCTTCCTCACCTGAGTTAGGATCTCGAACGAGTACTGAGGCTTGATTCTCACTCGAAATGGATTGGATCAATGATCGACCGATCGCCGCACAAAGTGATCACACTACTGCCGACGCCTGGACATTTCTAAATCGAGATCAGCTCGATTGATCGGAGAAAAATGGAGAATAGATTAGTAAACTCACCGATGGCTCTAGATCGAACACAAACGAGTGAATCACAAGATCGACAGAATTTCCAGATGTTCTCGACTGAGAAGAGGATCATGATGATCAAAATGACAATTCAATTTCACTTCAAAATTCTTATGGAGAAACACGAATCGAAGTTCACAATCTTACCAATTCCTGCGATGTCGTCGTCGATCGTCACCGCCGTCGTCGTTGTTGAGTGGATCGACACCGTCGTCGTCGATGTCGAGTGGATCGGCACCGTTGTCATTGACGTCGAGTTTCAGTCACCGAGCCGTCGTCACCTCTGTTGAAGTCGCCGTCGTCACCGATGAAGTCGTCGTCGTCGTCGTCCCCAGGAGAAGGATTGAGCTCGAATGGAGGGAAACACAAAGTGAAAATTTAATCTGTGAAGAAAAGAATTGATCGTTCACTTTAAATAAGTGAAATGGAACTTTTGCGATTAGCCCCTCCCGCCCAACTGAATTTTTGTGGAAGCCCTTCCCTGCAATAAACTTTAGTAGGAAACCCCCTTGCGTTTTTACTTTTTCAGAAAATTATAAAAAAAAATAGTTTAAACTCACATGGTGGGCCCAAAGTGGTTGTAACAACTTTTCAAATTTGAAAAGTTGTCCAAAATAAATTCCTTCCAAAATATATCATCTAAAATTTATTGTTTAAAACTAATTATTATTTAAAGCTTAATAATATCAATTGTATAATAACTAGAATCTAATTATTTATTTAAAAAATCGGGAAGTGGAGTTACAAATCTTCCTCCCTTAAAAAATTTCGTCCTCGAAATTCAAAGGACAAAACAAGCAACACAAAAAAAAATCTCAGCAAATCACAAAGGTCCAAACACCAGTCATTTATTGAAATTAGAATCCCACAAAATAGAGTATAATCAAATCAATCAAATAGAGTGGGATAGCGCTCCCGTATCTCGTCCTCGCGCTCCCATGTGGACTCTCCTGGAGAGTGATGTCTCCACATGACACGAACAAGAGGAATAGTCTGATTTCGCAGGCGCTTCTCCCTCCGATCGAGGATCTCTACTGGCTGCTCCTCGTAAGTCAATCTCGGGCCCACCTCCAGCTCGGAATAGTCCACCACATGGCTGGGGTCTGGAATGTAGCGTCGAAGCTGGGATACGTAGAAAACGTCGTGCACTCCCTCCAAGCTAGCTGGAAGCGCTAAACGATATGCCACCTCGCCAATCCGCGCCGTCACGTCGAAGGGTCCGATGAATCTCGGACTGAGCTTATCGCCTCTGCCGAATCTGATGATGCCCCTAGTCGGCGATATCTTCAGGAATACTCTGTCTCCAGCCTCGAACTCAAGTGTCTGTCTGCTGCTGTCCGCCCAGTGCTTCTGTCGATCCTGTGCAACTCTGATACGCTCCCTGATCAGTCTGACTTTCTCAGCTGAGTCTACCACCATCTCTGGCCCAAGCAACGCTCTCTCGCCAACGTCGTCCCAAGATAACGACGTGCGACATCTCCGTCCATAAAGCTACTCGAACGGGGTCATCTCGATGCTAGCCTGATAACTGTTGTTATAGGCAAATTCTACTAGATGCAAATGGTCCTCCCACGAACCGCCGAAGTCGAGTGCACAAACCTGCAGCATGTCCTCCAAGGTCTGAATGGTCCTCTCGGACTGCCCGTCCGTCTGTGGATGATAGGCGGTGCTGAACTTCAACTGTGATCCCAAGCTCTGCTGTAGACTCCTCCAAAAGTGTGATGTGAAGCGGCTGTCTCGATCTGAAATGATGCTAACCGGCACTCCATGAATCCGTACGATCTATCGCATGTAGAGGTCTGCAAGCTTCTCGGTCGACAGCCCAACCTTGAACGGAATGAAATGAACAGACTTTGTCAATCTGTCTACGATCACCCAAATAGCGTCCTTGCCACTGGGAGTACGCGGTAATCCAGAGACAAAGTCCATGGTAATGTGCTCCCACTTCCATTCCGAAATAGGTAAAGGCTGGAGTAGTCATGCTGGTCTCTGGCGCTCCGTCTTGACTTGCTGGCACATAAGGCATCTGAAAACAAATCTGGCGACCTCTCTCTTCATCCCTGTCACGACCCGCACCCACCGTGAGGGAGTACGTAACAATGCCCAGCCTACGCCGCAGTATCGGCGGTAGAACGCTGTTCTAGGTCATGAACTATAACTAGCATAATATGAATACTCTCCATAAGGAGGCCAACACAGAGGTACAACTCAATCACAATCTAAGGTAGAATGATAAAGATAGATAAACATGAAATCCAAAAGAGATACAGGAGATAGAAGTCTAAGTGTCTAAGATACTTAATCCCAGAAATATATCTCAAAACTCAAATACAGTAATCCACAAGTAAATACAACTCCAGACAAAATGAAATAACTATCTAAGCAACCTCTACTGTGTCTCCTCTAGGCTAGCAGGCAATCCCAGGCTATTTGTAAAATTTATCAACAGGTCCAGTCAGGACAGGAACGAGCACATATCTCTCAAACAGTTCATAGCAGGTTAGGAGTATAAATCATGCAATAGAGTAAAATACAGAAAGTGCAGAATGAAAGTACGAGTAAACAGAAGATATTTTGTAACTGAAAGTAAATACATGATAGTAGAGATTGTAAGTGACTACGTGATTTAGAGTACAATATGGTTATGTAAACGGCTTAGGGGCACATGAATACAAATGAGGAGGCACATTTATACAGCTACTGGGGATAGTGTTCACATAACCAATTCTACTCACCCTGCCCCAATCAATACACAAGGATCCATTCAAGTTACGTTATAAGCACATGAATACAGCTAAGGATACGTGAACTCATATAATGAGTAGTACATGAGGCACGTGATAAAGCACATGAGAACATGTAAAAACATGAACTAGTATGAGTACAAGGAGTACCTGATGCACATGATAAAGTACATGAACATAAAATACCCGATGTACCCGTAGAGGGATAACATCTCAGGAAGGGATCCATATAGTATTAATCCGTGAAGATACATGTCAGCATCATGTAGAGTAATCTAGAACAAGAATATAATCCAGGTAAGTATGAAAAGATTAGAGAATGTACTCGCCTGCTATCTGAGTGTCCAAGAAAAATGTACTGTCCGAGGAGTGGTGTCTGGCTCCTAATTAGAACAGCACAAGTCACAATATGTCCAGAAGGGTAATATAAAGCACTACAATGCATTCTACATGAATCTAGGTCAAACTAGGCCAAAGTCAACCCTTGGTCAACTCTGGTCAACTGTACTAGTCAAACTAGGTCATGTCCTAACCCAGCAAGTCTTACTAGGCCTAACCAAGACTATCCTAGCAAGCACACATCAATACAAGGCTATACAAGCCAACATACACCCAACTCTATATAGCATGCAATTATTCAATACTCAAATAGGCAAGAATTTACATTGGATATACACTAGGTAATCTATTACTTTAAACTATATATGTCTACACATATATACACATGCATATATTGGTATTCAACATTAGGTCTATAATCATGGCATTTCAAATGGTTATATAAACTTATATATTACAACACAATATGCTAACATATATATAATATACATACATAGCTAAGTTAACTGTATTCATAAATACTTATTTAAGAGGCTATGTGTGTGTATGTGAACATGGCAAAGGGGCAAGTGAGGGTTAAATGGGCATACATAGTATATACATATCAAAGAGTGTCAAAGTGTAAGTGAACAATGTGTCAAGTGTGATAGTGTCAACATAGTGTAAGGGGGTACATGAGGTAATATAGGATTTGTGTTAACATAGAACATTACATCTCATTAACTTGTATATTGCATACATTACATCTATTATTACATTACATTCATGCTTGCATTCATTCATCATTCATTTATTCTCTTGCACTACTATATGCACCATACATTACATACTATGGAACCTACATATTCATTACAAGCCATACTTATACATGCTTACATTAGATAGGATACTTACACCTCATACATTATTTATTTAAACATTTACTCATGCTTGCATTCTCTATTTAATTACATAATGTATATACATTAACATGGGTTAAAATCAAATAGAACATTATATTACACACAAGGGTGCACAAAATGCATATGCCGAATAGTAACTCCTACTAATAATCAATACTGTACCATCTCAGCATGAATTAAAATTTAGGATTAAAGTATGTTATAGATCTATGTGTTAGCTTTCCGAAACTTCAAACGGATCGCATTTTCGTTTCTGGAAACTCCCGGAATCGCAAAAACACCGAGAACGCATTTGTCTTTCGTAGCGCTGACACTCAAATAATTCTCCAGAAAGTTACAGAAAGAATTAGGCCTATTAATATGTTTTTGGAAAGCTAACTTCAATACGCTTATTTTAAAAAAAATGGAAGATTAAACCGAGCTTTGAGCTAGAAGTTATGACATTTCTAAGTTAGGGCTGAAATTAAAAACGTGGATAAAAATCATGATGGATTTGGGTAGTTTGAGACAAAAGAACACAAGTATATAACATAATATATCAAGAACTCACTCTCTACACTAATATATATATATGAGACACTATAGAACACATCTCCAATACAAAAATATGAGATTAAACATGTAATAATTCTTTCATACATAACAACAACACATAGTGTGTCCAAATTTGGGGTTTTCCCACATGGACACAACCACAACACAAAGGTCACTCCTATGACCTCCAAATGGACACGAAATGGAAACAAATGGAGATACAACCATGGGGTCATTCCTATTGGTTCAAAATAGACCTATATGCATGAAGAAATGAAAAGGAGAAGGGATTTATACCTTCCGGTAGATCGAATCGAAGAAAAGCCTTCCCGGAGCGACACCGACACGTAGAGATTCCAAAAGGACACGAACGAGCTCCGAATCCTCCCAAACTTGGGTAGCTTCCTCCTTGGCTAGAATGGAGAAGGAAAGAAGAAGATTTGGTGGCAAAATAGAAGGATTTGGTGGAGAAATTGCTAGGGATTGCTCTCTAGGAATTTGGGGAAGAACAAGAGAGAGAGTGTGGATGAGAATAATGAAATGAACTTGAGCCTATCCTCTCCCAAAGTGGCTGGCCATATGGGGCTATTTGTCCTATTATGGTAAGGTCCAAAATGCCCCCACTAATCTATTCTATGAGTATTAGGAAAGGGCTAATTGGTTGGGGCTAAATTAGTCATTCTAAAGTCTCTAATCACACTAACCTTATCCATAATAATTAGTCTAACCTCTAACTAAAATATTTCTATCATGTGGACTAAAATTAATATCATGTGGGCCATGCCTAACTAGTGTGTGGGTCCCACTAGAGTCAAACTACCCCCGGGTCCCCGTTTCAAGTCGGATTGAGTTAAAATTCGAACCCGACTCAAATAACCCCAAAATAATATCATAAATAATAAAATAAATTTCAACCCCAAAATAATATCATAAATAATAAAATAGATTTTAAAAATATTCAAAAATGTAAAATGACAAAAATACTCCTGTTTCTGAAAACTGGGGGTGACAAATCTATCCACCTTAAAAAAAAATTTCGTCCTCGAAATTAAAACAAAGCAATCACAGGAAACACATGCAGAAAACAGTCTCATTCAAATACTTTTCAAAAAAAAATCAACAATAAAAAAATCTCTTTGAGGCACATCAAACATTTGTAAATAAAAACTGATACGTGTCCGATACGGACATAAAACCATCACAAAATCACACCTATCGAAGGTCAAAATCAACAATCACCAACGCAATAAATATCAAAATAATTCAAAGAGGTCAAATGCAAAATATCCTTAGGCCAGAAATGATATTAAAATATCCTAATCACATGGTTAGGCTCTAGGTCAAACAGTCTCTAGGGTTTCACTAGCAAAATATCAAAATCATAAGTCATGATTTTAAATAGTTTTAAAATAATTTAAAAATTACCAAAAATCATATCATGATTTAAATGTCAAATCAATAAATGATTAAAATTACAAAATTTCAAAATTACCCTCAATTTAGAGAACTGGGTGTTACAAGTCTACCCACCTTAGAAAAATTTTATCCTCAAAATTAAAATGTTCATACTCCTTCTAGGTCAAACCCCCCACAATCAAAGTCTCAGAACTTAAACAATCATACGATTTAAAAGGATGACATACAGGGTCATGGCATACGGTGGTAGTGAAAGTCTCATCTAGGTATACTAGTCATGCTAGACCAAAACGGTCATATGGTATCAAAACATACAAGCAATCTAGGGTGCTAAACTAGAAAAGATACAGAAATAACAATCATCAAGACTGTAAAGTAGTCTACCATCCTATATGAAAACTGGTACTTATCAAAATAAAATAAAGTTAACTACCATTTATCTAATAAGGGGTACTATTCAAGAAAATCAAAATCAAAAGTTAAAGAATGAAAGCCAATTGCATGGAAATCCAATCACAATATATTTATATATATAGCGTTAGAGAGAAAAAAGCTAGCATTACGTACAAGTTATGTAGTTCGTGTGTTTATGGGTGTATGTGGACATGTTCATATGGTTAGTTAATAGGCGTGTGTGTATGTGAAATATACATGAAAGTGCATAGGAGGATTTGGGGTTTCAAACAATAAATATCAAGTTACACTAATCATGGCAAATTGGTTAAACAATCTACAATACACAACTCATTTGCTCATAACATGCATAGCTAACCATGTATATATGTATATATAAAGAAGTAGAGATTTAGTTATGTATGTATATACATTATAACATGTATGCCTAAGCTCTATATATATCTATATAGATATATAATCATGACATAGAGAGGAAGAGTTATGTTACATGACAGGGTATACCAAGTTAGGGTGTGTGTGTGTCCTTGTACAGGGTTATAGCTTAGTATTGAAAGGTTAAACCCAATTTTAGTTCAGCATTTACATACAAAATCTGAAAATAAGCTAACATTTAAACCAGTGCAATATTAACATAATGCAATTTCAAAATTTAGGAGTTTGAAACATAACAACTAATCTCAATGCTCCTAATACATCCTAACATGATAGAAATGAAACCCTAATATACTATCAATACATTTATCTACGCATACAGTTCAATATTACATGTTAAATCTGAAATTGAACTAAACATGGAAATCAATGTAAAAATGTTAACATGTATTCAGTTTTTAGGATTTTGGAGAATTTGCACATCAAAACCAACTCAATGTTTATCACAACCTAACATGTAAGAATATGGAACCTAAATTTATATCCCTACAACAACAATATACACAGCTCTAAATATTACATTTAAAACAATCAATTTGAACTAATATTTAAAATGCCGTATTAAGGGTTAATATGCACACAGTCTCAGATTTGACAAATTTAAACACAAAACTCAACCAAAATTTTTTTTGAATTGAAACCCTACGTATAACATACATGTGCAGTGATATAAATAAAACTATTATCATAAAATTTTATATTTAAATTACGAGTTAAGCTAGAAAAAGCAGAGAATCAAAAATATTGGGGTTTTGAAAATTTAAACATTAACGACATATTAATATGTATTCAGATAGGTGGAAATCAAGTGTAGCATGCATAAGTGTCAGGAAAGTGTCCACTATATATATTCATATATATTCTCATGTCCCAATATAAAATTTTAATTCTACGTTAAGACCAACAATTAGATTCCTACCAAGGTTGCAAGCAGGTGATTGACGTAATCAAGACAGTATTATTATTATTTAATACAAGAATAATAGAAAGAAAGAAATAACGATAAAATTTGTTTTTGCTTATATGTTTAAAAGAAAAACCCATTTTGAAACCCAGAGCTAAATTTTCAAATCCAAGATAAAGTCTAGCAAAATCATCGATTCATTGTATTAAGAAGAATTTCATAGTAAGAAGTTACACAAAGTTTATAAAAACAGCTAAAGCTACTCCTAAGTTAAATAAATGAGAAACAAAACAAAACAAACAAATAACAATTCTCTCTTTCTTTCTTTTTTTTTCTTTTTTTTTGAAGGACTGAAACAAAAGTAGAGAAAACATGTTCAAAAATATTTAAGGTACAATCTGATAATCATATGCGTCTTCTTGAAATTATGTTGTCAGAATTCTGCCACGCCAATAAGCATAGCTGCAATAAACGATAGAGTCCATAATAAGGCATACACCCTATAATCATGTTATCTAGAATTCTTACCACGCCACCCGGTATGGCTGCAAGAAAATCTAGATTTCATAACTAAGATAAGTATAGCTATATAAGGCTCTACGTCCTTATCATGCTAGCAAATATGACTGCAATAAATTCTAAATTCCATAATAAAGTAGACTTTTACCTTTCTCACTATCCTTATCAAGTATGTTATCAGGTTATACCTTAATTCTAAAAAATGTACACATACATATAAATACAAACTCAAATTCAACAACTAACATCAATATTCAAAATTCAACAATAATCCATCAAAAATCATAAAAATACAGACTCAAATTCAACCACTATCATCAAGATTCAAAATTCAACAATAATCCATCAAAAATCATAAAAATACAGACTCAAATTCAACCACTAACATCAAGATTCAAAATTCAACAATAATCCATCAAAAATCATAAAAATACAGACTCAAATTCAACCACTAACATCAAGATTCAAAATTCAATAATAATCCATCAAAATCAAGTTCAATAACAGGAAGTAAAGGTAAATCAAATCAGGGAAAAACAGATTTCAAATCGAAGTTAAATTAAGATTCTCAAGAGTCGTCCCAGGAATCTCTCAAGGAATCCTAACCGTGATTGAGTACCTTCAAAATATATCCTATTCCTACTGCAGGCTGTAGTGGTACTCTAGTTCGAATACCACTATATAAACTCGACCTGCATGGGCCACCACTAAAAACGTGTCACGACCCGCACCCACCGTGAGGGTACGAGTACGTAACAACGCCCAGCCTACGCCGCAGTGTCGGCGGTAGAACGCTATTCTAGGTCATGAACTATAACTAGCATAATATGAATACTCTCCATAAGGAGGCCAACACAGAGGTACAACTCAATCACAATCTAAGGTAGAATGATAAAGATAGATAAACATGAAATCCAAAAGAGATACAGGAGATAAAAGTCTAAGTGTCTAAGATACATAATCCCAGAAATACATCTCAAAACTCAAATACAGTAATCCACAAGTAAATACAACTCCAGACAAAATGAAATAACTATCTAAACAACCTCTACTGTGTCTCCTCTAGGCTAGCAGGCAATTCCAGGCTATCTGTAAAATTTATCAACAGGTCCAGTCAGGACAGAAACGAGCACATATCTCTCAAACAGTTCATAGCAGGTTAGGAGTATAAATCATGCAATAGAGTAAAATACAGGAAGTGCTGAATGAAAGTACGAGTAAACAGGAGATATTTTATAACTGAAAGTAAATACATGATAGTAGAGACTGTAAGTGACTACGTGATTTAGAGTACAATATGGTTATGTAAACGGCTTAGGGGCACATGAATACAAATAAGGAGGCACATTTATACAGCTACTGGGGATAGTGTTCACATAACCAATTCTACTCACCCCGCCCCAATCAATACACAAGGATCCATTCAAGTTACGTTATAAGCACATGAATACAGCTAAGGATACGTGAACTCATGTAATGAGTAGTACATGAGGCACATGATAAAGCACATGAGAACATGTAAAAACATGAACTAGTACGAGTACAAGGAGTACCTGATGCACATGATAAAGTACATGAACATAAAATACCCGATGCACCCGTAGAGGGATAACATCTCAGGAAGGGATCCATATAGTATTAATCCGTGAAGATACGTGTCAGCATCATGTAGAGTAATCTAGAGCAAGAATATAATCCAGGTAAGTATGAAAAGATCAGAGAATGTACTCGCCTGCTATCTGAGTGTCCAAAAAAATGTACTGTCCGAGGAGTGGTGTCTGGCTTCTAATTAGAACAGCATAAGTCACAACATGTCCAGAAGGGTAATATAAAGCACTACAATGCATTCTACATGAATCTAGGTCAAACTAGGCCAAAGTCAACCCTTGGTCAACTCTGGTCAATTGTACTAGTCAAACTAGGTCAAACTAGGTCATGTCCTAACCCAGCAAGTCTTACTAGGCCTAACCAAGACTATCCTAGCAAGCACACATCAATACAAGGCTATACAAGCCAACATACACCCAACTCTATATAGCATGCAATTATTCAATACTCAAATAGGCAAGAATTCACATTGGATATACACTAGGTAATCTATTACTTTAAACTATATATGTCTACACATATATACACATGCATATATTGGTATTCAACATTAGGTCTATAATTATGGCATTTCAAATGGTTATATAAACTTATATATTACAACACAATATGCTAACATATATATAATATACATACATAGCTAAGTTAACTGTATTCATAAATACTTATTTAAGAGGCTATGTGTGTGTATGTGAACATGGCAAAGGGGCAAGTGAGGGTTAAATGGGCATACATAGTGTATACATATCAAAGAGTCAAAGTGTAAGTGAACAATGTGTCAAGTGTGATAGTGTCAACATAGTATAAGGGGGTACATGAGGTAATATAGGATTTGTGTTAACATAGAACATTACATCTCATTAACTTGTATATTGCATACATTACATCTATTATTACATTACATTCATGCTTGCATTCATTCATCATTCATTTATTCTCTTGCACTACTATATGCACCATACATTACATACTATGGAACCTACATATTCATTACAAGCCATACTTATACATGCTTACATTAGATAGGATACTTACACCTCATACATCATTTATTTAAACATTTACTCATGCTTGCATTCTCTATTTAATTATATAATGTATATACATTAACATGGGTTAAAATCAAATAGAACATTATATTACACACAAGGGTGCACAAAATGCATATGCCGAATAGTAACTCCTACTAATAATCAATAATGTACCATCTCAGCATGAGTTAAAATCTAGGATTAAAGTATGTTATAGATCTATGTGTTAGCTTTCCGAAACTTCAAACGGATCACATTTTCATTTCTGGAAACTCCCGGAATCGCAAAAACACCGAGAACGCGTTTGTCTTTCGTAGCGCTGACACTCAAATAATTCTCCAGAAAGTTACAGAAAGAATTAGGCCTATTAATATATGTTTTTGGAAAGCTAACTTCAATATGCTTTTTTTTAAAAAACGGAAGATTAAACCGAGCTTTGAGCTAGAAGTTATGACATTTCTAAGTTAGGGCTGAAATTAAAAACGTGGATAAAAATCATGACGGATTTGGGTAGTTTGAGACAAAAGAACACAAGTATATAACATAATATATCAAGAACTCACTCTCTACACTAATATATATATATGAGACACTATAGAACACATCTCCAATACAAAATTATGAGATTAAACATGTAATAATTCATTCATACATAACAACAACACATAGTGTGTCCAAATTTAGGATTTTCCCACATGGACACAACCACAACACAAAGGTCACTCCTATACCTCCAAATGGACACGAAATGGACACAAATGGAGATACAACAATGGGGTCATTCCTATGGGTTCAAAATAGACCTATATGCATGAGAAAATAAAAAGGAGAAGGGATTTATACCTTTTGGTAGATCGAATCGAAGAAAAGCCTTCCCGGAGCGACACCGACACGTAGAGATTCCAAAAGGACACGAACGAGCTCCGAATCCTCCCAAACTTGGGTAGCTTCCTCCTTGGCTAGAATGGAGAAGGAAAGAAGAAGATTTGGTGGCAAAATGGAAGGATTTGGTGGAGAAATTGCTAGGGATTGCTCTCTAGGAATTTGGGGAAGAACAAGAGAGAGAGTGTGGATGAGAATAATGAAATGAACTTGAGCCTATCCTCTCCCAAAGTGGTTGGCCATATGGGGCTATTTGTCCTATTATGGTAAGGTCCAAAATTCCCCCACTAACCTATTCTATGAGTATTAGGAAAGGGCTAATTGGTTGGGGCTAAATTAGTCATTCTAAAGTCTCTAATCACACTAACCTTATTCATAATAATTAGTCTAACCTCTAACTAAAATATTTCTATCATGTGGACTAAAATTAATATCATGTGGGCCATGCTTAACTAGTGTGTGGGTCCCACTAGTGTCAAACTACCCCCGGGTCCCCGTTTCAAGTCGGATTGAGTTGAAATTCGAACCCGACTCAAATAACCCCAAAACAATATCATAAATAATAAAATAAATTTCAACCCCAAAATAATATCATAAGTAATAAAATAAATTTTAAAAATATTCAAAAATGTAAAATGACAAAAATACCCCTGTTTCTGAAAACTGGGGGTGACAATCCCATACCACCAAACATACTCACGCAAATCCTTGTACATCTTGGTAGACCCAGGATGTATAGAATACTGCGACTGGTGGGCCTCCTGCATCACTCCTCCCGCAAGTCCTTGGGCACACACAGCTAGCTCCCGTGCCTCAAGAATCCGTCCTCCGCAATGGTGAAGTCGTCGAGCAGTCCTGCCTCCGTCTGAGCCCTAAGACATTGGAGTCCTATATCAAGAATCTGGGCCTCCTTAATCTTCTCTAACAATCCTGACTGTATCTGCATGTGCATCATCTGTCCTCCAAATCCTGGCAGAACAACCTCAATCCCAAGGCTCTCAAGATCCTCCAAGAGATGCCGGTCCATGGTGAGATACATCGCAATAGGATATCGACTGAGAGCATCTGCAACCACATTCGCCTTCCCAGGATGGTACTGTAGACTGATGTCGAAATCCTTCATGAGTTCCAGCCATCTGTGCTGCCTCATATTCAGCTCCTTCTGAGTAAAGATATACTTCAGGCTTTTGTGGTCCGTGAAGATGTCTACTCTCTCCCCGTATAGGTAATGCTTCCACAGTTTCAAGGCAAATATGACTGCTGCAAGCTCCAAGTCATGTGTGGGATAGTTTTTCTCATGGGGCCTCAACTGTCTAGAAGCATAAGCTATAACCTTCTTGTTCTGCTCCAGCACGCATCCTAAGCCTTTCCCTGAAGCGTCGCTGTAGATGACGAATCCTCCTGATCCTGATGGCAAAGCTAGAACTGGTGCCGTCATGAGTCTTCTCTTCAATTCTTCAAATGCTGTCTGGCAGGCGTTGCTCCAGATGAACTCATCGTCCTTCTGTGTAAGCTTCGTCATAGGCTCTGCTATCCTGGCGAAGTCCTTCACGAACTTCCTGTAGTATCCTGCTAGACCCAGGAAACTACGAATATCTGCTACTGACTTGGAAGGTGCCCATGCTTCCACTGCTTCAATCTTCTTGGTATCCACAGAAATCCCCTCTCCAGTCACTACGTGCCCCAAAAACTCAACTCGGTCCAAAAAAAACTCACATTTTGAGAGTTTCTCGTACAGTTTCTCCTTCCGCAGAATCTCTAAAATAATCCGCAGGTGCTCTACATGCTCCTCCTCTGTCTTCGAATAGATCAGAATGTCGTCAATGAAGACTACGACAAACTTATCCAAATATTTATGGAAAACCTTATTCATCATGTTCATAAACACAGCTGGGGCATTAGTGAGTCCGAACGGCATCACCAGGAACTCATACTGGCCGTATCGGGTGTTGAAGGCTGTCTTCGGAATATTCTGCTCTCGCACCTTCATCTGGTGATATCCCGACCGAAGATCAATCTTAGAAAAGACCTTCGCTCTACTAAGCTGGTCAAACAGCTCATCAATTTATGGTAAAGGGTATCTATTCTTGATGGTGATGTTGTTGAGTGTACGGTAATCAATGCACATCCTCACCGTCCCATCCTTCTTGGGCACGAAAAGTACCGGTGCTCCCCAGGATGAAGCACTGGATCGAATAAAACCCTTGCCCTCTAGCTCATTAATCTGCACCTTCAACTCCGCAGCTTCCTTTGGGTTGATCTTATAACAATGTTGAGACTTCGGCGCTGATCCGGGCAATAGGTCGATGCTGAACTCCACATCTCGATCTGGCGGCAATCCTGGCAGCTCCTCGGGAAAGACGTCGAGAAACTCCGCGATAAGTGGATGCGGCAACTCCTGGTCTTCTGCAACAGCTCTAAAGTAAACTCCTTCTGGCCTCTCTGCAACTTGTCTGCTGATCTCGAACGGTAGAACTCCTGGCGGGCTGAAGATCACCTTTCCTTCATGGCAGTCTATTATGGCAAACTGCTCGCTCATCCAGTCGATGCCGAGGACTATATCAAATCCGGGCAATGGCATCACTAGAAGTCGAGCTCTAATCTCTCTCCAAGCAATAGTGATAGGGCATTCCACCATTTCACTCACTGGTACTAACCCTTCTTCTGTCATAATCCGACAGTTCCTCTTAGTGGGCTTGGGTGTGAAGCCGTGTCTATGCAGAAACTCATATGATACAAAGCTATGTGTGGCTCCAGAATTAAACAATATAATAGCAGGGAAAGAATGTAAAAGTATAGAACCTGTGATCACATCCGGTACTGCCTCATCCTCCTCAACTACCGCCATGACGTAAGCACGTCCCTGCTGCTGTCCTCTCCTCTGCTGACGCTGTGCAAACTGCTGCTGCTGAGTAGGTAAAGCTGGTCCCCTCTATGGTACAGCTGGTAGAGCTCTGGGTGGTGTAGGTGGTAGTAGTGGTGGTCCTCCAGCTCCTCGAGGTCCTCTAGTCAGTCTAGCCGCAGCCTGTGGGCAGTCCCCCATCTGGTGCGCGTCTGATCCGCAGAATAAGCAGAGTCTGAGCCTCTTGCGACACTCGTCAAAGCGGTGTCCCGGCCGATAGCAGAATGTGCAAGTAATCCCCTGCTGCTGTCTCTGATGCTGATGTACAGGAGCTCTGGCTGGTCGATGATGCTGCTGAGTCGGCTGCTGAGGTCTCGCCTGAGTCTGAGTCTGGACCCTCTTCGCTGGTGTCTGGAAACTGCTGCTGCCCACGTCTCGGTCCCTCTTCAGCCTTGGGTCTGCCTCCTTCTCAACTGCCTGGGCGATCTTAAGGATGCTAGAGTAGGTAGTCGCCTGGCTATTGCATGCTGCAGCTCTCTGGTCAGACCTTTCTTGAATCTCCAGGCCCTATCCTCTGGCTCTCTAACTAGGCTCTCAGCGAACCTACTGAGCCTAGAAAACTCCGTAGTATACTGTGCCACTGTCATCGTCCCCTGCTGCAGTGCCTCGAACTGTATCCTCAGCTCATCACGCTCCACATCTGGAAAGAATTTCTCCTTGAATAGAGTTTTGAATTCTGTCCAAGACACCTGGGGCTCTGCCAACTGGGGGTCCTCCCGGTACCAAGCTCTGGCCAAGTCGAAGAGTCGTATGCTAGCCACCTTCACCTTCTGGTCCTCTGGAATATGTGCCATGTTCAAGGTCCTCTATGCATTCTCCAGTCACTCATCTGCATAGATGATCCCCTCGTCGCCCCAGAAGTCCATCGGGTAAAGGTTCTGGTACTCCTTGGCTGTCCCTGGTCTCGGTCCTCGTGATGCTGGAACTGCTGCTGGAGCTGGTGCTGCCGGCTCTCTGGTCCTAAGTGCGTCGATGACAGTCGCTCTGAACTGCACTGCCTGATGGTTTTGGGCCTCCAGAAAGTGCTAAAATATCTCCATCACCTGGGTGCCATCGAACATCATCATCGGAGGCAGCAATAGAAAAATAGGAGGCGATGGCGGAAGCTGATCTGCCTGAACGTCTGGTGCGGGCTGCTCCGTGCCGCCTGCAACTCCAGAACCTCCTGCAACTCCAGGCTGATCTGCAGTCTTCCTCGTAGTGACCATCTGCATAAAAAGAAAACTTCGTGATTGATAAAAACCTAACCTGCCAGAAAAATGTAAATGTTTATATAATAACCATATGTACCCGATATACCCGATTTCCTATGCTGTGATTCAAGTTTTCCTAGTGTAAATCAAGTCCCCTAATAGTACGCTAAGACCTAGGTACCATTAGGATAGACCTGCATGGGCCACCACTAAAAATATGTCACGACCCGCTCCCGAATAATCGGACACGAGTCGGACACGCCCAGCCTTCGTCGTTGGACACGACGAAGTAAGCTGTACCAATACTAGGAAAAACTAACAAGTAATCATGAAAGTAAGATAACATCACAGCATCTATAAACGAAATCCCAAAAATAGTACAAGTCTATGTGTTTTATTACATTCATCCAGAAATGTCAAATGTCTGACTAAGTCTCAAAATAGTAAAATGACATAAAGGGAAAGTACTAAGCCTCTGCGGCCTCTAGGTCCAACACAGCTCCAGCTGGCTCAGCAATAATGGCAACATCCCGTCCATAGAAGGTGTCGCAAATGGCCTCCATCTCACCTGTAACTTATCCAGTCAGGACCGGAGCTAAGCACAATTCTAGGCAATGAACATGAACATGAAATGGGTACAAGGGTGCAGGTAAAAGATATACAAGTATGAACAGGTAAATACAGAAAAATGGTACAGAAAATGAGTACATGAGATATAATACATGAAATATAAGGTACAGGAAATGTAACATACAGGAATGTAAAGTACAGGAATGTAATGTACATGAATGAAACTATAATCCTGCAATACCAGACATGATATGCACAATATCGAAATACATCTAGTCCATGTGACCGGCTGGGGTGAGTACATGTACAGGAGTACATGAATAAGGTACGACTTAGGACCCGTGTGCACAGTGCGAGGCCTAAGCTAGGTACAGGAATATAGTAACCGGGGTTGGTCACATGGCTAGTGTATTTCCCCACCCGACACTAACAAGTACAAAAGCAAGAGTACCAGAATACAGGAGTACATGATGTCGTGCTATAACAGTGTCACAAGAAAGGGTACATGAATGTAAATGTACAAGACCGTAGAAGAGTACTTGCCTGGCTCCGGAAAGTACTGGTAATCAGGAACTGGATGTCTTCCTGAATTTATAATTTGTACAAGTTGGTTATGAACTAAAACATAAACTCTAAATTGTTTTTTCTACTTTATGAAATTATTAACCCATAAAATTCTAGAAAACTCAAGTTCTTGTTTAACCACACCTATGCTAGTAAAATTCAACTTAGTAATAGAGTGCTATGTCTAACTAATCATTATAGTTAAAATTACATTTGATCAAAATGCTTCATCTAAACCCATAGTTCACGTACCTTATCCATACGTATTCTATTTAATAAAAACACTACAACCTGTATATTTGCATCAATAAAATAAAGGAAAAACAACTTAGCTATTATTCTAAGTTTCAACTAAACCCATAATCAATACACCATTAGAGTTTCTCAAAACTCATCAAGAGGAGAAATATGGGAAACTCCTGCTGTTACTCTACACACAAACATTAAAGTATAGGAACAATAAAGTCCTGTATTATTACATAACCATACTTAACCACATTAATTAACCAATATTACCAATAGTTTCAACATGAACCCACAGCTAACCATATAAACCAACGGCTACTCATATAACCAACGGCTACTTTTTCAAATAAACTCTATCTCTGTTCTTGATCACTCGAACCCGACACAACTTCCCGAACACAACTTCCCCACTGGATATCAGCCAGAAATTCACGAACAAGGCTGGACACATGAAGACTCGAGCAGGACACAAGAAACTCCTGAATGTAGGTACAGATTGTAGTGCAGACACGATACCAAAGCTCGTACTCGGCCACAAATGCCCAAACGACCCGAACTAAACAATTAACAGAAAAATTCTCGATACAAACACAGCAAAGAGAGCATTAATCAGTACCTGAAGAGTAATTCGAAGAAGAACTTGATCCTAGGCACTCGAATACGGCTCCTCGTGCCAAAAATATATACACGAACCTGTTGTGGCATTTTAGCAAACAGGTGATGCTCAGAAAAACAAATTTATGCTCTATACTTCTTCTTAAACAAGTCCAACTCAAAATTTTAAGAACATCTTAAGGACTGTGAGTATCAGCAGTCCGATCATCCATACAAAACAGAACTCAAAAATCCAAAGAAAATCTCACACCAGAACTTCAAAAGAATTTCAAAAAATGAAACTTAGAAATGCAACTTCCTCACCTGAGTTAGGATCTCGAACGAGTAATGAGGCCTGATTCTCACTCAAAATGGATTGGATCAATGATCGACCGATTGCCGCACAAAGTGATCACACTACTGCCGACGCCTGGACATTTCCAAATCGAGATCAGCTCGATTGATCGGAGAAAAATAGAGAATAGATTAGTAAACTCACCGATGGCTCTGGATCGAACACAAACGAGTGAATCACAAGATCGACAAAATTTCCAGATGTTCTCGACTGAGAAGAGGATCATGATGATCAAAATGACAATTCAAGTTCACTTCGAAATTCTCATGGAGAAACACGAATCGAAGTTCACAATCTTACCAATTCCTGCGATGTCGTCGTCGATCGTCACCGCCGTCGTCGTTGTTGAGTGGATCGACACCGTCGTCGTCGATGTCGAGTGGATCGGCACCGTTGTCATTGACGTCGAGTTTCTGTCACCAAGCCGTCGTCACCTCTGTTGAAGTCGCCGTCGTCGTCGATGAAGTCGTCGTCGTCGTCGATGTAGTCATCATCCCCAGGAGAAGGATTGAGCTCGAATGGAGGGAAACACAAAGTGAAAATTTAATCTGTGAAGAAAAGAATTGATCGTTCACTTTAAATAAGTGAAATGGAACTTTTGCGATTAGCCCCTCCCGTCCAACTGAATTTTTGTGGAAGCCCTTCCCTGCAATAAACTTTAGCAGGAAACCCCCTTGCCTTTTCACTTTTTCAAAAAATTATAAAAAAAAACAGTTTAAACTCACATGGTGGGCCCAAAGTGGTTGAAACAACATTTCAAATTTGAAAAGTTGTCCAAAATAAATTCCCTCCAAAATATATCATCTAAAATTTATTGTTTAAAACTAATTATTATTTAAAGCTTACTAATATCAATTGTATAATAACTAGAATCTAATTATTTATTTAAAAAATCGGGAAGTGGAGTTACACCAGGGCTTGGGCTTATTATGACGCTCGAGATACAAGAGCAATGTTCTCGATGCCAACCAAGCGCGATCACGGCCCCCGGATGTTATACACATATTCGCTTTTTTACACATCAGCAAATACGTTCGCAGAGAACTTCAACCTTGCAGATAGCTTCGCGAAAGCGACGCGTTTGAAGAAGGGAGCAACTGTTATATCAGCTCCAGGAAATGACGAGTGTTTGCCATGAAATATAAAAGAACAGAACAATTATCGGAGGACCGGACTTTTATTTCACGTTACAAACTCGCTTGCACAAAGAAAGCCTAGGGACGAAAACCTAGGTACAGCAATCTAAGTACAATTATTTATTTTAGATTCTAGGGGGTGACGATAGAGGCTCGGGAAGGCGACGGCAGCCCTGCTTACTCCTTGGACGATCGGTATGCAGCCTTGGGTCCTGTGAAAAGATGGTTGGCGTTGATGAAGAAATGCTCTTCTTGCTCTCCCTCTTATTGCTCTTCTGGATTCTCTCCCTCTGTGTGTATTCTCTCTCTGACTATGGGGGGAAGTCTCTCTATATATTCTCTTTGTTCGCGTATATCTCTCTCTGTCTCTCTCTATTTTCTGCAAGGGAATAGCATCCTGCTATTTATAATATTGGGGGGCATCATTAGGGTTTGGCTGATTACCCATTCTCAAAGTGGCGGCCGCCTGATGTTTAGTCAATCTGGACCATTAGTTTTAAACGTGAAGGATCTGGGCCATAAATGGGGATAGTACTGAATCCTGCGAATGATTGATGCTGATTGTATTAAATCTTCATGATTGGCTATGCCAAGCCAGGATCTCTCTCCACGTGTCCCATTGGTTTGATCACGAATGATATGACCTGATCTCATTAATTATGAGGATAACGTTGAATATGGTCATTGGGATCTGGTAAATCTCTGATTGATGTGTATCTCATAATCATCCTTGCTACCAGCTGTCAAGTAGTGGGGGCCATTGAATCTCTGCCACGTGGCTTAGTGACGGGCCCTATCAGAACCGCATGATGTCTATGAACCACATGAATCAGCGTCTCAGTGAGCCGCATAGGTATAATACTCGCGAGCCGCATGGGATAGCTTCTTGGTGAGCCACAGGAAGACGATTCTTATCAGCCGCATGAGACTGTTCTTTACTGGAGCCGCATGGGGTATGCCATATGTCAATCTCGGATCGTGTCAGAGATTTTCTCCTATTCCCGAAGAGTCTATCATTATGACAGGGTCATTATGACACTTCATGTCAGAGCCATCAGCTGTCAAATCATGGCAGAGCATTAAATAGGGCCATTGCTCGATGGCCAGCTATGTGAAGGAGTTCCATAGGGACACGTGGCGTTGATCGAGCCACATATTTCTATGAGCCGTAAGTATTTCTGAACCGCATGCGGCTGGGGGACTCTTTGAACCGCAGGACTGTCCCTATGTAAGCCGCATAGACTCTCCTGTACCGCATGGGACTGCTCTCGTATGAGCCACATAGGGTTCTCCTATGCCGAGCCGCATAGATCATTGTTCTGATATTTTTTATGCTTCTACAAGACCCCCTTCAAAGTTTTCAATTTGCAAAATTAAAATACTTTGAATAAGAAGCATGGCCTTTGTTGACCGCATTGATGATTCAGCCGTATGGATTTATCTAGTCGCATGAGCTGTTAGGCCGTATAGACTTTTTGCCACGTGTCCTAGCCACGTGTGCAAATCTTCTGCATTAAATGCCCCTTGATTCGCCGCCTCTTGGGGGAGGATCCCAAGGGTCAGTTTTGTTTTGACCGAAGCGATTTCTTTTAGGCGACGCGTGGATTGAGGCATTTGTTTGATTTTTCGAGCCTCCTTCGCCTATAAATAGGAGTAATTCTATTCTTTGAGGGTTTCTTTACCTTCTCTCTTTTGCTTGAACCCCTTGCTGTCGACTTCCTCTTCGTCTTCTTCTATCAGCGATCGGCAATGGCTCCCAAGAAGACTGCTGCTGCTACGGGCAAGAAGGCCGTGTCATCTTCTGCGGCAGCGAAGGGCAAGAAGGCCGCGTCTTCATCGACTGCGGCGGCGAACGTGGCGGCTCCTCCGACGGCTGGCGTGCCTGTTTTTCACCCCGACGTCCACCCGCCTATTGCTGGTAGGATCCTTAATATGAACTACCATGGCTACGTCGCATATTTTATGCGCGAGCCTATATTCCCAACTATGCTGTGTGTCCAACTTATGTTCGGGCCGCATGGGGTATGACCCAGGCTTGAGCCACATGAAAGTGGTTGCATAACTACTTCATTATCAAGGCCGCATAAGCTCATCTGGATTTGGACCGCATGAGCTCTTTCAAACTGAGCCGTATAAGCTTATTTCGAACTGGACCGCATAAGCTCACTTGAACTGGACCGCATAAGCTTATCTGTACAGGACCGCATAGGCCCATTTCGAGTCGAATCATATAAGCTTATTCGAATTGGACCGTGTCCGCATATGCTCCTTTCGAACCGCATAAGCTCATCTGTACTGAGCCGCATAAGTTCATTTCGGGCCGAACCGCATAAGCTTATTCGAACTGAACCGCATATGCTCTTTCAAATTGAGCCGCATAAGCTCACGTAGTTTTGTGTTTCAGCTATCTTTGTTGACTTGTTTCTTTTGCTTTTTTCTTCAGTGAATCTGCCAGTAAATCCTGCGAGGGAACTTATAGTGGGCTCAAATCAATTCGCCTTGGGCGTGCGTCTTGACGACCTAATTAAGCATGTGTTGAATCAATTCCCTGCTGACGAGCCTTCGGAGAGGTTGAACGCCATCGAGAATCAGACCCTTCATTACCTCCGTTCCATGATGAGTACCGGGAAGCTGGATGGAACATACCTGAAGCCTTTATTCCTCTTTGGGGATGCTTTAATCATAAAGAATCCCCGAGTATTAGAGATTTTCGAGAACTGGGATTTTTCTTTGGATGGGGTGTCAATCCATATTCCTCTCATGGAGCGTCACTATCCTCTGTCGTGGTTCAATATGGTGTTATTGGACAGAAAGATGGTGTGTAACTTAACTCCTACTCAATCAGGGATGTTGATGGGCAACATCCATTATAACCCGAACATGCGGTCAGCGTACGCAGGTAAGGATTCTGTCCTCCGGTACATGATGGGTCTGGCCCCGGGCTCTTTTATGAATGTATACGGCCCCAACTTCTCACTCACTCAAGCTGATACCTTCCTGAATCGGCTTGTTCGTAAGAAATCTTATCCCGTTGGCAGGCTAGCATTGCCGAACTGGATAAACCCTACTTCTACGTGGGTCCAGTTGACCACTTGGGTTCTGCAGACCTACGGAACATTCTTGCAGGAGGTGGGACTTTACCATGCCATTCGGGGCACTTGTCACGGGCTTCCTATTAATAAACCACTGTTCGTGGCACTCTTAGAGATGTATAGCCGGCGAACGGGGACGTTCTTTGCACCCGGAGGAGAGCTGGGGCTTGCTCTTCACGAGATGTATATTGTTTCCAAACTTTCGTGGGGGAATGAGCCTTTCGAGGTGTATACCCCGTCGAATGAGGAGTTTGAGGACTTGAACCGACGGCTTCCAGGTTTCGTCGCGGTGTATCGGGAGTTGCTGTGCCACCATAGTGCTTGTCACCAGATGGCTATAAAAATGGTGGATAGCTCCGAAGGGACCGCTCTCCACACCACATCCTGGATTAATTATCTTTTCAAAGTTGACCCTTCTGACGAAGTTGCTCCTCGAACCCCTCGAACGCACGAGGAGATAAAGGACTTGATGTCAGGCGTCAAGAAGTCGCGGTCCAAGAGCGACATATTCGGGAGTCAAACTGACTCTCTTAGCTATTTTTACTACGGGACCACACAGATGTCAGAGAAGGCGCTTCTGGCCGAATTTTTAATGATATGGCTACGGAACTGCGTAGTCTCGGGAGGAGCAGGTTCTATCGAGAGGATCGGTCGCCACTTTATTCTCCCTGCCGTTAAACTGGTATTTGGAGTTAGACTGGCCCTTCTTCCAGTTATGGTGTGTAGCATACACCACGGTCTTCGAACATTCTCGTCCAAAGTTATTGCGCGTAAGAAGACATTGGATTTTGAGCGCGTAGAACTGCCTTTCCACTATTTGATGGGGTGGTTGGCGATGCACTACAAGTCTTTGATGGGACCTGGGATAGCGGAAGATGCTACAGATGAAGACGCTTTCCTCTTCAAATGTCATTGCCGGTCTTGGGAACACAACACTATGCCAGCTTGTCGGAGGGCGCTGGCGAGGGTGGATAAGTGTGACTTTTTTGTGTCTGTACCTCCTTTTTCTGACGAGGAAGTGAGAAAGGTACACCTTGATGGTACTGGACCTTCTCACTTTATGTCTCCGAATATGCTCACCTGGTTGTGCAACATCCGTCCCGCGCATCTGGTTTATCGCAACCGCGATAACGTGTACTTGGAGCCTTACCTACCTAGTAGGTTTTCTCGCCAATTTGGTTATAGCCAGTTATTCCTAGATTGTCCCAACCCTTGTTTGGGCTTTGAAGGTAGCGTTCTTGATGGCGTCAGGGCATGGAATTATTATGATGCTTATCATACTCGAGCCAGCTTCTCGGTCCCCGATGCTAAGACGCCAAGGGAAATTTTATACGTGGCTGCTTTGTATCATGTTATGGCGAACAAGCCTCCTGTTAATTTTGATCCGAGTACTAGTTTCATCGTGGGTACTGGTTTGGAGGAGAAGCCCAAGGGGGTTAAGGCTAGAAAGCAACTAGCGCTCCAGACTCCTCCCCCTGAATCAGAACCTTCCGAGTCGGCCGAGGAGGAGGATGATCATGATAGCGAAGACTCCCTTTCTGGTGGGGGTGAAGAAGTAACGGATCAACCGCTTCCCACACCCGATGGACCGGCGGAAGGCCCGTTGCCTTCTACACAAGAGGAAGTAGTGAGGGAAGAACAGCCTCCAGCTGTGTCTGGTCCCTCATGTAAATGAGTCAGACACGAGTCTTCTGATAGCAGAGCGACCTTTTCCGTGAAGAGAGCTGCTGTTAGGTCTCGTGGATTACTTATTACCGAGAGGGGTGAAGGTACAGACGCTTTTTCGGAGGTAAGACTAATTCGGAGCTATCTCTTTGTTGTAGTTTTCTTTCTTCTTGGAGATATGACTTGACCATTTTTTTTTGTAGGCGTCTGACGAACCAGGCTCTCCTGAACCATCTACTACCTCTGGAGTTGATCCGGCCCTTGCTGCTTTGATTAGCGATATGTGTGCAGCGGTCCTTTCTGCGGGCGCTCTCTCAGCGGCGGCTGGAAGCTCCCAGGTTGCTGAGGCCTCGGCCCGGGGTGACGAAGGTTTCCTTGGGCCCGTCTCCGAGATCGCTGAACTTCAGCAAAACGATGCCGTTCTCGGTGCATCCCCTCCCGAAGATGCAAGGGCGGATGAGTCCATTATACCTGACTCGGAGGCTGCTGGTGAGGAGGCTGCGGTGGCTGTAGGCGAACCTCAGCCTCCACACTCCTCCACTGGTAAGATAAGCCAAATATTGACTAGTGATGGGGCTTATTTGCTCTATCAACATATTCTCCGAGTCAAATCGATTTATGGTTGTCTTGGCCCTACAGGTCCTGACCCTTTACTTTCTACCGCGAATGTTCTTGGGGAAGGCTCGGCCTGCCGCGATTTGGGCGAAAGGAGCGTTTCCTCTCCTTCGCCATCTCATGTTGAGGGGCCTCCCGCCAACTCCGGGCAGATGGGGATGGAGTTGGCGATGGTCTCCGCCTCGTCTTCTGCTGCTTATACGGCTCCGGAGATCGACCTCTCGGCCCTGCCGAGCATTCAAGTTCTGCGGGCCGCTGAAGAGGAGTTGGCCGCTGTCCATGCGTCCTTCCGTACGGAGTTTGTTTCTCTTGTGGCAGGAGTGGCAGATTCTGTTGCATCTTCTTCCACGCTGCCAGCCACACTCTCGTTGACACCGGCTTCCTCGGAGGCTCTGGACGAGGTGACGCAGGATGTGGTCGACAGCTTCTATCGCCATTTAAAGAGGGGCGTAGATGCTACCGTGGAACGGGGGATCCCTTTTTCCTTGTCCCTGCGGGGCGTTCGGGGTCAGATTGACACTTTGAAGGGTCTTTCTGGCGGGGTGGGGTTAGCTGCGCTCCTGGAGCCCAAGTTGACATAGGCTGATCAGCTTGTGACCCAACTGCTGGCGATACGGCATGCTGTCTTGCCTGCTGCGATTGAACGGGAGTGGGGCTTCTTCGTTGCTGCTCGGGATAGGATCAAGCTCGCTCGAGATACTGCCGGGCCGGTTGTGCAGGGGGACCTTGACAAGTTCTCCGTTTCGTATGACAGACTGGGTCGTCGAAGTCAGGCTTGTAGGGCCCGGGAAGAATCTGCTTCTCGTGGAATAGCTGACACGAAGGAGCGGATTCTCGCACTCCAGGAGGAGTTGGCCTTCTTAGAGTCAGAGCGGGAGGCTGCTCGTGCAGAACAGGAGTCGATCCTTCGGGAGGCCGAGAAGGTTTCCCGATCTTCTGTCAACCTGGAGCGGGCTTTCAAGAAGTTCGAGGACAACTGGCAAGCCCATGCTCATCTGGAGGACGCGGCGGTGCTGAGCCAGGAGGCGGAGCGTCGAGCCAAACAGAGGCTTGAGCGGTCGGTTGCCTTGCTAACGGACCGTCTCATGGTGTTATGTACCCCAAAGCAGTGATCAGCTTTCTGTTTTCCTTTGCTTCTATTTTTTTTTCTTTTATTTTTTTTGTAAGGGATGTGATCCCCACTGATGTAGCACTTTGAATTTTGAATAAATGAGCATGTTTCAACTCATCTTCTCTTCCTTGTACTTGCGATATTCATGGAATCGGACTTGCTGGAGGATTTATTTGTGGACCTGTTACCCTAGGTGTACCTTGGTTTTAGGTACGAATAACAAGTTTGGTCAGGATGTTTGGAACAGCCATGGCGAAGTGGTCATGGGTGTTCTTGGTGTTTGGGAAAAGGAATGCCGTAGAGCAGCTGGGCTCCCGGGGCATGGTAAGATGGTAGATTTATGCTAAAAAGCTTAGCAAAGGGTATTTATGGACCTATTATCCTTGGCGTACCCTGGTTCAGGATACGGATAATAGGATGAAAGGAAACCAACATATTTGCTCAGAGGTTATGAGGACATGGCAAACATGAGGGTTTTACCATGGAATCTTCCTGCTCAGAGGTAATGAGAACATGGCAGGAGAGACTTCACGGAAGCTATTCGTAGTCAATAGCAGACATTTGTGGTCAATAAAGGACATTTGTGGACCTATTATCCTTGTCGTACTCTGGTTGTGGGTACAGATAATAGGTTGAAAGGGGACCGACATACTTGCTCAGAGGTAATGTGGACATGGCAAATATGACGGTTTCTTCGACGGAGCCTTCCCACTCAAAGGTAATAAGGACATGGCAGGAGTGGGCTCAATGAAGAGGGGGTACATAGAACGACTCAGAGGTAGGAGAACATGGAAGTTCTATGCGAGGGGGCAGTTTGTTTTTGGTGGAAGTGAAAATGACTCAGAGGTAATGAGGACATGGTCGTTTCAGAAATTGGTGGATCGATTACCCTTTTTGTGCACTGGGAGTACGGGTAGTGGATCATGAGGGAGGATCTCTTCCAGGAAGAAAGTTCAGAGGTATAATCATACGTGACTTACTATCTGACAGAGTGACCGGAATGTGAGTTCAGAGGCACCAGCGGGTACATAACTTGGTAATTTAGAATATTGAGGAAGTAAGAGTTCAGCGGCACCAGCGGGTGCATGGCTCGATAATCTAAAATGTTGTGGATGTGGGTTCAGTGGTACCAACGGGTACATGACTCGATAATTTGAGATGTGGTGGATGTGAGTTCAGTGGTACCAACGGGTACATGACTCAATAATTTGAAATGTGGTGGATGTGAGTTCAGTGGTACCAACGGGTACATGACTCGATAATTTGAAATGTAGTGGATGTGAGTTTAGCGGTACCAGTGGGTACATGACTCGGTGAGCTGGAGGGAGTGTCGTTCAGACATAATATTTCTTCAGGAACTTGCCGTTGATGGGCAACATGAGCAAGTCTCCGTTTTGTTTTGCGAGACGGTAAGCACCGTTGGAGAATACTGTCTCGATGATAAATGGGCCTTCCCATTTTGGCTGGAACTTGTCGGCGGTCTTGTGAGTCATGACCATTGGCCTCCGGACTGCCAGGATGAGATCGCCCACCTGGAATGTTCTGATTTTGACCTTCTTGTTGAAGGCTCCAGAGATGCGTGCTTGGTATAGCTCAATTCGTTGCTGAGCCAAGAGACGCTTTTTATCTAGTGCCTCTAATTCCTGTAGCCGACGATGGTGGTTTTCGTCTGTCGTCAATTGATGTGTGATGGCGACACGTAGTGAGGGGATCTGAGTCTCCAATGTAAGGACTGCCTCACTCCCGTACACCAGGAAGAATGGTGTATTCCCGGCGGCTGTTCGAACTATGGTACGATAAGCCCATAAGCATTCGCTGAGCTTCTCGTTCCAGTCGCGTTTGTTGGAGGAGACAAACTTCTTGAGGAGTTTGATGATTGTTTTATTGAATGCCTCTGCCAACCCGTTTGCTGCCGGATTGTATGGTGTTGAAGCGACATTCTGAATACGGTACGTATCGCAGAATTGATAGAATACATGGCTTGCAAACTGCGGACCATTATCATGGATGATCCTTCGTGACAGTCCGAAGCGATAGATGACGTGATGTTTAAGGAAGCTGATCACGTTTGAAGTCTTAACTTCTGCGAGTGGGACGACTTTCGCCCATTTGGAGAAGTAATTGGTGATCGCAAGTATGAAGCGATGTCCTCGGGAGGAAGGTGGGGTGATTGGACCAATGATATCCATTCCCCATGCTTCGAATGGCCAGGATGCCACTGTCGGATGTAGAAACTCGGATGGTTGGTGAATGAAGTCTGCATGGACTTGGCAGGCTTTGCACTTTCTAGCGTAATCTATCACATCTGCCACCATCGTGGGCCAATAGTAGCCCATTCGGTGAAGGCGATCTTGCAGCTTTGGGCCGGGTTGGTGGGCCCCGCAGACACCGTCGTGAGCTTCTCGTATGGCTTCTTTGGCTTCTGTATTTGACAGACACCGAAGCAGTAATCCGTCGTAGGAGCGGCGATACAGCATTTTTGTTTCCGTATCGTAGAAGAATCTGAGAGAACGCCGTCTAATGGAGGTGGCTTCCTTTGGGTTTTCGGGCAGGAGGTCGTAGACGACGAAGTCGATGAACGGCTGTCTCCAGTCTGGTACTTCGTCGACCGTCTAGGCAGAATAACTCGCCACGAATTGCACATTATTTTTGGGACAGACCAGTTCGTGGCCTATCACATCCACTGATTGGCAATCATAGTTCAGAACTGCTAGAGAAGCGGCAAGACCAGCTAGGGCATCGGCTTCAATATTTCGGAGTCTGGGGACATGTTCGATGAAGAACCCCTCGAACGACGAGATGATGCCAATAGCTATTTGGTGATAAGGGATCATGTCTTCGTGGTGGACTTCGTATGAGCCCCGGATCTGATTGACGATTAGTTGGGAATCGTCGTAGGCTTCAAGGTATTCTACCTCCAGCTCTCTTGCAAGTTGGAGGCCAATGACCAGAGCGTTGTACTCGGCCACATTATTAGAGCAAGGCTCGGTGAGGGAATAAGCACGGTTAATCACCAACCCGGAAGGAGAGATCAGCACTACCCCGACTCCGACGACTATATTGCCTTTAGGTCCGGTCCTCGAAGCACCGTCGAAGAACATTCGCCATATAGCCTCGTGAGAGGTTGCATATGAGTCGGCGACCTCGTCTGGGATCTCTTCATATATCCTGAAGGACTCCGAGCCTGGGTGGGCTGCTAAGAAGTCTGCCAGGCTTGACCTTTGACTGCCTTTTGTGGGACGAAGATCATATGATAAGGGGACAGTAATATTGCCCATGTAGCGAGTCGAGAGCTGAGTGCCCCTGGTTTAGTCATGAGGACCCTGAGAGGGTTGACTCGTGAGATCACATGTATCGTTTGTCCGGTGACATAGGGTCGCGTTTTCTGAACGACGAATACTAGGGCGAGACATTCCTTCTCCACAGCGGTGTATCGGTGCTCTGGCCCAATCATCATTCGGCTGAGGTAATATATGGCCTGCTCGTGGCCTGCGTCGTTGTTTTGTGCCAGTAGGGCACTAAGGGAGTGTTCCATTGCTCGTACATAGAGCAAGAATGGTTTTCCAGGAACCGGGACTACCAAAACTGGAGGATTTGATAAATATTCTTTGATGCTGTCGAAAGCACGCTGGCATTCCTCGTCCCATACGAATGATACTCCTTTCTTCATGAGGTGTGTGAATGGTCGGCATCGCCCGGAGAGGTTAGAAATGAACCTCCTGATGTAAGCTAGCCTCCCTTGGAGGCCTCTAAGTTCGCGGAGATTTCTCGGGGGACCCATCTCCATGATTGCCTTCGTTTTCTCAGGGTCTACATGGATACCCTGTGCAGTGATGATGAAGCCCAAGAACTTCCCGCTGGATATGCCCAAGAAAGATTTCGTAAGGTTCATCTTCAGATTGTGGGCGCGCATCAGGTCGAATACCGTCCTCAGGTCCTGCAGATGATCTTCCTTACGGCGACTCTTGACGGCGATGTCATCGACATAGCATTCCACTGTCTTGCGCAAATGTTCTCTAAAAATGATACTCATGGCTCGTTGATATGTGGCACCGGCGTTCTTTAGACCGAAAGGCATAACTGTGTAGCAGTATGTGCCAATCGGTGTTCGGAATGATGTGTGCTTTTCGTCGTCGGAAAACATCTTGATTTGGTTGTACCCAGAGAATCCATCCATGAATGACATACGTTCAAAGCCGTACGTGTTGTCGATCATGATGTCTGTGATAGGGAGGGGGAATTCGTCTTTCGGATATGCCTCATTCAGATTACGGAAGTCGATACAGATTCGGATCTTCATATTCTTCTTGAGGACGGATACTATATTAGCGACCCAATCGGGATGTTGCTCCTCACGAATGAAGCCGCTGGCTATCAGTTTGTTGACTTTGGCTTCGATCGCATCCATGATGCCCGGGCGGAAGCGTCGTTGTTGCTGCTTGACTGGCTTTGCGTCCGATCGTATGTTGAGCTTGTAGAGGGCAACATCGGGGTCTAACCCCGGCATGTCTTCATAACTCCACGCGAACACATCAATATATTCTCTGATAAGTTTTAGCAGCGATTCTCGCTCTTCGTCTGTTAGGCTTTTACTGACAAAGATTGGCTTTGGAGCGGATTCGCTGCCGAGGTCGACCTGCATAACTTCATCTTCGGTAGGAGGTTCTCTCTGTTCGAACCGCTTTTCCCATTGCGCGTCCAGCTGTTGGGCCTACGGCTCTAGTTCGAGGATTTCAGGAATGTCTTCATCTTCTTCGTAAGCGTCAACGAATGCCATGTTGACTAACAGGACTTGTCTGAATATGTCTCCGATGCTGGTATTCGAGTCGGAAGTTGGTGACTCGGTTGAATGTGACTGCCAGTCATACTCTTCATCCGAACTCTCAGGTGTCGTCGTGGGAGTTACATACCCTAGTCTACATCGAGTTTTGTTATAGTAGTCCCGTGGTTTGCCAGCCGGGACTGGGGGCTTTAAAGGTAATCGTCGTCCAGCGCCGTAATTCAAACTTGGTGTAGTCTCTAGATCATATCCCTATTTTTGTATGAGATATTTGGACTAGGGGCTATAAAGATACAGAGGCAGTCTCCCGGCATCTGATCCAAGATCAACTTCTTTTATAGTGAAGGGGCACGGATCGTCTTTCCGGCCGAAGATGATTGGATGATCCCCTCCCTCGATTATGCGGTAAGCGTCTTCTGCTGGAGTAAGCTGGATTGCGGTGTATACATTTGTCACCTGTGTGTATAGATGAGTGCCTATACCGTGGTCCATAGCATACATTGTACATAGCTTATTGAGCTCGGTGTAGTTCAAAGATAACCCTTTATTGATGAAGTAAGGTATCTTTTCTAGGGGAATTACATCATCGGCGGAGGGGACATTAGTGTGGGTAGCCATATACTTGGCTAGCTCCGGTTCTTCTTCGGCTACCCCCTGTGTGAATGAAGACTGAGAGGACGGCCTGGGGAGCTTAATTGTCAGCGGTTCAGTTGATGGGGCATAGCGTGGAGTCGTTGGCAGACTAGCGACCCCCAGTTTGGTACTCGATGCGGAGCGAGGAGTGGCCGGTTCGCTAGAAGTGTCAGGCCTCGCATCGGGGTGACGACCCTTCTTGGGAAGGCGTATCGTTAGAGGCCTATCGGAGGGATTGAGCTTCTCCATTTGGGGTTGACTGACTCTCGGCAGTCTGATTGTTAGTGTCCCCGTTGTGGGTCTTGACACTTGGCCGGACCTTGGCAGCCGAATTATTATCTGCTCTTCTTGTGCCGAGAGGCTGATCGCGTCCTTCCGCAGAGTGGCAGTAAGGGGTGCGGACCTGCCCGATTTGCGAGCTTGGAGGTGGATCGTTAGGGGTCCTTCTGATCCCGTAGCTGTCTCGGTGTGAGCTTGTACGTCTCCTTCATCAAGGTGCCACTTCGACTTTTCGTATAGGCAGGAGTCTGAGTAGTAGGATTCGACCCCTTTGAAGGGATCGATATCAGCAAATTCTGTCTTCACGAAGCCGTGTTTGTCGACATATTTGAAGCACTGGTGTAGTGTGGAAGGTATGATCATGTAATCGTGTATCCATGGGCGCCCCAAGAGGATGTTGTAAGAAGTGTCCGTATCTATAACGTAGCAGGTGACTTCTGATTGGAGATCGCCAATCTGACACTTCAGACGAATCTTTCCAATAGGGTAGCTCCTGCCCGAATTGAAACCGCTGATGGTGGTGTTTGTTGGTGTCAAGCGATGCATTGGGATACGGAGATGATGTAGCAAACCCTTTGGGATGATGCTTATGGAAGAGCCAGGATCGATGTACATCCGATCCACCTTCACATCGCCGATGTATCCTGTGTAGTATAGCGGGCGATCATATAAGTTGGTTTTGATGAGCATGTCCTGCGGAGTGAAGACAATGTTGGGTATTGCTCCTGTGCAGGCACTGTCTTGGAGATCCACGGGTGAGTCCTCCCCTGTGAGGTTGGATTGAGCCAGATAGGCATCGACGTTTTGGAGTGCTTCGCTCAATGCAATCCGGACGTCCTTGGAGAGCCTTAAGAGTTCGTACAGTGACAACTTGGCCGGTGTGTTAGCCAATTGCGCTAAGATGTCAAAGTTGTAGGGCCTCTCTAGCCCTTGGGCTGCTTCTTTTTGGAGAGATTTGTCGAAGCGAGTCTCCCTCGGCCTAGGCTTGTCGGTCGTCGAAGGCTGAGCCAGTCCCGGAGCATCAGTTGTAGTGGGTTGATGATTTTCGGCTGGATTGTCAACCACAGGTTGGGATTGCGCTCCGGACCGTATGACGACGGCCGTAGCTTCTTCGTTGTCTACCGAAATTGTGTGGCAGGTCCTGACTTTTCCACTCTTCTTATTGTCGGTAGAAGATGGTGTGGGCTGAGTCACTTCTGACACCAAGTCTAGATGGATCCACATGACCTCCCCTCGTGATGTGATGAGGGGTACTAGACCGGCAGCCTGATCTCGGGGAGGTGAAAGATTGGTAATCTCCATTGTTGCTAGAGGGACGGGGATTACCCCGTCTTGAGTCTTCGTCGGCGGGAGGCTACAAAATTGTACGGACACCATATTGGCCGCCACGGTTACTTCTTCGAAATCGATGGCCAGAGCGTTCGAATCGATGGGGCTTTGGATGTACCATTTCAGTTGGTAGCAGTCGTGTGTAGCGTGGTGTACATAACGGTGGTAATGGCAGAACTTTGGGTTCTCCAGATCAACCGGCCGAGGCTTCCGTCTTGGTGGAGGAAGCTGAATCCTATCTCCTTGTATGAGCATGTCCAAGATAGGCTTGACGTGGCTGTCTTCAAAAGAGTAAGTGACTTGAGGCCATTGTTTGTCTACGGGTTTCGGCTCAGGTTTTTGTGCTGTATCGGCCACCATAGCCTGCTTTCCCTTGCTGTCCCGATTGTTGGGGGGATTACCCCCATTATCGTTGTTGGGACGCTTGCCCTTGCTTTCTCCTTCCGAGATGTGCAATCCCAGTTGGCGAGCCTTCTTCAGTCGTTCTTCGGCGCTTGTGGCGCTGATGATGAACGCCTTCCAATCTTTGAATTGGCTTTCGCCCATCCAGAGACTGATCGTTGGAAGCAGTCTCTTTTGGCAAATTTCAATCAAAGAGGCATCTGGATTTTCGGAGGGCAGCTTCATGGCGGTCTGGCGGAACCGCTCAATGTAGTTCCTTGTCAGCTTCTTCTCCCCTTGGACGACGTCCATGAGAGTGGACATAGTGACGTCCTGTCCTACTTCATAGAATCGCTCCAAGAATAGGCGTTTGAAGTCGGTGAAGGAGTGGATGCAGTTGCCCGACAGATTGCGGTGCCAATCGAAGGCTACTCCTTCTAACGCCCCAATGAATAACCGTGTGAGGATAGCATCATCATGGGGCAGATGGTCGGTGGTGACCTCGAAGTACGTGATGTACCGACTTGCTGAGGTCTTGTCATCATATGGGTTGATATTGAACGGCTTATATCTTGGTGGGAATGGAACATCCCTCCATTCAGCAGGGTACGGTTGCCGTATTCTGAGATCTTGAGCATTTTCTCGGGCATGGAACATTGCTCGGAGCTCCTGGACCTCTCTTCCTACTTCACGGGCCTCATCCGTTGCGGTAGGGGCCGTTATTTCGGGAGGATTATTGCCCGGGTTTGGTGTCACTGAATTTGAATCTACATTATTTGTGGGACCCGCGCTCATTTGGCCAGGTGTCACTCCCTGCAGAGTAGGAAGAGCCGCTTTGATCTCGTCTACAGACTTGACCAAGGCATGCAGTATAGCCTCCAAAGTGTCGTTGCGTTGACGATCACTGGAACCACCTTGATTGTTGTCCGTCATGAATACCGTCCTTACGTGAGTAGTAACGGAAGGAACGGTGGAGGATGTGCCCTCCGAGTCGTATCCATGCATCGAGAAATCATCGGGATAGGTGGAAATGTTCTCTTCGGGCTCGAACTCGGAGGGAACGGTATCCCCAGCCTCAGAGCTTGCATCGTCTTGAGAGTTACGAATGTCCTCGGGGACATCAGCGTCTGTTGTACCTGATGGGAGAGTTGTTTGTCCGGGCTTGGCTCCTTGAAACATCGAATTATTGCGGATGTTCGGAGGAGTGCTACCCCCAGTTCCCATAACCCCCAGCGATGTGGATGATGAATTTCCCACCGCGGCAGATTTCGTCTTTGAACGGGTGTGTTGGAATACTCCGGTGGAGGGCAACCGTTTAGATGACAGTTTCTTAGTTGTAATGGTTGATATCTTGGGACTGGAGATGCTTGTCTTCTTCCCTCTCCTTTCGGCGGGGACTTTCTGAGCGGAATTGCAGGAGGCAATAGGAAGTGCCTCGTCTTCTGAGCTCGGATGCTGTAGTCTTTGGAAGACGGATGGCCGATCTTCCGTCACTGTCGCATTGTTGCAACAGCAGTTGACGATGATTTGGGTGCAGCGATGTCCCAGCGAGGACTCTTTGCACTCCGATACTCCTTCTCTTTCCTTGAGTTTACGGAGGATCGCCTCCCGTAGGTCAGAGGAACCACTCTGTCCGTTTGCCATCGGGGACTGGACTCGAGCGGTTGTATACAACTTTCCATCCGAGGCCCGTGTGATAGTCAACGGGATGCCACGATAGTCAAAGGTTGGGACAGCTGACTGGGCCTGATGAGCCCGCGCTGCCCTAGACTTCCTTCTTTTAGCACTTGCGGTGCGTAATAGGAGGAGTCCAAGTTGAACACCACAGAGTCTGGATGATCATCCAGAGAACCATCAGGGTCAGGACCGCATGAGAGATGGTCGAAGACTGATCGAAAGAAGCGTGGAACGGACGCTATGCGGCTAGAATTGGGCACCGTGCAGGCTGTCTGCATGCGGTTGTCTTCCGCCGTCGGATGAATTGTTTTTGTGCGGCCAGGAGTCACGACCGTGCAGGCTGGCCGCATACGGTTGGCAATTGTGGCCGTATGGATTTTCTGCAAGCGATTGACTTTCTTAGCCGCATGGGTTTTATTCATGTGGTTGGCAGTTGTAGCCGCATAAGTTATGCGGCTGACAGATATGGCCGCATGAGTTTCCTTCATGCGGCTGGCGGATATAGCCGCATGCGTTTTCTCCCTGCGGCTAATAGCCTTATGTGGCTTTGATCGCATAGGGTTCCTCTTTGCCCCTGCAAGTCCAGCATCATAGTATTTTTTTCTGCTGGACTTGGGGACAGCAGAGTTATCTACGGTCTGTAGTAGGGCCGCAGGTGAATCATGCCCACCGACTTGAACAACAGAGGGTATCTCCGCAAGAGCTTCAGTAGGAACGAAGGATCGGGGTCTCCATTCCTTGTGGGCCTTCTTTGTGTGGGCTCGCTTCTGGATCGGGCCAGCGCTCTTGTCGGAGAGCATTTCTTCGAACGCCTGTTGGTCGAACCGGGCGACCATCTTCTGTTGCGTGGAGCCAAGCTTGGCTGCATCCGACTGCGTCACCAACTCCTCAGCCGTGGAGAAGTTTGTCCCCAGTAGAGTCGCCATCGTGTTTGCCATGAAATATAAAAGAACAGAACAATTATCGGAGGACCGGACTTTTACTTCATGTTACAAACTCGCTTGCACAAAAAAAGTCTAGGGACGAAAACCTAGGTGCAGCAATCTAAGTACAATTGTTTATTTTAGATTCTGGGGGGTGACGATAGAGGCTCGGGAAGGCGACGGCAGCCCTGCCTTACTCCTTGGACGATCGGTATGCAGCCTTGGCTCCTGTGAAAAGATGGTTGGCGTTGATGAAGAAATGCTCTTCTTGCTCTCCCTCTTATTGCTCTTCTGGCTTCTCTCCCTCTGTGTGTATTCTCTCTCTGACTATAGGGGGAAGTCTCTCTGTATATTTCTCTCTGTTCGCGTATATCTCTCTCGGTCTCTCTCTATCTTTGTTTTTCATAAATAAATTTACTTTATTTATTGTGTATCTGGGAAAATTACAACTGTAGGAATCCGATCTAGAAGACGATCGCTTTACCCCTTAGACGATGCGAAGAAGAAAAACTCTCAAAAATTTGACAGCAATTTAGATAGCTATCTCTCTGTACAATAAATGAGAAAAGAACTCTATTTATAGAGTCAAAAATAACCGAAAAGATAATTGTCTTCACAACCTGTGCATAGTTGAAAATTACGCAGGATTTAATATACGCAAAGTTATGAGCAGTTACTGGACATGGCCTATAACTGTTGGACACATGGCAATCGTGCATGAGTCGTGTGCAAGTTACAGGACACGCAGGTGAGAGATCGGTGGCATGGCTGCCACGTACTCCAATTTGATGAAATCCACGCAGGCTTGTTGAGAACGAAATCCACGCAGGCTTGTTGAGGACAAAATCCACGCAGGCTTGTTGAGGACGAAATCCACGCAGACTTTGGATAAAAGGCTTCAGAATATACGCTAACTGGAAGCATAAAGCTCAGAATTCACGCAAGCTTGAAGAAGGAACATAGAAGTTAAAAATACACGCAGACTTGAGTCAGAACTGCCAGCTGCCTTGATTCGACATGCCTCGACTGACACAATATCTCTGACATTGATTGTCTTGTCAGTCGCATTAAATGACGATAAGCTCTTTTGGTACGCCAACTTGATGAAGGCTGAGTCTTGTTGAAGAAGATTTCGAAAGTCACGCAATAGTCGGCTGTGATCCCTCGAGGTTCGTGCATACGTGGCATACGAGGAGACATTCTTTGACTGTCGTGTTGTCAGTCATAATGACACTCTGACAAGTGATGAGCTGTCTCTGCGTATATTTGAAGAAATAGTCTGGCAGAACCCAGCGTTACTTTTAAACATTGTCTTGATCAACTCAGCGTGACTTTCATTTTTGAGGCCTACAAAACCCCCTTCAAAGTTTTCGAAAGTTGAAAGGACTTCAAAATTTTGAAATACTTTGAATTTAAGCACTAATAAACATCCAAATGAACTTATTAAATGTCATGATGACTCTTCATTTTTTGAGACTGATTGAATCCAATTTATGGTGGAATATGAACCGCCGGTGAACTCTTTTATATAAACGGGGAGAAAATTCAACTTTGATCTTCATCTTGCGTCAACATGACTCCGAAGGAAAAAGCTGAGGAAGAAGTACGAAAGTTGGGTTTCTGTGCCCATGGCGACCCTACTCCCGGGGGTAAGGAATCGGAGCCTTTAGTTTTCGAGTTCAAAGATGACCCCACCCAATTAGCCAAGAACTTCCTGAGCCATTTTGGACTGGACGGCTCATCTTCTTCCAATGGGCGTAGCCTCGCAGAGCAGCGGAAAGCGCTCGATGCTCTGTTACACCGTATGGGGGTCAATAGCGTAGAAGAATTGGGCACCAAGCTCAGTCGCTCCACAAAATAGGGTGCGTCCTTTCATGCTTCAGTTTTCTTTGAAAATGTTGCACTTTTTTTCCTCTTTTATCTATGTAAGGTCATCAGTGCCACTTATCTTTGCATTGAATGCTCAAATATTTCTGTGGTACAACTTTGTGTTTGAGAGCTAGCTTTACTCCGAATAGCGTGCGCTAATGAAGAGCCTTAGGCGGCACTCTTTGAATATTTCCAATGTTGTGCTGTCTTCCAAAGCACACGTGACACTCATTCCGTGGTTATGAGCGCTTTTTACTCGGATCTTTCCAAAAATAGACTCGTACTCTGAGAATGATCTTTTTGCAAGATTCCATTCTCAACAAGAAATTGATAATAGCAATGCTTTCTGATGTTGTTTTCTTGTGCACTATATCATCAGACATTGGTTTGCCAATCCTTAGCACCAAACCGTTTGATCTCGATGGTGAGTCCAACATAGTATCATCTTTTATTATGCGTACCAATTTTCACTGTTGAAGATGAGTTTTTGTTTCTGACTGAACAGGGTGTGCTTGACTGGCCAGTGCGCGCCTAATGAAAATGACATTTCTATTGATTAATTTCTTTTTCTTTGCTGCTTTCTGCAGAAGCTTGGCTGAAATTTTTTTTCAGAACTGGCATTGGCGATTTGGATGCTGTGGAGAGTATTCTTCTGACACCAACATCAGGAAGCTCATATGCTTTTGACGTACAAATCAGATAACTCAGAACTCTTCGTGGGATAGAAGGGTCTTCCTCAGATGGTAGGAAGAGCCTTTATACACGGAGAGTTGGATGGTGGAGTCAGCTCTACCCCGAGAAATCGGGTAGTAGAGTTCCTTTCACGGCAGAACTAGGAATTGTATCCCAATGTTGGATACATTCCAATCTCCTTTGAGAGGCCGCTCCTAATCCACCAATTGTTTTGGCAGCAACACGCCTTCGGGCTGCCATACCCTGGGGTTCTCCTCTCGTCTGAGAGAGAAGACCAGAGTTTGATTCCTGCTGTTCTGGTCGCCACTGGAACTCAGACAGTCAGGAATTGCCACCAACAACGAACCCGTCAAAGAAGATCCAAAGAAGAAATAGATCTCCATTAGGTTATCGTTGTGTATATGGAATGAAAATCCAAGATGTAATAAATTTCCATTATAATTTATAGCGTATGATGAATGTCTCGTATTTTGAAATAAAAGTCATTTTTGCTGTGGCTCCATTATTTATTGCATATCTTATTTAGATATAAATAATAGAGATAGAAAATATATTCAGAGGTGCAAGACATGATATATTTCTTGTAGAAAATAATTATACTCATTATATCTGCTCAGAGGTAATATGGACATGGCAGAATATATTGAATACTATTATTTCAATTGACAACTTAATCGAAAATAAAAAGTTACTGATATGGATGATGAACGATGATGAATCGTCAATGTATGATGAATGAACAGGAAAATGTCAAGTGATGAAATGAACGGACAAACCATCAAAATGGATGATAATGAACGGATGAACCGTCAACTGATGATGAATGAACGGGTAAACCGTCAGGTGGTAATAAATGAACGGATGAACCGTCGGATGAATATAATGAACGGACGAACCGTCAGGTAAATCGTCGGATGAATGTGTCGCTTCATTATCTGAAAGACTTCTGCCTATAAATATAACAGAAATCTTGACAGGAACGAACACTTCCACTTTTCAACATAAAAATGTCGTCTGGAGAAGCATCCAAGAAGGCTGAAATTGCCCCGAAGGTTCAGAAGGGCACTAAAGAACGTCCTGCCGATCCAGTACAGCCAAAGGAGGCAGAAGCAGGCGAAAGTTCGTCTGCCTTCCAACCACCACGAGACATTCTGGACTTTCTGCTTGAACCAGGAAGGACTGAAGAAGAGGAAGCCATGAGGATGGCCGCTTGCAAATTTCTCGTGGGTTCCAGCAAGGAAGTTATCAGTTCTTTTGCTGATCGTGTTTTTGAGAAGGACGGCAGTAGTCCGCGTCCAAATGTAGAGAAGGATGATAGTGACCTTCCTTAATATCATGTACTATCATTCATGATGAAATAAAATTTGAATTTATGAACTTGAACTTGTCTGATGATTTACAAGCATTTACATTTATACATAATACTTTTTAAGGAATTTGCCATTAATAGGCATCATAGTGACTTTACCATCCATAGTGGTAAGCTGATAAGCCCCATTAGAAAAGACTTTATTCACGATGAATGGCCCTTCCCATTTTGCATCAAACTTACCTTTACTCATATGAGTCATAGTCATCGGACGTCTAACTGTAAGAACAAGTTCTCCTTTTTGATATGCTCGAACTCTAACTTTCTTGTTAAAAGCTCTTGAGATTCTAGCTTGATAGAATTCAATATTCTGTTGAGCATATAACCGCTTTTCATCCAAAGCTTCCAACTCCTGAAGTCGAAGACGATCATTATTCTCGGTGGTAAGTTCATTAGCGATTGCCATCCTTAAAGAAGGAATTTGAATCTCTAACGGAAGAACAGCTTCGCACCCATACACCAGAGAGAAAGGTGTACATTTAGTAGCATTACGAACTGTAGTGCGGTAAGCCCACAAACATTCACCAAGTTTCTCACTCCAATTACGTTTGTTAGTAGAGACAAACTTCTTTAAGAGTTTGATGATGGTTTTGTTGAAAGCTTCTGCTAATCCGTTAGCTGTCGGATTATATGCTGTAGAAGCCATATTGTTGATCCGTTGATCGTCGCAGAACCGAGTAAACTTCTGGCTGACGAATTGAGGTCCATTATCATAAATAATGCGTCGAGGAACACCAAATCTGTAGATGACATGGTGTTTGATAAAGCTGATGACATTGGAAGTTTTGACTTCAGATAAAGGAATGGCTTCGGCCCATTTGGAGAAATAATCGGTTATTGCAAGAATAAACCGATGACCTTTCGATGAAGGCGGATTGATGGACCAACAATGTCCATGCCCCAAGCTTCAAAGGGCCATGACGCTGCCGTTGGATGTAGAAATTCTGAAGGTTGATGGATAAAATCTGCATGGATCTGACAAGCGTATTCGATGGCATCTGATACCATAGTAGGCCAATAATAACCCATACGTCGAATACGGTCTTGAAGTTTTGGTCCAGGTTGATGTGCTCCGCAAATTCCATCATGTGCTTTGCGAATAATTTGTTGGGCTTCATCACCAGCAATACATCGAAGAAGTAAACCATCATAGGCTCGACGATATAAGGTTTTTGTAGTATGATTGTAATAGAATCTGAGTGATCGTCGTTTGATAGATGCTGCCTCATTCGGATTATCTGGAAGGATATCATACAATACGAAATCTAAGAATGGAAGTCTCCAATCTTTATCCGTATTCTGAGTCTCGGATGAATTGTTGAAAATGAATTCCATACTAGAATCAGATGAAGATGAAAAGGATTTACGACCAAATCCGAATCCTCTTGTTGTATTGACATCATGAGATGCTGATTCTTCAATATTAATTGGAAGTCCTAGAGTCAGATTGTTCTCGAGATGGAATAATTCTTGATTGCAAACGACAATCATTTGTTGTCGTCTAATCGGAATAGCCAATACTGCCGCGAGATTAGCAAGAGCATCAGCTTCTGTGTTACATGCTCGCCTAACATGCTCGATGAAGAATTCTTCAAATAAAGAAGCCATAAATATAGCCGATCTATGATAAGGAACTAGATCTTGATGGCGAACTTCATAAGTGCCCCTTATCTGGTTGACAATGAGTTTAGAGTCTCCGTACGCCTCCAAATGTTGAATATTCAGATGTTTAGCGAGCTGAAGACCAATGAGTAATGCATTGTACTCAGCAACATTGTTTGAACATGGCTGATCGAGAGAATAAGCTCTTTGGATAGCAAGACCTTCTAGTGATACAAGAACAATTCCAACTCCAGCAACAATGTCACCAATAGGACCTATTCTTGAAGCTCCATCAAAGAATAGACGCCAAGTAGAATCTTCTTCATCAATTTGATTTGAGTCTAGGACTTCATCTGGAATTTCATCGTAGAGTTTTGAATTCTCTGAAATTGAATGAGCAGCCAGAAAATCAGCTAAAGCTTGTCCTTTGACTGATTTCTGAGGGATATAATGCATGTCATACTGAGCAAGTAAGATTCCCCAGTTAGCCAGTCGAGAATTTAAAACACTTGGTTTCTTCATCATGACTCGTATGGGGTTGATCCTGGAGATGACATGAATAGTCTGGCCAATGATATAATATCGTATCTTTTGAACAGCGAACATCAAAGCTAGAAATTCTTTCTCGACTGGTGAATATCGAGGTTCGGCTCCGGTCATAGTACGACTGAGATAATAAATGGCTTGTTCATGACCATTTTTATTCTTTTGAGCAAGCAATGCACCCAATGAATGACTCATTGCTCGGGTATATAGGAGGAACGGTATTCCTGAGACGGGAGGTACCAATACTGGTGGGCTCATGAGATATTGTTTTATATCATCGAATGCTTCCTGACATTCATCATTCCAGACGAAGGAAACACCTTTCTTCATAAGTTTATTGAATGGTCTGCAGGGTCCTGATAAATTAGAGATGAATCTCCTGATATAAGCGATTCTTCCTCGAAATCCTCGTAGCTCTTTTAAGGTGCGTGGAGGACGCATCTCTTGAATGGCTTTGATCTTCTCGGGATCCACGTGTATACCTTTAGAGGTAATGACGAAGCCGAGAAATTTACCACTAGAGACGCCTAAGAAGGACTTAGTAGGGTTCATCTTTAATTGATGCTTACGCATTAGATCAAATATAGTCTTCAAATCTTGGATGTGATCCTCCTTTTATCGACTTTTGACTGCAATGTCATCAACGTAGCATTCGACTGTTTTCTGTAAATGTTCGCGGAATATAGTGCTCATAGCTCGTTGATAAGTTGCTCCTGCATTCTTGAGACCGAATGGCATCACTGTATAACAGTATGTACCAATCGGTGTTCTGAAAGAAGTGTGTTTCTCGTCATCTGGAAACATTTTAATCTGATTATACCCGGAATATCCGTCCATGAATGACATCCGTTCAAACCCACAGGTATTATCGATCATAACATCGGTGATTGGTAGAGGGAACTCATCTTTAGGACATGCCGTATTGAGATCGCGGTAGTCTATGCAGACTCTGATCTTGCCAGTCTTTTTGAGAACAGGAACTATGTTAGCTACCCAATCGGGATGTTGTTCTTCTCTGATAAACCCAGAAGCCATGAGTTTATTGACTTCAGCTTCAATTGCATCCATAATGTCTGGACGAAATCGTCGCTGTTGTTATTTGACCGGTTTTGCATTCGGCAAGATATTGAGTTTGTGAGTTGCGATCTGTGGATCAAGTCCTGGCATATCTTCATAACTCCAAGCAAAGACATCAATGTATTCACGAATGAGTTTGATCATGTCTTGCTTATCAGTTTCTGAAAGACTTTCACTGATAAATATTGGTTTAGGGGATCCTTCTTCACCAACATCTATTTGAACAAGTTTGTCTTCAGTCGGAGGTTCTTTTTGCTCAAATCTGAATTCCTATTGATTGTCTAATCTTTGGGCCCATTGTTCTGATTCAGGCGAGATTTCAAAGTCGTCTTCATTCTCATCATCTTCCTCAGAACCGTCAATGGAGACCATATTGGAGGACAAAATGTTATAGTGGAAATCACCGATACTTGTATCAGAATCCCAAGAAGTGGTACTAGAAGAATCAGATCTCGTATCTTCGTCAGATTCGGGATCTTCATGGATGGTATTGATGAAGGGAGTAGGAGCAACATAACCTAATCCACATTTTGTCCTTCCATATTTCAGAGAAGGAATCCGGACAGGCATTCTTCTTCCTCTTCCATCACTGAGGCTAGTTCTGAAGTCATAGCCCATATTTTTGATAATGTCTTTAGATTGCTGACTATAACGACGTAGTTGTAACCTTCCGGTGTTATCGTTTTTGTTATCGTCTTCCAAATCAGAAGGATTTTGGGGCCCTTTGTAGAAGAATATTGGAATATCTCCTGGCTTTCTGCTAGGAACCAGAAAGTATGAAGTTTGTACTGATTCTAGGGATACTCCCGTATGAAAAGTCTGTACAACTCCTATAGTTATTGTTCTTAAATCATCCAACAAATGCAAATAACTATGAACATGATTACACACATCAATATACTGCAAAGATGGAGGCATTTCATTAAATTCAAAAGCAACAGTATTTACATTGGAAGAGGACTGAGCCTTAGAGACTTTAGCCAAGTCAATGACTAAAGGGGGAGAAGAAGAACGAGAAGAAGTTTTGTTTCGATTAAGATCGATAACAAATGGCTCAGAAGAGGTGAGCTCCCTTGAAGCTTAAAATGGAAGAGTAGTCCTTCCTCCGACAGGGATTACCAGAGTATCCTATCTTATATGTGAAGATACAAGAACTGTAGTATGCCCACTGACAGGAATGATCAGTGTGTCTTGAGTAGGCGACTGGGGTAATGGAGATATCCGTCCGCTTACTAGAACAATGAAAGAATCTTCTCCAGAGGGTTTAGGAGACTGTTGCTGAGTAGTTCGACCTTTAACAGGAATTACCAAGGTCTCACTTTGCGGATCTTCTTTCTCCATAGCTTGTATAAGCCTTGTATACTCTTCTTTGTACATCTGGGAATCATTGAAATAAGCTTCAACCCCATGGAAAAGATTTATATCAACAACTTCCTTTCGTACTTGTCCATTGCTATCAATGTATTTAAAACACTGATGACGAGTGGAAGGAACCACATTATTTTCATGAAGGAAGGGTCTCCCTAGAAGAAGATTGTAAGATCCCACGATCTCAATCACATAAAAAGTGACTTTAGATCTGAAATCTCCTATCTGAAGTTTCAGATGAATCTTTCCCAAAGGCTCGCTTCGGCTTTGATTGAATCCCAAGATAGTAGTAACCGTCTTAGAAAGCTTGTGAAGAGGGATTTTTAGTTCATCCAACAGACTCTTTGGCATTATGCTTATAGCAGACCCCGGATCAATGAGGATACGATCTATTTTCATCGTATCGATATAACCGGTGTAGTAGAGAGGCCGATCATGTTGATTATCCTCCAGTAGCATGTCATCTTGTGTAAAGGTGATATTTCGGATAATCTCCAATACACTGTTGCAATGTAAGCAAGTGGCAGGTTCTTCATCTGGTTTCTTTAATTGTGTAAGACAAGAGTCAGCCTGAAGAAGTGCCTCACTTAATGTCTTCCGAGTCTCTTTAGAAAGACGTAGAAGTTCAAAGAGGTATATTCTAGCTGGAGTATTAGCAAGTTGAGCTAGAATGTCGAAGTTATAAGGCTTCTGAAGTCCAAAGGGAGGGGACTTCTTGATTGGTTTATCAAATCGAGCCTGTTGCTTGCCTTTCTCAAGAGCTGTGGGCTTGGAAGGAGTAGGTACCCCCGGTGTAGTTGAAGGAACAGGTACAGTGGATGATTCTTTCTCAGGAACATCAGGAGTATTTGCAGGAGGGATATTAGGAGTATCCTCAGGATTCTTAGAATAATCCTTTAGATAAGGTTTCCCTGTTCTAGTAGCACCAGCAAGTGCTTCTTCTTTATCTTTTGATTCTGTATCGGGAGTAAATCCGAGAGAAGTCATATGACATGATTTAGTCTTTCCAGCCTTCTTAGATTTTCGGGAAGTAGTCTTTTGAAGAAGAGGAGATTCAAAATCTGCCACTAGATCAGGATGAATCCACATGATTTCTTCTGTTTCCATAGTAATCGGTACTAAACCTTCAGACCATGGAGGAGAAATATTCACTAGTTCAAGAGTTGCCTTGGGGATAGGAACGATTCCCGCTTTCAAGGAGTTGGGGAGGGAAATCTCCGAATTGCATAGAGACGACGTTAGAGGTAACGGTCTTCTCTTTCGGAGTGAGAGTGATGGCTCCAGACTTGATCATTTCTTGGATCTTTCCTTTCAGTACATAACATGTACGAATTGTGTGACCCAACATTCTGTGGTATGGACAGTATTTAGGATGATCTGTCTTACCGGCTTCATCGGGTTTCTTCATTTCAGGTAATTGTATTTTATTACCTTTAAGCAGACATTCGAAGATACCGAGGACATCATCGTCATCAAAAGAATATTCTTCTCTAGGGTGAGGTGCTCTTGGTTGTTGAATTGTAGAGGCAGGAGGAGTTTGAACAGTCGATGCATCTTTACTCTGAAGATTAACTTCAAGGGTTTCTTTTCCCTTGCGAGTATTGTTTTTAGCACTATTGCCAGCATTTTAACCTGTTTCTTTGGGATTCATCTGCACTCCTAAACCTTTGAAGGTTTCAGCACTGATTTCTGCAGCTTTGGCACTTACTATGAAGGAAGGCTAATCTTGAAATTGTGTAGATCCTGTCCACATGCTAATGATTGGCAACAAATTTGATTTGCATGTGTCGATGGTAACAGCATCAGGAGTTCCAAGAGGCATCTTCAGAGCTTCTCTTCTAAATCGTTCAATGAAATCTTCAGTAGTTTCATTATTTTTCTGCTTGATTCTTATAAGAGCAGACATAGTCATGTCATTGAGCCCTTCGTAGAACCGTTCAAGAAACATTTGTTTGAAACCAGCAAATGAGGTAATACACCCATCGGAGAGACTTCTATACCATTCATAAGCCGTTCCTTTGAGACATCCAACAAACACCCGAGTAAGGAGGGCATCACTTGGTTGTAGCTGGTCAGTCATCACTTCAAAGTGATTAATAAATTGACTCGGAGAAGTGGTTCCATCATAGAATGAGATAGTAGGAGGCTTGTATTTAGGAGGATATGATACTTGCTTCCATTCTATCGGGTAAGGTTGTTTAATGCCTAACCTTCGTAAGCCATCCTTCTGTTTGAATGCCTCAAATTGAGTTCGAAGATTCCTCAATTCTTCAGTAACAACTCCGGAAGATTGTGGAGTTGTAGCTTGTAGAGAATAGTTGGGAGGAGGAACAGTATTATAAGCACTACCCCCAGCTCCCGAGTGACTAGGAACTGGTAGAGCTTGCTCAGGAGTATTGGATTGTACTGCTGGAGGAACTTGTACTGGACTTACACCAGTATCAAGTAGTATGGCTTCTGGTACAGTCTGTCAATTTTGTATCTGAGTCGCCATAAGTTCATACATTGACTTCATAGTATCAGCCATAGACTTCATTTGCTGTTCCAAAAAAGCAATTCTTTGTTCTTGAGGAGTCATGGAAGAAGAAGGTTCATCAGTATTCCCATCGACCATATAAGTCGTGACTGTACGAGGGATTATTGATGAACTGGTGGATGTTGTTTGTTCTGAGTCATTACTTTGTGTATCAAAGTCATTTGTAAGAGAATTACCTCCAGTAGGCAAAGGTGGAAAGTTAGATTCTCCAAGAAATTCAGAATCATCTTCAGAAATCAAAGTCCTTTGATTAGAAGCCATGACTCTTGATCTGGTGCCTCTATATACTCCATCTGGACTATCAATTCCACCCCCAGTATCTCGAGAGGTCATGTTGACAGAAGCAAATAGAGGTTCATCTTCATCAGGCATAGGTTCACACTGAATCCGATTGAAGACAGATTATCGTTTAGTTTGACATCTGTATTGCATTATGACTTTTGGCTGGAAGTCACATTCATGATCAGCATGGTCATGATCCATTGATTGACATCTGCATTGAATTATGACACTTGGCTAGAAGTCACATTCAGCATGGTCATGATTCATTGACACGGAATTATTCCTTCTCTTCTGTTGAAGATGTTCTCGTAGATCTGTCTGTGAAGATCGAGGTACATCAGAGAACACATTTTGTGTATTTTTAGGAATATATTTCTGGTTCTTGGGTCTTGATGGCTCTTGATTATATAGAGAATGATTAATCTGAGCCACATAATTTCTAGCATACTCTGCATCTGGATCTCTTGCTTTTGTTCCCGATTGGTATGTTTTTTTGACACCCGAAGTGCTTCCCAAACGGGTTTGATTAAGTTTTGCTCTTAGATCAGTTGGAGGTAAAACATTAGTTTTTGACACTTGGAGTTTTCCTTCCATTGATCTGAATATTTGCAGAGAAGGAAGAATTGAACCACCCCCTTGATTAGGAGTTGGTAACAGACCCTCTTTTATAGACAAATTCTGTGCCCAATTCGAAGAAGTCATAGAAAAAGACATTAAGAAATGTTTCTTCTCAGACTTATTCAAGTTTTGAGACATAGAATGTCCAGAAGGAAGAGTAGTCAGAAGACCATCTCCTTTTCTTTGACTAACAAAACTGTCAGTTAAAGCTGTTCCTGAAGTAAGCACTACAGGAGCAGAAGAAACAACTAAAGAGTTATTTCTTTTCGAAGGGACTTTGTGTGTCATTTGTGAAGGAGCTTTAGCAAGACCACCCCCAGTTCTAGTAGAAGTTGGCAAGGAAGAAAAGATAGCTAAAGAGCTATTCTTCTTAGATGATGTATACGGAATACATACTGAAACAGGCTTGGTTAAAGAACCAGTGCTGTTAGCGTGACTTTTGAATTTAGAAATACACGCTGGAACAGATTTGGCTAAAGAGCCAGTGCTGCCAACGTGACTTTTGACTTTGAGATTGCACGCTGGAACAGGCTTGACTAAGAAGTCAGTGCTGTCAGCGTGACTTTTGACTGCTGTCGTCTTCGAGCACACAAGAGCGTGCGTGTTTGCAGTAGAGTTCTTGCCGGTGTTAGGAGTAGACACTGTGGCAGAAACTTCACCATTGGTTGCCAACAGATTCTTAGGGACGTAGACAGATCGTCCCTTCGACTTGGCAGTGATGATGGAGGCTGAAGTGGACTTGCCACCCTTAGCCCGCTGTATTTCTTCGTAGGCGAGTTGATCGAATTGGATCGATATCACCTTCTTCGTCGAGCCGACTGACGAAGTACCGCATTGAGTTGTTGCCATCTCAGAAGAGGAGATGGTTTTCCCCAGCAGAGTCGCCAATTTGTTTTTCATAAATAAATTCACTTTATTTATTGTGTATCTGGGAAAATTACAACTGTAGGAATCCGATCTAGAAGACGATCGCTTTATCCCTTAGACGATGCGAAGAAGAAAAACTCTCAAAAATTCGACAGCAATTTAGATAGCTATCTCTCTGTACAATAAATGAGAAAAGAACTCTATTTATAGAGTCAAAAATAACCGAAAAGATAACTGTCTTCACAACCTGTGCATAGTTGAAAATCACGGAGGATTTAATATACGCAAAGTTATGAGCAGTTACTGGACGTGGCCTATAACTGTTGGACACATGGCAATCGTGCATGAGTCGTGTGCAAGTTACAGGACACGCAGGTGAGAGATCGGTGGCATGGATGCCACGTACTCTAATTTGATGAAATCCACGCAGGCTTGTTGAGAACGAAATCCACGCAGGCTTGTTGAGGACAAAATTCACGCAGGCTTGTTGAGGACGAAATCCACGCAGACTTTGGATAAAAGGCTTCAGAATATACGCTAACTGGAAGCAGAAAGCTCAGAATTCACGCAAGCTTGAAGAAGGAACATAGAAGTTCAAAATACACGCAGACTTGAGTCAGAACTGCCAGTTGTCTTGATTCGACGTGCCTCGACTGACACAAAATCTCTGACATTGATTGTCTTGTCAGTCGCATTAAATGACGATAAGCTCTTTTGGTACGCCAACTTGATGAAGGCTGAGTCTTGTTGAAGAAGATTTTGAAAGTCACGCAATAGTCGGCTGTGATCTCTCGAGGTCCGTGCATACGTGGCATACGAGGAGACATTCTTTGACTGTCGTGTTGTCAGTCATAATGACACTCTGACAAGTGATGAGCTATCTCTACGTATATTTGAAGAAATAGTCTGGCAGAACCCAACGTTACTTTTAAACATTGTCTTGATCAACTCAGCGTGACTTTCATTTTTGAAGCCTACAATCTTCTGCAAGGGAATGGCATCCTGCTATTTATAATATTAGGGGGCATCATTAGGGTTTGGCTGATTACCCATTCTCAAAGTGGCGGCCGCCTGATGTTTAATCAATCTGGACCATTAGTTTTAAACGTGAAGGATCTGGGCCATAAATGGGGATAGCACTGAATCCTGCGAATGATTAATGTTGATTGCATTAAATCTTCATGATTGGCTATGCCAAGCCTGGATCTCTCTCCACGTGTCCCATTGGTTTGATCACGAATGATATGACCTGATCTCATTAATTATGAGGATAACGTTGAATATGGTCATTGGGATCTGGTAAATCTCTGATTGATGTGCATCTCATAATCATACTTGCTACCAGCTGTCAAGTAGTGGGGGCCATTGAATCTCTACCACGTGGCTTAGTGACGGGCCCTATCAGAACCGCATGATGTCCATGAACCGCATGAATCAGCGTCTCAGTGAGCCGCATAGGTATAATACTCGCGAGCCGCATGGGATAGCTTCTTGGTGAGCCGCAGGAAGACGATTCTTATCAGCCGCATGAGACTGTTCTTTACTGGAGCCGCATGGGGTATGCCATATGTCAATCTCGGATCGTGTCAGAGATTTTCTCATATTCCCGAAGAGTCTGTCATTATGACAGGGTCTTTATGACACTTTATGTCAGAGCCGTCAGCTGTCAAATCATGGCAGAGCATTAAATAGGGCTATTGCTCGATGGCCAGCTGTGTGAAGGGGTTCCATGGGGACACGTGGCGTTGATCGAGCCGTATATTTCTATGAGCCACATATATTTCTGAACCGCATGCGGCTGGGGGACTCTTTGAACCGCAGGACTGTCCCTATGTAAGCCGTATAGACTCTCCTGTACCGCATGGGACTGCTCTCGTATGAGCCGCATGGGGTTCTCCTATGCCGAGCCGCATAGATCATTGTTCTGATATTTTCCATGCTTCTACAACGAGAAGCATGAGCCGGTGGATGCCCCGTTGGAAACCTCAAGGAAAGCTAACTTCCCTGAGGAAGTCAATGAACCATTGTGAATTTCCTTAAAAGTTGTCAAATCCCCAGCCAAGGAGAGGAAGAGGAGGATTGACGAACCTTCTTCTCCGGTTGCAAAGAAGAGGCTTATCTTGGAGCCATCAGAGAAAGTCACCACTAGGTCGCAATCTAGGCAACTGGCCGAGTCGACCCAAAGAGAAGAAGCAACTACGCCGACCTCTCTTCCAAGGCAGGTCGATATGGTAAATGTAGAGAGTCCAGAGAGACCTCTTCATAGAAAGAAATTGGCCTCCAGAAGAAAGAGGGTGGTCACTCCTCCGAGACAAATCTTGTCCTCGGTGGTGGCTAGTGCCGTTGCTGGAATCACCATGTCATCTCCTACACCTGCCCCTGAGCCTAGGCAGGAAACTCCTAGTCCAGAGCAGAGGGACGAGACTGAGCAAAGGGAGGAGGCTGAACAGAGGGATGAGGTTGCAGAGCCTAGGGAAGACATTGTGGAGAGGGAGCATGAAGTTTTACGATCTCCTTCACTGGCGGTAGAAACTACCCAGCTTCCTGCTACACCAGGAACACTCCGTGAAGAAGAGGATCGCTTAATGATTGATGCATTGAATGATTGCGACTTCAGTCTGCAGGATGATATCGATCAGGCTGCCGTAACTGCCAGCAAAGAAGCACCAGAAGATAGCATAAGCAATGAAGATACATCAACAGAAACTGTTGATGATACTTTAAATCCAGAAGAGGACACTGATGTCCATATGTCACCCGAAGCTGTCGATGACACACTAAATCCTGAAAAGGATGTTGAGGTACAACTGTCTCCCGAAAAGAATGTGGGTGAGGAAGTAGCGCCGGAGGAAACAACTACCGCTGATCCTAAAGGTAATGAATGAAATTATCAATCTTCTTTTCATAGATTAATGGCTGACATCTCTATTTGATCCATGTAGAAATCGAATCATCTCCAATTCCTCCTACTTGCACTGATATGGTGCCAACAACGGTAATAGCCAGTGGCAGCCGACTTTTGTCGGGCGGCTCCGAGACAGGTAGTAGCCAGGAAGTGATGTCTGAGGCTACTTCTGCTAGGTTGGAATCTGTGCCAGCAGACGACAGACCTGTTACTGGACCAAGTCATGGTAAGATCGCTTTTACTTTTGACCCTCTTCGATTAGTTGTTAATGACAGCAAAAATGATAAGGTTCATTTGATTTTGCAGAAGAACATCTGGGAGGAGCAACCAGCTCAACCATGGCTCCCCTATCTAAAGAGCCCTCCACTCACGTGCAAGAAGTTGCACGTCCATCTATACAGGCACCTACTGCTTCGTCATCAATGGGAGTAGCTGCTACGCTTGGGGCCCTGGCTACTAATCGATTTATCATAAGCTCTTTCACCAACCTCTTATTTACTTCGTTGGGACCCTTAGTAGATAGGGTGATAGAGAAAGATACTGATTTCTCTACAGTTAGAGGTCTAACCTCTTATCTAGTCAATGCCATCCGCAGTCAAGGCGACGAAGCTCAGGCTGTTTTTCTTGATCATATATTAGATGAGCTGGAGGCATCGGTTAGGACCTACAAAGAGCTTAATAAGGGAGAGGTGGAGCCTTTGGTGCAGGCTGAATTTGAAAAGATGTCTCAAGAGGCTGCGGTTGCGAAAGTTAATTTCCAAGTTCTCTTGGATACTTTCACTACTAAGTCTGCTGAGTATAACTCTTAAGTGGAAACAGTAGCATCTGTTGCTGAAGAGAAGGAAAAGAGAGTTGCTGAGCTGCAAGCGGAATCTGTCCGTCTTCAGAAAGAGTTAAGACTTGTTCAACTTGCTTTGGAGGATGAGGCCACCCAACATCAGGCTGCAATTCAACAACTGGGTGTTCTGACTCAAGAAAGAGATGAGTATGTCGCAACTCATCAGACTGAAATCACTAGCAAACTAGTAACCCTGCCAACCTTCGATGATAAGTCTGGGATGGAGGAAGCTAGGAGGCGAGTGATGGACTCTCGTGAGGAGCGACTGCAAATTTTAAAGCAGCAGATGACCAGCTTGATGACCCCGCCGGCCGAATAGAAAGATTTTTTGTATCTTCTTGTTTTGTGATATGTATCTTTGTAATGTCTTTCAATTTTGATCAATAAAAAGACATTTTTTGTGGCTCTATTATTTATTTGCATATCTTATTTAGATATAAATAATAGCGATAGAAAATATATTCAGAGGTACAAAACATGATATATTTCTTTAGAAAATAATTATATTCATTATACCTGCTCAGAGGTAATATGAACATGGCAGAATATAATTTGTTGAATATTATTATCTCAGTAGACAACTTAATCGGAGGTGACAAGTTGCTGATATGAATGAATAAATGAATGAACGAAAATGAATCGTCAAAATGTGTGAACGAAATGAATCGTCGGGATGAACGGATGAACCGTCAAATGAATTGAATGAACGGGTGAACCGTCGGATTGATGTAATGAACGGGTGAACCGTCAGATTGATGTAATGAACGGATGAATCGTCGGATGAATGTAGTGAACGGGTGAACCGTCAAATGAATGTGTCGCTTCATTGTTTTGAGAATCTTTGCCTATAAATAAAGCAGAAATTAGATGGAATGATCATTTTCACTTTTCAACATAAAGATGTCGTCTGGAGATGCATCCAAGAAAGTTGAGATTGTCCCGAAGGTTGAAGAACTCCCAGAAGAACGTTCAGTCGATCCCAACCAACCAAAGCAAATGGAAGCAGACGAGGGTTCGTCTGCACCCAAGCCACCAAGAGACATCCTGGACTTCTTACTTGAACCAGGGACGATGAAAGAAGAAGAGGCCATGAGGATGGCTGCTTGCAAGTTCTTGGTGGGTTCGAGCAAGGATGTTCTCGGCTCTTTTGTCGACTATGTCTTCGATAAGGACGGCAGTGGCCCGCGTCCCAATTTTGAGAAGGATGATAGTGACCTCCCTTGATATTATGTACTATCATTTATGATGAAATAAAATCAAAATTTATTTATGAACTTGTCTGATGATTACAAGCATTCTCTTTTACATTTATACATAATACATTTCTCAAATTTTGGTATGCTCCATTTGAGAAGACTTTGCTCACAATATATGGACCTTTCCACTTTGTATCGAACTTGCCTTTGCTTATGTGAGTCATAGTCATGGGACGTCTGACTGTTAGAACGAGCTCTCCTTTCTGAAAGGCTCTAACTTTAACTTTGCAGTTGAAAGTCTTCGAGATGCGGGCTTGATATAACTCAATATGCTGTTGAGCCATTAGTCGCTTCTCATCAAACGCTTCTAATTCTTGAAGTCGAAGAAGATCGTTGTTCTCTGTAGTGAGCTCATTGGCGATGGCAATCCTTAAGGACGGGATTTGAAGTTCCAGGGGCAGAACTGCTTCACAACCGTACACCAGAGAGAAGGGTGTGCAACCTGTGGGGTTGCGAACCGTAGTACGGTAGGCCCAAAGACATTCGCCAAGCTTTTCACTCCAATTCCGTTTGTTAGTAGATACAAACTTCTTAAGGAGTTTGATGATAGTCTTGTTGAAGGCTTCAGTTAAACCATTAGCAGCAGGATTGTAAGCTGTAGAAGCGACATTGTCAATTCGATGATCGTCACAGAATCTAGTGAACTTTTGACTGATGAACTGTGGACCATTGTCATGGATGATCCTTCGAGGTACACCAAATCTATAGATGACATGGTGTTTGACGAAGTTGATGACGCTACTGGTCTTGACTTCAACCAGAGGTATAGCTTCAGCCCACTTGGAGAAGTAGTCGGTTATCGCTAGTATGAACTGATGTCCTCTAGAAGAAGGAGGATTGATGGGACCTATAATGTCCATGTCCCAAGCTTCAAAAGGTCAGGAAGCGGCAGTCGGATACAGAAATTCTGAAGGTTGGTGGATGAAATCTGCATGAATTTGACAAGCTCGACATTTTCTTGCATATTCGATGGCATCTGATACCATAGAGGGCCAGTAGTAACCCATTCGTCGGATGCGATCCTGTAGCTTAGGACCGGGTTGATGTGCTCCACAGACGCCATCATGAGCTTCGTGCAATACTTGCTTTGCTTCATCACCAGCAAGACAGCACAATAGAAGACCATCATAAGTCCGCCGATAAAGAGTCTTAGTAGTCTGATTATAGTAGAACCGAAGAGATCGTCGACGAATACTCGTAGCCTCCTTGGGGTCTTCAGGAAGTATGTCATGAACTACGAAGTCGATGAAAGGAGATCTCCAATCTTCATTGATAGCATGGACTTCAGTGAAGTTACTGAACTCGATATTACGATTATTTTCGATGCAAAACAATTCTCGGTTAGAAACAACCACCACCTGCTGTCTTTTGATAGGGATGGCTAAGACTGCTGCAAGATTGGCCAAAGTATCTGCCTCGGTATTGCAAGCTCGGCGGACATATTCGATAAAGAAGGCTTTAAATGATGTAGCCATGCTGATTGTCGCATCATGGTAGGGCATTAGATCTTGATGGCGAACTTCATAGATTTCTCTAACCTGGTTAACAACCAGCTTGGAGTCGCCATAGACTTCAAGATACTCGAGATCCAATTGTTTAGCTAATTGAAGGCCAATAAGTAGAGCATTGTATTCGGCTATGTTGTTGGAGCAGGGTTCATCTAAGGAGTAGGCTCTTTGGATAGTTGACCCGTCTGGAGAAATAAGAACTCCAACTCCTGCGACAATGGCACCCTTTGGTCCGATTCTGGATGCACCATCAAAGAATAGACGCCAAGTAGGAAATTCTTCAGAGATCATATTTGATTCCAATGTCTCGTCTGGAACTTCATCATAGAGTTTGGATGTCTCTGGAACAGGATGAGCTGCTAAGAAATCTGCCAGTACTTGACCTTTAACATATTTTTGCGATACGTATACCATATCATACTGGGCTAGCAGAATGGCCCATGTAGCTAACCGAGAATTGAGTGTGCTAGGTTTCTTCATCAGTATCCGAAGAGGATTGACTCGGGATATAACATGAATAGTTTGGCTAATAATGTAATGCCTTGTCTTTTGAACAGCAAATATAAGAGCTAGACATTCTTTTTAGACTGGACTATAACGGTGTTCGGCACAAATCATAGTACGACTGAGATAATAGATGGCATGTTCATGACCTTCTTTGTTCTTCTGGGCAAGTAAAGCACCCAATAAATGATCCATAGCACGGACATACATTAAGAATGGTATGCCTGAGATTTGTGGCACCAAGACTGGTGGATTTATGAGATATCGTTTTATGTCTTCGAATGCTTGTTGACATTCTTCAGTCCAAATAAAAGATACACCTTTTTTTATTAGCTGAGTAAATAGTCTGCAGCGTCCAGACAAATTCGAAATGAATCTCCTGATGTACGCAAGTCGACCTTGGAATCCTCGTAGCTCTTTTAGGTTGCGTGGAGGATGCATCTCTTGAATGGCTTTGATCTTCTCGGGATCCATGTGTATACCCTTAGAGGTAATGACGAAGCCGAGAAATTTGCCACTAGAGACACCCAAGAATGACTTGGTGGGATTCATTTTGAGTTGATGTTGGCACATGAGATTGAAGATTGTTCTCAAGTCTTCGATATGATCTTCTTTTAGACGACTTTTGACGGCGATATCGTCAACATAGCATTCGACTGTCTTACGAAGATGATCTCGAAAGATGGTACTCATAGCCCGTTGGTAGGTTGCACCCGCGTTCTTGAGACCAAATGGCATCACGATATAGCAGTAGACCCCACGAGGAGTGCGGAAAGAAGTATGTTTTTCATCTTCAGGATTCATCCGAATATGATTGTACCCAGAGAATCCATCCATGAAGGATATTCGCTCGAACCCACAGGTATTGTCAATCATGACGTCCGTGATAGGGAGAGGAAATTTATCTTTTGGACAGGCTTCATTAAGATCCCGAAAATTGATACAAACTCGAACTTTGCCAATTTTCTTCAGGACCAGAACAACGTTGGCCACCCAATCGGTATGTTGTTCTTCTCGAATAAAGCTACAAGCGATGAGCTTCTTAACTTCATCGTCGATTGTGTCCATCATTTCTGGCTTGAACTGCCTTTGATGTTGCTTGACTGGCTTTGCATTAGGTAAAATGTTCATTTTATGAGTAGCAACTTTGGGATCTAGACATGGCATGTCTTCATAATTCCAAGCGAAAACATCAATGTATTCTCGAATAAGAAGAATTAATTCTTGCTTATCTGCCTCTGGAAGATTTTTGCTGATGAATATTGGACGAGGTGACCCACTTTCTCCTACATCGATTTGCACCAATTGATCTTCAGTAGGAGGTTCTCTTTGTTCGAAATAAGTTCCCATTGGGTATCCATTCGTTGAGCCCAAGGATCTGTTTCGGGACTTTCTTTAATATCTTCGTCATATCCTTCTGGAAGTTCGGCGGAGACCATATTAGATGATACGATCAGCCGATGAACTTGACCAACGCTGGTATCAGAATCCCATGATCTGGAATCAGAAGAATTAGAGCGCTCTTCACTATCAGACTCGGAGACTGCTGGGGATAATACCGGAGATGAAGCATATCCGAGACCTCTTTTAATCCTGCTGTAATACATCTATGACTTTCCTTTCGGAACAGCCGTACGGATAGGAGTTCGTCTACCCTTACCATAGTTGAGGCCACTCTTGAAATCATAACCCATCTTTCGGATAATGTCTTTCGATTATTGACTGTAACGACGTAGTTGGAGATGTCCGGTGTCATTACTTTTGCTATCGTCCGTATAGCTAAATTTTTGTTCTGGTCCTTTACTAAAAAGTATTGGACTCTCACCTTTCTTTCGGACAGGAACAACACGATATGAATCATCTGGGTGTTCAAGTGAGACTTCTGTTTGAAGAGACTGTACAACTCCCATTGTAAATGATTGAAAGCTATCTAACATATCCAAATAGCACTTAGCATGATAAATGACATCAGTATACTGGAAAGTAGATATTTTTTCATTGATTTGTACATCTGTATTTACAACAGGACCTTTAGCCTTAGCAGGCTTGGTCAGATTGATTACAAGAGGGGGAGAAGAAGAACGTGGAGGAGGCTTGTTACGACGAAGGTCAATAACAAGTGGCTCAGAGGAGGTAAGCTCCCTTTTATCCTTGTTATAAGATAAATCAATAACAAATGGCTCAGAAGAGGTGAGCTGCTTTTTATCCTTGTTACGACGTAAATCGATAACAAGTGGTTCAGAAGAGGTGAGCTCCCTTTGATCTTGACCACAATCAGTTGGTTGTTTCTGGACGGGCAAGTGAATGGCCAATGGTTTAGAGGACTGAGGATGAGAAACACGTCCTTTGACAGGTATGATGAGGGTATCATTGGGCACTGCTTCTTGTTCTTCTTCAGTGTCCAGAGCCAATACTACCTTCATAAACTCCTCTTTATACATGCAAGCGTCATTGCAATATGCTTCGACACCTTTGAAAGGATAGAGATCTGCAACCTCTTTTTGAACCTCTCCATTATCATCAACATACTTGAAAGATTAATGGAGAGTCGAAGGAACAATGTTGTGTTCATGTAGGAATGGCCTCTCCAACAGAGCATTGTAAGAGCAACCATGGTTGTTTATGATGTAGAAGGTCACCTTTGTACGGAGATTACAAATTTGGAGTTTCAGGCGAATCTTGCCCAGAGGTTCACTTCTTCCTTGATTGAAACCCAAGATGGTGGTGATTATGCCGGAAAGACTATGGACCGGAATCTTCAGTGCATCCAGCATTGTCTTTGGCATGACGCTGAGTGCTGACCCTGGATCTATCAGAATACGATCGACTTTCATCGAGTTGACATATCCTGTATAGTATAGAGGACGGTCATGCCTATTGTCTTCCAACAGCATGTCTTCCTGTGTGAAGGTGATATTTGGAATTATCTCCAGTACACTGTGACAATGGAGGCAAGAGACCGGCTCTGCTTTCGACTTTTTTAGAAGGGTTAGGCAGGTTTATGCCTGCATTAGAGCTTCACTCAGGGTTTCTCGAGTCTCTTTGGAGAGGCACAAGAGCTCAAAGATTGACAGCCTAGCCGGTGTATTGGCTAGTTGAGCCAAGATATCAAAGTTGTATGGCTTCAAGGGTCTGTCGAAGCGGACTCGTTGTTTGCCCTTGTCAGTTACCGCCGGCTTGGAAGGAGTAGGTTCTACAACCGGTGAGGATGGAGAAGGGATGTCCTTAGTGGAAACAGGTTGCAATGGAGCGGACTCAGAAGAAGAAGCAGGGTTTTCTTGATTTTCAGGAACTTTTCATAGATAGGCCTTCCCTGATCTGGTGCCCAGTAGTATTTCCTCTTCGACTATGGGGTCAAAAGATACCATATTACAAGTCTTTGTTTTTCCCTTGGAGTGTTCTTTCTTCTTGGAGGAAGAGGGAACTTCAAACTCCGAAACGAGATCAGGGTGAATCCACATAATCTCACCATTGTCAAGAGATAAGGGAACGAGACCTTCACTTCGTGGAGGCGGGAGATTCTCGATCTCAAGTGTGGCCTTGGGGATAGGGATGACACCATGCTGTATCATTTGTGGAGGGAAGTTACCAAACTGGACTGAGACCATGTTCGCGGTAACAGTCTTCTCGTCTTGTTGAAGAGTGACAACTCCAGCATTGACTAGCTCTTGAATCTTGCCTTTGAGCAGTAGCATGCTCGAGTGGGATGCCCAATGAACCTGTGATAGACACAATATTTGGGATGATCGGTCTTACCGACCTCATCAGGCTTCTTAGGGTCTGGGAGCTGGAGCTTATTGCTTTTGATTAAGCAATCAAAGATGCTCGCAGTATCATTCTCGTCGAAGGAATACTCTACTTTCGGACGAGGTTCCCTTGGGGAGGGGAAGAAGGAGTAAAAGTAGATGTAGGTGGAGCCACGTTAACATCCAGAGATTCCTTGCTCTTTAAGTTGATATTCAAAGTCTTCTTGTTCTTGCGGTCGTTCTGGCGATTACCGCTACTTGCTGTCTGATGTTCATCCCGGTCGGGGTTAGACATGTGTACCCCTAGCTGCTTGAACTTGTCAGCGCTAACTTCAGATGCTTTAGCGTTGACAATAAAGGATGGCCAGTCTTGGAATTGAGTTGATCCCGTCCATATGCTGATAATAGGCAAAAGATTTGCCTTACAAGTGTCTATGGTTGTCACGACCCGCACCCTAGAGTTAGGGCACGAGAACGTAACGACGCCCAGCCTACGCCGCAGTGTCGGCGGTAGAACGCTGTCCTAGGTCTCATGCATCTAACATTATAAGGCTAAACAGTTTATACTCCCCGAATGGGGGTGACATAGCAGATACAGACTCAATCACATCTAGGGTAGAGCATGATAAGGATAGATAAAACATGAAATCCAAAATAAATACAGGAGATAGAAGTTTAAGTGTCTAAGATACATGAACCCAGAAGTACATCTCAAAACTCAAATAAAGATACAGTAATCCCCAAAGTAAATACAACTCCAGACAAAAATGAAATAACTACCTAAACAAACCCTACTGTGTCTCCTCTAGGCTAGCAGGCACCTCCAGGCTATCTGTAAAATTTATCAACAGGTCCAGTCAGGACTGGAGCGAGCACAGTACATCTCAACATATCATAGCAGGTTAGAAAACATATAACATGCAGTAAAGTAAGATACAGGTACTGAGGAAAAAGCAGTATGTAAATAGGAGAGCTGTAATAGAAATATCTACTATACATAAAGAGCTAGCATGTGACTGGTGAGTCAGAGTAAAACATGAACATGTAAATGGCCTGGGATGATTCAATGAAGACACTACGGAATGATTCAATGAAGATACAACTGGTGTATTATTCACATGTCCACTTCTACTCCCCCGTACCCCCAATCAATACACAAGGATCCAGCCAGGTTATGTTATATGATTCCATGCAAGGCCCGCGAAGGGTGATACATGGATGTCCCATAAATGGGGAGTCTGGGGGTTACCCAACTGTGTAAGATTCAAGAGACTCTGTGATCATGAGGGTACATGTCACAAGTAATCAAGTGAACCAAGAAGCATAGTGATATGCCATGTAAGTGAAACGCACAGAACACGTAGTACCCGATGCTCCATAAGGATAACATCTCAAGAAAGGATCCATATAGTACCAATCCGTGTGACCGTCGTGACAGTACAAGTAAAGTAATCTACTGCAGGAAATAATTCTAAGCAGGATATGAAATGATCAGAGAATGTACTCGCCTCGATAACCTGAACAGCTGATAAGTATAGGAGGTCCCACTGAAGCTACAGAGTCCTATTTAAAGCAACACAGGTTACAAGGTGTTCAAGTTGTAATAAAATGAAACTATACTAGCCATCTATATTATTCTAGGTTCTTCTAAGTCAAAACAACTCTAGGTCGACTCCGGTCAATAATCTAGTCAAACTAGGTTAAGTGTTGACTTACAGTTGACTTTGGGTCAAGTGGTCAACTCTGGTCAAACAGGGTATTCTAGTCTAATATAAAGTGTACTTCGTTATTTGTACGTCGAAACTTACGGCACGCAAATCGAGATAAGAAGATTATCGATAAGGTTGATAATCTTATTATAGTGATTCACGTATCCAATGTGTCGATTTCAACGACGTGAGATCACTGGAATTGACTGATCTCAGTTTCGTTGTACTAATCCCGAAATACGAACATTATATGAATTAATTATTACTTAATTATAAAAAGGTTAAACTCAGAGAAATTATCAACAAACATTGTCGGACGATGAAATGAACATCGCCAACGTGTCCATAATGGTCAAATTAGCTAGGATAGCCTACCCAATGGTCCAATTTGGACACAAGGGCAAAAAGATAATTTCGGGTCAAAACGGTGTCCGTGTCGGAGCTGTTTTACACCGAAAAACGTACAAGAAAACAAGACTATAAAATATAACAAATTATATGTCCACGCAACCAGAATGTCGATACGAACCCAACGGTATCTCCAGAATTGGATTCCGTTGACCCGATCTCAATTTGGTCCGTTGACCAGAACTTGGAATTCCGGTTTGCACGGAAATGCGTGCCGGAGCCAAAGTTCTCAAAACTCAGCAAACTACCTGTCAACAAGTCCAGAATGATGATACGAACTCAACGGTATCTCCGGAATTGGATTCCGATGAGCCGATCTCAAAATGACTCGTTGGCCCGGATATTGGTATCCGACTTGCACCGAAATGCGTGCCAGACCTAATGTCCACCAAAACCTAGCAAATTATATGTCAACGAGTCCAGAATGACGATACGAACTCAGCGGTATCTCCGAAATTGGATTCCGATGAGCCGCATCAAAAAGTCCCGTTGACCCAGAAAGTGGGACCCGCTTTGCACCGAAATACGTATCCGGGCCCACGTTCTCCAAATCTAACAAATTTTATATGAAAACATGCCAGAACGACGCCACAAGTCTAATGGTGGTGTCAGAAATAAAATCTGGAGTCCCGTGTTCAAAAATGGAATTTTACAAGTTGGAAATTACGAATTCGGACGGCCAACTTTGGCGTCGAATTCAACCAATCAAACAAGCTCACAATGAAACGAAACTAGAGGGGTAGTAAGAGGGTTATACCAGCTTAGCACAGGAACTGGTAGCACGCCAAACGGAGCTGCGGTGGAGGAGATACAAGCTGACGAAGTTGGCCCCGCGAAACTGTCCAAATTTAATACAATTTAAACGGTCAAATTGGTGGCCGGTTTTCATGTATCAAACGATAAAATTAACGGACAAAATTTGACAGGGATAAAGGTGGATATACCGAGATTGTGACGGAGCGAAGAAATCACCGATCCAACGGTCGGATCTCCAGGAAAATGCGTGCGAAGTCGCTGTGACGGATCGCCAAATCTGAGTTCCATCTCGCGCGCGCCGACGGGATCTCGTTCAAAACGCACGAATCGCCTCGACGGCGTGTCCCAGAGGACGTTGGCCGCCACAGGAGGATGCGGGGGTGTGCGCCCAGCCAGGGGGGCCGGCCACGCGGTGGCGCGCGGCCACCCGCCGGCGGCGGCGGCGCTGAACCGCCGGCCAGGCGCGCGCGCGGGGCTGGCTGTGCACTGCTGCACTCGCTGCTGCGTGCGCACGGGATTCTCGCTGCTGCGTGCGGCCAGGCTCGCCGTGAGGGCGCATGGGGTAGCGCACGATGCGACGACGGCGACGCGGCGGCGGTATTGGCGGAGGAGGTGGTGGCTGAGGAGTCGGGCTAGGCTGCCAAGGGAGAGGATTGCTGTTGTTGTGGTTGAAGAAGATGGAGGAGGAGGAGATCGAGGAGGAAGGAAAGAAGGAGGAGTTCAGGTTGGAGGGTGGCTCGGCCATGGAGGGTGGCTAGCCAAGGGGAGATGGTCGGGAAATGAAAGAGCTGGTGTGAAGAAGGGGTGGTCGGGAAATGGAGTTACTGCTGTGTAGTATTGTGAAGAGAGAATAATAGAAAGGAAGAGAGAAAATAGAGGATAAGTGAGAGAGAGAAAGTGAAAAGTAGCTCTCCTCACAATTAGGGCTGGTCTATGGCTGTGGAGTGTGGGGAAATTTCATGGGGGAAATTGAATGGTTGTGATTGAATTAAGGTGAAATCAATGGCAATGATGGAATATAGGTAATTCCAATAGGATTAAATCAAGGAAAATTTCCCATTAAATAATAAAAATAGATGAAATGAGAAATTGATATTTTTGGACAATAAATATGAGGGTGTCCCGATGGAGGGCAACATGGAGCTGGACTGGGCTCGGTGGAGCCGGATTGGATGAAAATCGGACATTATGCAAAAATCGAATTAAAAATAGACGTTGATGATCATGTGTAAATAAGTTGCACATGGGGATTCCAATAAATGGGACACAAGTGGCGGACGGGTAGTAGGCTCAATGTGGGCCATGTCCATAATTGGGGCGGACAGGTTTTGGTCGACAGGGGACCCACAAATCAAGTTGGAAGATGAATGTGACGCCGTGGAGTGAAATAAAATCGGGTCACGTGTCAAAAAAGTTGTGCAAATCAAATGGAGCACAAAATGACGTGTCTGAGTGGGACACAAAGGTCATGGGTGACGAGCGTCTCGAGTAGATCATCAATGAGGAGTTGGTTTCAAGAAACTGACTGGTCTTGCGCTCCCAATTTAAATGTCATGGTAACGCGCTGAAAACGATCAAGAAAAAGAGTGGGAAAATAAATAATAATCAAATGGTCTAAATTGACTCGAAGTTCAGCGAAGCAGAAAGAGCACAAGGGAACAAGTTTGGGTGGGACACCATATACCGTCATGAAGGTAATCATGTCCACTCCAAAACCCGTGAAGAAGATTTCCAGAATTGAACATCCCTGATACTCCAAATATCAATGGCACGGAAAAGTACACTTAAGGAAAAAATAACAGAATTAATTATTTATCGAAACCAATAAATCAGAAAATAAAATAAAATGAAAAAAATCAACCCGAAATTCAGGGTGCTAACATCCTACCCACCTTATAAAAATTTCGTCCTCGAAATTAAAGCGTTCATACTCCCTCTAGGTCAAACCCCCATAATAAAAGTTCCAGAACTTAAATAAAACATACCATCAAAAGAAAGAACGGCATACAGGGTCATGGCATACAGTGACAATGAAGTCTCATCTAGGTATACTAGTCATGCTAACCGGAAGGGTCATGGGGTATCAAACACACTAGCAGTCTAGGGTGCTGAACGAAAAAGTTACAGAAATAACAAATCATCAAAACTGTAAGGCGGTCTACCATCCTATATGAAAACTGGTACTGATCAAAAAATAATAATGATAACTACCAATTATCTAAAAAGGTTCAGAAAAATCAAAATCAAAGTTAAGAATGAAAGTCACTTGCATGAAAAATCCAATCACAATATATATTAAAAATATTTATTCTCGATACGATCTAAGTTGATCAAATTGGGAAAATCAAAATTTAGGCAATGTGGAGGACAGGTTCAACAAAGTCTGAGAACGAGCATACAAGGATAGAGATTAGGGTCACAATCAAAATTAAGTACAACCAAGATATAATTATGATAAGAAAAGATAATCGAAGTCGATTTGGTCGTGATTAAGGAAACTAGGATTCAATGATATTGAAAACACTTTGGGGAAAAACAAGGGAAGATTTCATAAGGAGTCAAGTTAATCATCTCTCTCTAATACCATCAAGTCTGTCATTTGCTAAATCATATATTATTTTTTTTCACAAGTCCCAATATGAAATCAATCTCTATATAACTATCATCGAAATTTTATAACCTTTAGTCATCTAACCTTTGCCATGATCTCCATAGATAAATTTTCTACTTCTAAAAATATTTTTCCCCGAACATACCCCTCTTATTTAGGAGTCAACACTTATTCGTTTAACCAAAATTCCAAATTCCTTCACCTCGTTTTAATTTAGATCCGAAACCTCTAAATTCAGTTTATAAAATCCTTGTACTTGTTTAAGTCAAGTCTCGCATTTACTAAACTCCAATACCACTATGTCACACAAAATTTTATTCTTGTTTATAAATCAACCTTCATAATTTCCTCAACGTTCACCTTCAATTATTTTCCTTTTGAATTCTACAATTTCTCCAATCATCTAAAACAATTCCTATAGCTTAAAATCCTTGTTTTCTCTGTCTCTAGTCACCCTCTTACAATATCTGGTTCAACTTCGCATAATCATAGAAAACAATCAAATTCTTATTTTCATCTCTAAATTTCACATAGCCTTGTAATAGTTCCCAAGAATCAATAACCAAGATTTCTAGTTCTCAAAACTAGGTTGACCTCTGATATCCTCATTAGTTTTGAAATACATCCATGAATTACTTATAACCAAATTTTCTGCAATTGTTTCTAAATTGATAACATTTATCACTCAATTCCATTCTAAACCTTTACCACATTTCTATCTCAAAAATTTTTTTTTGACATCCAACATTTTGATTCCTACAAAATTATCATATGATAACCAATCACATCATTTCCGTACTAGATGATTTACGTCACTTCCTCAACATTTCTCAGGCAAAATGGTATGAAGGTTCAAGAGTTTTCAAGGTATAGCTGACAGAATTATATACGAGGCAGGGAATTGATGTAATCAGGATAGTTGTATAAGACAAGGAATGATGGTACTAAAATATTGGCAGGAAAAGAAATGGTAATAAAATATGTTCTGCTTATCCGTTTTAAAAGAGGAACCCATTTTGAAACCAGAACTATAATAACAAATCCAAAATAAGGTCTAGCAGAAATTATTGATTCATTTTATTAAAAAGAAATTCATAGAAGAAGTTACACAAAGGTTTATGAAAATAGCTAAAGTTACTCTTAAGTTAAATAATGAGAAGCAAGCAAAACAAAACAATTAATAATTCTTTTTTTTTTGAAGGACTGAAGCAAGGTAGAGAAAACATGTTCAAAACATTTAAGGTACAAACTGATGATTATATGCGTCTATCCAAAATAATGGTACCCTAATCCTCGTCATACTAGTAAGCAAGGCTACGATAATCACAGAGTCCTCGACTTAGGCACATACGTCTAGAATCGTGGTATTTAACATTTTCGCGGTGCCGCTAGCTTGGCTGCGAAAACCTTAAATTCCCACTTCCGAGAAATATATCCAAAGTCAGACTATATGTCCTCACCATGCTGGCTAATGTGACTATAGAAGATAAGATTTCCATAACATAGATGACCTAACCCATATAATTTCATCTTGCCAAAAATTAAATTAAATCAATAATGAATACTCAAAATCAAATCAATTTATTAACGAACATCAAAATTCAAAAATGGACAAAATCCATCAAAATACAAACTCGAATGCAACAGCTATCATCAAAATTCAAAATTCGACAATCATCCATCAAAATTAATAAATACAAACTCAAATTCAACAATAATCCAAAAAAAAATCAAATTTAACAACAAAAGTAAAAATGAATTAAATCAAGGGAAAAAGAGAGTCTTCAAATCGAAGTTAAATAAGATTCTCCAGGGTCGTCCCAGGAATTTCTCAAAGGTCCTAACTGTGATTGAGTACCTTCAAAATATATCCAAATCCTACTGCAGGCTGTAGTGGTACTCTAGTTCGAATACCACTATACTTTTAGTCTCGACCTGCATGGGCCACCACTAAAAACGTGTCACGACCCGCACCCTAGAGTTAGGGCACGAGAACGTAACGACGCCCAGCCTACGCCGCAGTGTCGGCGGTAGAACGCTGTCCTAGGTCTCATGCATCTAACATTATAAGGCTAAACAGTTTATACTCCCCGAATGGGGGTGACATAGCAGATACAGACTCAATCACATCTAGGGTAGAGTATGATAAGGATAGATAAAACATGAAATCCAAAATAAATACAGGAGATAGAAGTCTAAGTGTCTAAGATACATGAACCCAGAAGTACATCTCAAAACTCAAATAAAGATACAGTAATCCCCAAAGTAAATACAACTCCAGACAAAAATGAAATAACTACCTAAACAAACCCTACTGTGTCTCCTCTAGGCTAGCAGGCACCTCCAGGCTATCTGTAAAATTTATCAACAGGTCCAGTCAGGACTGGAGCGAGCACAGTACATCTCAACATATCATAGCAGGTTAGAAAACATATAACATGCAGTAAAGTAAGATACAGGTACTGAGGAAAAAGTAGTATATAAATAGGAGAGCTGTAATAGAAATATCTACTATACATAAAGAGCTAGCATGTGACTAGTGAGTCAGAGTAAAACATGAACATGTAAATGGCCTGGGATGATTCAATGAAGACACTACGGAATGATTCAATGAAGATACTACTGGTGTATTATTCACATGTCCACTTCTACTCCCCCGTACCCCCAATCAATACACAAGGATCCAGCCAGGTTATGTTATATGATTCCATGCAAGGCCCGCGAAGGGTGATACATGGATGTCCCATAAATGGGGAGTCTGGGAGTTACCCAACTGTGTAAGATTCAAGAGACTCTGTGATCATGAGGGTACATGTCACAAGTAATCAAGTGAACCAAGAAGCATAGTGATACGCCATGTAAGTGAAACGCACAGAACACGTAGTACCCGATGCTCCATAAGGATAACATCTCAAGAAAGGATCCATATAGTACCAATCCGTGTGACCGTCGTGACAGTACAAGTAAAGTAATCTACTGCAGGAAATAATTCTAAGCAGAATATGAAATGATCAGAGAATGTACTCGCCTCGATAACCTGAACAGCTGATAAGTATAGGAGGTCCCACTGAAGCCACAGAGTCCTATTTAAAGCAACACAGGTTACAAGGTGTTCAAGTTGTAATAAAATGAAACTATACTAGCCATCTATATTATTCTAGGTTCTTCTAAGTCAAAACAACTCTAGGTCGACTCCGGTCAATAATCTAGTCAAACTAGGTTAAGTGTTGACTTACAGTTGACTTTGGGTCAACTGGTCAACTCTGATCAAACAGGGTAATTTTAGTCTAATATAAAGTGTACTTCGTTATTTGTACGTCGAAACTTACGGCACGCAAATCGAGATAAGAAGATTATCGGTAAGGTTGATAATCTTATTATAGTGATTCACGTATCCAACGTGTCAATTTCAGCGATGTGAGATTACTGGAATTGACTGATCTCAGTTTCGTTGTACTAATCCCGAAATACGAACATTATATGAATTAATTATTACTTAATTATAAAAAGGTTAAACTCAGAGAAATTATCAACAAATATTGTCGGACGATAAAATAAACATCGCCAACGTGTCCAGAATGGTCAAATTAGCTAGGATAGCCTATCCAACGGTCCAATTTGGACACAAGGGCAAAAAGATAATTTCGGGTCAAAACGGTGTCCGTGTCGGAGCTGTTTTGCACCAAAAAACGTGCAAGAAAACAAGACTATAAAATATAACAAATTATATGTCCACGCAACCAGAATGTCGATACGAACCCAACGGTATCTCCAGAATTGGATTCCGTTGACCCGATCTCAATTTGGTCCGTTGACCAGAACTTGGAATTCCGGTTTGCACGAAAATGCGTGCCGGAGCCAAAGTTCTCAAAACTCAGCAAACTATCTGTCAACAAGTCCAGAATGATGATACGAACTCAACGGTATCTCCGGAATTGGATTCCGATGAGCCGATCTTAAAATGACCCGTTGGCCCGGATATTGGTATCCGACTTGCACCGAAATACGTGCCAGACCCAATGTCCACCAAAACCTAGCAAATTATATGTCAATGAGTCCAGAATGACGATACAAACTCAACGGTATCTCCGGAATTGGATTTCGATGAGCCGGCGTCAAAAAGTCCCGTTGACCCAGAAAGTGGGACCCGCTTTGTACCGAAATGCGTGCTCGGGCCCACGTTCTCCAAATCTAACAAATTTTATATGAAAACATGCCAGAACGACGCCACACGTCTAATGGTGGTGTCAGAAATGAAATCTGGAGTCCCGTGTTCAAAAATGGAATTTTACAAGTTGAAAATTACGAATTCGGACGGCCAACTTTGGCGTCGAATTCAACTAATCAAACAAGCTCACAATGAAACGAAACTGGAGGGGTAGTAAGAGGGTTATACCAGCTTAGCACAGGAACAGGTAGCACGCCAAACGGAGCTGCGGTGGAGGAGATACAAGCTGACGAAGTTGGCCCTGCGAAACTGTCCAAATTTAATACAATTTAAACGGTCAACTTGGTGGCCGGTTTTCATGTATCAAACGATAAAATTAACGGACGAAATTTGACAGGGATAAAGGTGGATATACCGAGATTGTGACGGAGCGAAGAAATCACCGATCCAACGGTCGGATCTCCGAGAAAATATGTGTGAAGTCGCTGTAACGGAGCGCCAAATCTGAGTTCCATCTCGCGCGCGCCGACGGGATCTCGTTCAAAACGCACGAATCGCCTCGACGGCGCGTTCCGGAGGACGTTGGATGCCACAGGAGGATGCGGGGGTGTGCGCCCGGCCAGGGGGGCCGGCCACGCGGTGGCGCGCGGCCACCCGCCGGCGACGGCGGCGCTGAACCGCCGGCCAGGCGCGCGCACGGGCTGGCAGTGCACTGCTGCACTCGCTGCTGCGTGCGCACGGGATTCTCGCTGCTGCGTACGGCCAGGCTCGCCGTGAGGGCGCGCGGGGTGGCACACGACGCGACAACGGCGACGCGACGGCGGTATTGGCGGAGGAGGTGGTGGCTGAGGAGTCGGGCTAGGCTGCCAAGGGAGAGGATTGTTGTTCTTGTGGTTGAAGAAGATGGAGGAGGAGGAGATCGAGGAGAAAGGGAAGAAGGAGGAGTTCGGGTTGGAGGGTGGCTCGGCCATGGAGGGTGGCTGGCCAAGGGGAGATGGTCGAGAAATGAAAGAGCTGGTGTGAAGAAGGGGTGGTCGGGAAATGGAGTTACTGCTGTGTAGTATTGTGAAGAGAGAATAATAGAAAGGAAGAGAGAGAATAGAGGATAAGTGAGAAAGAGAAAGTGAAAAGTAGCTCTCCTCACAATTAGGGCCGGCCTATGGCTGTGGAGTGTGGGGAAATTTCATGGGGGAAATTGAATGGTTGTGATTGAATTAAGGTGAAATCAATGGCAATGATGGAATATAGGTAATTCCAATAGGATTAAATCAAGGAAAATTTCGCATTAAATAATAAAAATAGATGAAATAAGAAATTGATATTTTTGGACAATAAATATGAGGGTGTCCCGATGGAGGGCAACATAGAGCTGGACTGGGCTCGGTGGAGCCGGATTGGACAAAAATCGGACATTATGCTAAAATCGAATTAAAAATAGACGTTGATGATCATGTGTAAATAAGTTGCACCTGGGGATTCCAATTAATAGGACACAAGTGGCGGACGGGTAGTAGGCTCAATGTGGGCCATGTCCATAATTGGGACGGACAGGTTTTGGCCGACAGGGGACCCACAAATCAAGTTGGAAGATGAATGTGACACCGTGGAGTAAAATAAAATCGGGTCACGTATCGGAAAAGTTGTGCGAATCAAATGGAGCACAAAATAACGTGTCTGAGTTAGACACAAACGAGCGTCTCGAGTAGATCATCAATGAGGAGTTGGTTTCAAGAAACTGACTGGTCTTGCGCTCCCAATTTAAATGTCATGGTAACGCGCTGAAAACGATCAAGGAAAAGAGTGGGAAAATAAATAATAATCAAATGGTCTAAATTGACCCGAAGTTCAGCGAAGCAGAAAGAGCACAAGAGAACAAGTTTGGGTGGGACACCATATACCGTCATGAAGGTAATCATGTCCACTCCAAAACCCGTGAAGAAGATTTCTAGAATTGAACATCCCTGATACTCCAAATATCAATGGCACGGAAAAGTACACTTAAGGAAAAAATAACAGAATTAATTATTTATCGAAACCAATAAATCAGAAAATAAAATAAAATGAAAAAAATCAACCCAAAATTCAGGGTGCTAACAATGGTGACAGCGGCCGGAGTCCTATGCGGCATCTTTAAAGCTTCTCGGCGGAACCTTTCAATGAAACTCTCAGCAGTTTTATTATATCTTTGTTTGATTTCGTTGAGGGTTGACATAGTCATGTCATTGATTCCCTCATACAATCGTTCCAAGAAGATTTGTTTGAGATCCGAGAAGGAAGTGATACAGCCATCGGGCAAGCTTCTGTACCAATCGTATGCTACACCGGCTAAACAGCCGATGAATACTCTGGTAAGAAGAGCGTCATTTGGCTGGAGTTGGACAGTCATTACCTCAAAGTGATAAATGAACTGGCTCGGGGAAGTACTGCCGTCAAACAACAAAATAGTAGGGATTTTGTACTTTGGAGGGAATGGGACTTCCTTCCATTCAACTGGATAGGGTTATTTAATCCCCAATCTCTGTAAGTTGTCTTTCTCTTTGAAGGTCTCGAATTGAGTGCACAAGAGTTTGACAGCTTCATTAGCATCCTTCGATGATGATAAAGGAGCAGGCTGAACCATAGTGTTAGGAGGAGGAACAGCGTGGTAAGCACTACCCCCAACACCTGACTGACTGGGTGTGGGTTGAACTTGTACAAGGGGTACTTGAGGAGATACTACCTCCAGCCCTGCATTGACAGGCACCGGCGATGCAATGATCTCAGGACTTATAGCAGATACGGTCGGTGGTATTGTATATTGGGTCACAATGATAGAATGCATACTTACGACCATTTCAGCCATTGTCTTCAGTTTGTCTTCTAGTGCAGCTATTCGCTGTTCTTGATTTGCCGAACTAGAAGCATCAGGATCTTCAGTAACAACATAAGCTGTCACTTTTCTAGGTACAGTGGAGGACACTGTTTGTTCAGAACTTTCACTATATGCATCATAATCAGAGAAAGAATCATCTCCTGAATGAGAAGTAGAAAGATGACCAGAAGGATCTTGGAGAAGATTCCTTTGACCGATTGTGTCTCGGCTTCGGGATCGGGTATGTCGAAATACTCCTTCAGAAGATTCTTGGAGTAAATATAAATACCGCTGGCTAGGCCGGCGAGGCTTGCCGTACTTGGAGCACTTTCTACCTCCAGTGTCTCGGGAGGCCATGTTGACAGTAGCGTACAACACTTCATCTTCTTTTTCAGACATCGGTTTCGAAGTTGTAAAGTTCAAACGATCGAAGACAGATCGTTTTGTTGTTTGGCAACAGCACTGGATGATAACCTTGTAGTTACAATGGTGTCCAAGTGGTTAGACTGGAGATGTTGAGATGTTTTCCCGCTTTTGCCTGAGGTGCTCTCGGAGATCAGGAACAACGATGGGACGAGAAGAAGTTTGAGGGATATGTTCTTTAACAACATTCGGAACATGGTTCCGGTTCTTCAGATGTTTTGTCCCTTGAGTGTACAGGGAAGTACTCACTTCATTAGCATATGTGTCAGGATTTTTAATCCTGGAAGTTTGTCTTTGATGCAAGTTAGTCTTCGGCATTGGCTGCTTGCGTTTCGCCGAAGTTGACGTAGACCGAGTTCTATTGAGATAACTTCGTAGATCAGCAAACTCACCCCCGGGGGTTTCTTTCTGAGACACCATTAATTTGCCCTGCTTTGATCTGGATATCTGGAGAGTTGGGAGATCTTAGAATTTTGCTATCGGAGTAGGCAGAATACCTCTTTGATCAGTACATTTCTCTCTGGTCAGAAGAGAATATCTCTTGTTTGAGAGATGTCTTGCACTGACTGGTGCCGAGACATGTTCAGATTGATCTTCCGAGGTAAGAACCGGGGAAGACTGAGAAAAGACCAGAGGACCTTTTCCTTTATTTTGTGAAGAAGGGTTAGCTAAAGAGCGTTTTCTCTGTTGTCTTCCAAGTCATGGAATGAGGAACTTTGAGAAAAGACTAACGGGCCTTTTCCTTTGTTCTGAAGAGAAGGAGGAATAGTCAGTAGGCTACCCCCAGTAGATTGTGCTGGAGCAACAGGGTACTTGGAAAGAGAAGCTGAGTCTTTCCCCTTACTGTGAGAAGAAGGGATATTAGCCAAAGGACTATCTCTCATAGACTGTGCTGGCACAGTTTGCGCAGGAGTTGAAGAGGCAGTAGCAGCATTGATGGATTGCGCATGAGAAACTTTGACAGATGATCTTCTGGCCAAAGACCCTGTAGCTTGCGCAGCAGGAGTCTTGATTGCAGAGTGCTTGGGTTGTACTTCAAGTTGTAAAATGGGCCGGGCGGCCCGGTGCCCGGCCCGAGCCCGCCCGGCCCGCCGCCCTATTAGCCCGGCCCGGCCCGCGACGAAGCCCGGACCGGCCCAGCCCCCCCTGTCCCAGTGGTCCGGGTCGGGCCTCCCCCTCCGAGCCCAAGCCCTGCCTGGCCCGGACCGGAAATTTTTTTTTTTTTTTTAACTGTTAACGTTAGGCCCGGCCCGGTAGGCCCGAACTGGCCCGGCCCGGTCTAGCCCGGTCTGAACCGGTTTTATATATTTCTTTTTTTTTTTTTGAATTGGAGGAGGTATTTTACCAAAATACCCCCATAATATAGCTGTTATTAAAACGTTGGAGGGGTATTTTGGTCATTTTCAAGAAAATGACCAAAAAACCACTCCAACAACTCTATTTTGAGGGTAGAGGGGGTCATTTGGCATGGGAAAAATCCTACAAATAGCCCATAAAATTCATTTTTCATACACAATTCACTCATTCAATCTTCATACAAGTTTCTCTAAACTAAATCCGGCTTTCCATCAGTTTGCGAAGAAGCTCCCAACCCCGCTCAAGGCTCAAGCTCCGAAATCCGGCGTCCGATTTAATATTTTTTCTTCTCTTTCTCTCTTAAAAATTCAAAATTGTTTTATATTGTTTGAACAAAATTTGTTTGTATTTTTCTTACTCTCTCTCTCCCTCTCTTACTTATTAAATATTACTTACTCTTTTTTTATTTTTCGGGAATTTTTTTTGGTGTATTTTTCTTCTCTCCCTCTCTTCTAAAAATTTACATTAATTTTTTATAATGGCCGGACAAGGTTCTAACCCACCTACCAGTGATGCCGGAAATACTTATGAATATTTTAATACTTATTTTGAGCAAAATCCTATTCCTGCTGATACTCCTGAAGAATTAGTAGGATCCCCTCCTGAAATTGCGAGTTCCACTCGGAATGTGCCAAAAAGAAAGAAAAAAATCAAAGTATTGGGAATTTTTTGTTATTCTTTATCAAACTAATCCCGATGATTCTCTTGTTTTAGATCCGAAAGGAAATCCAATAGCGTACGCGGCACAGTGCAAGAAATGTGCCAACATATACAAATGGAAGACTGGAGGTGGCACGGGTACAATTTCAAGACACTACGAGACCTGCTACGGGAATGACACAATTTTTGCATCTCAAACTCAAATAAATTTTGCTGGAGGTAGCACGGGATCGTCAATGGGTACGTTTTCTTATTCTGTCGCTCGGCATAAAACTGAGTTTACAAAATATTTGATTTCTGATGAACTTCCTTTCACTGCGGGTGAAAGTGAGAATTTATATGATTATGCCACATCTTCTTTAAATCCTTGTTTTAGTAAAGTGACTAGAGGCGCCGCTAGAAAAGAGGCTATTAGACTTTTTCATGAGAAAAAAGCGGCTTTAAAAGAAAGTCTTTTGCATGTTAGTCAAATAGCCATTACTTCTGATATTTGGACAAGTAAGCAAAATTACGCTTACATTTGTATCACAGCACATTACATAGATTCACAATGGATGTTGCAAAAACGCATCATCTGTCTAAAGATATTAGAATTTCCACACACAGGCTCCACAATAGTAGGCGCTATTATAGAACACGTGCGTGAATATGATATTCACCAAAAAATATTTTCTGTTTCATTTGATAATGCTAGTAATAATACTTCTGCCATCTCTTCATTAGCGCTAATATTTCAGCCCATTTTAGAAGGTAGATTAATGCATGTTAGGTGTGCTTGTCATATTATTAACTTAGTAGTAAAAGAATGTCTTGATTATTTTAGCTCACATTTAGATACTCTTAGACAATGTTTACACAGTTTAAACACGTCTCCTTCACGGCAACAACATTTCAAGGCCACATGTCAACATTTTAGTATTCGTTTTAGAAGATTTGTAAAGGATGTTCCACATAGATGGAACTCAACTTATTTAATGTTGAAGTCCGCAATTCCCTTTAGAGATCCTATTACATATTATTGTAACACGGATCTCAATTTTGAATTTCAAGTAACTGAGGATGATTGGGAAGTTGCTTCTTCAATTTGTGAATTTTTAGAAACTTTTTACAATGCTACACGTACTCTTTCCGGTGTTTACTATCCAACTTCTTGCTTAGCTTTACAAGAACTTTGTAACATTTCTTTCTTATTTTCTAAATATAGAACTGCCCACCATTTTGCTTACGTTGTACAGAAAATGGAAGCAAAATTCAAAAAATATTGGGGCGATGTACCTTTATTGTATTGCTTGTCTTCAATTTTTGATCCTAGAATCAAATTAGATGGTGTAGATGCATTGTTAGATGACTTTGGAGAGAACATGAATATTGATGTTAGTGGCACAAAAGTAGAAGTTAAGCTAGCTTTGGATAGATTAGTTATTCATTATGAAGACAAAGCACCAACTCCCCGCCCAACTCAAGGGCCTAGTAGTAGTAGTAGCTCTGGTTTGGTGTCTAAGTTGACACACGCCAAAAGTATACTACAACGGAAGAAACAAAAACAATCTTCCCAACCGACCCAAGAGTTGTCTTTATACCTTAGTTCTTATGAGGAAGAAGACGATTCTTCCACTCACTTCACCATTTTAGAATGGTGGAAAAAACACGAAAAAAGATATCCTGTACTTTCTATGATAGCACATGATCTACTAATGGTCTCGGTGTCCACGGTAGCATCGGAGTCATGTTTTAGTACAGGTTCAAGAATTTTGAGCAAGAAGAGAAGCCGGTTGCTGCCAGATATCTTGGAAGCATGTGTATGTGTTCAAGACTGGGTCCAAGCCGAGAAAAGAACTCAAAACAAAGTAGATGAAAGTGCCGACATCAACGAGCTAGACTTCGAATCGCTTAGAATGGGTGAATCATTTGGAGTGGAGCAAGAAGAATGAGGCAAAGGTATGAATACTAACTTTGATATTTACACTTTCGAAATTTTTACTTTAAAAATTTACACGTTTTGAAATTTATACTTTAAAAATTTATACTTTCAATGCATACTTTAAAAATTTCTAATTTATACTTTCAATGTATACTTTAACAAACAAAGAAAGTAAGTAAATAATTTTTAAAAGTAAATAATTTATACTTTAAAAAATTATACTTTAAAAAAAAACAAACAAAGAAAGTAAATAATTTAAAAGAAAGTAAGTAAAATATAAGTAATTTAAAAAAACTAAATAAATTATAAATTATATTACTTAAAAGAAAGTAAGTAAGTAAAATATAAATAATTTAAATTAACAACTCAAACAAACTAAATAAATTAAAAAATATAAAAAAAAATATTTTTTAACTTCGCCTATGCCGGTCCCAAGCCCGGAAAAAGAAGGAGGGAAAAATGTTTAAAATTTATACAAATACTTAAAAAAACTTTAAATAAACTTTATATACTTAGAATAAACTTTATAAATAATTTTATATACTTTAAAAATTTAACTTAAACAAATAAAAATATCAATTTTTTCAATTTTTTCAAATAAAAACTTTATAAACTTTTATATACTTTTAACATAAACTTTATCAATTTTTTTTAAAAAAAAAAAAAAAAAACCAAACCCGGACCGGCCCAACCCAAGCCCAGGCCCGGCCCGGCCCGCTGGCCCGAACCGGCCCGGCCCAGCCCCTCACCCACCGGTCCTGTGGGCCGGGCTGGGCTGCACATTTCCTCACCGGGCCGGGCCAGGCCCGGCCCGCTTTCTGCTCCGGTCCGGTCTGGGCTTGGCCCGAGCCCGGTTCAGCCCGTCCAATGTGGGCTTCGGGCCGGCCCGGCCCGGCCCGATTAACAACTTGAGTTGTACTTTGGCTGCTGGAATGGTGGACTGCGCAGGAAAAGTTGCAGCCAACTGCGTCAGAGGAAGAGGAGTCTTGCACTTTGTCAAAGCAGCATAGGAAGTAGTTTGTGCATTAGCCAGAGGAGCAGCATACTGCGCATGAGCAGTAGAGACAGACTGTGCAACATCAGAGATAGCAGACTGTGCAACAGTCTTGGAAGCAGAGACAGCAGACTACGCAGCAGTCTTGGAAGCAGACTGTACAACAGCAGAGACAGCAGACTGTGCAGCAGACTGTGCAGAGGACTTTGGAGTCCATACTGAATGAATCTTGCTCTTGGCAGAGGTTGTAGTGTGACGAGTAGTCCCGGAGTTGATCATCGCTTCGTAGGCCGTCTGGTTGACCTTCACAACCAGCGTCTTCTGCGTCTTCCCGATAGACGCAATGTCACATTGAGTTGTCACTTCCTCGTCGGAGGAGAAAGTCGTCCCCAGCAGAGTCGTCATTTTGTTTGCAAAAACAAAAGTTGATCTTTATTTCACAAACTTTGTAATAAGATTATAATTTGAATTCTGGGAAAGTACAACTGTAGGAATTCGATCTGAAGACGATCGCTTTATCCCTTGGACGATGTGAACTTTGAAGACGATAGCCTCTGAAGTTGAAGGCGATAGCCTCTGAAGAATGCAGCAGCACTTGGACAAGAACTCCTGAACTCTCTGCTTTTGATTCTGATTTTTCTGATCTTTTTGTGATCCCCCCTAGGAAGGACTTGAAACTCTATTTATAGAGTTCTGGAAATAAATAATTTTTAGTTATTCTGAATTGCGCATGATGGATTGCGCATACATTGGACCGTGCAGACCTCAGACTGCACTGGCGATTACTTGATCGTGGGCCAACTGTATTGGACACATGGCATCATTTGATTGAAATGTACATGATCGTGTACAGACGGTTGCCACGTGGTGAGCAATTGATGGCATGCATACCACGTACAGAATTTCAGTTATCTTGATGGACTGCGCCACATGAACTGCGCTAACTTCAGATTATGCTGGGTTTGGAATGCGCTGGATTGAACTGCGCTTCGAGTGGGCGAATAGACTGTGCTGGCTGTACAGCTGTCCTCGAGCGCTGTGCTGTACGAGAAACGAACAGTTTTCTCGTTCTTCGGGCTGTCAGCTGTCAGAAGATCTGATTTTCTGTCAGGTAATGATGATGCGGCCACGTCAGCTAGCGCACTTGGAAGTGTGCGCAGTTCACCTTGCGTAATTGAGGTGGTGCGCAATCTGTCTCCTGCGCAGTTCATTTGAAGGATGCGTACTTTGATTTTCATTGTTTTGTTAATGGGTGCAACTTGATTTTTAGGACCTACAAACCACTTGGGTGGAAACCTATTTTAGGTTACCCTAACCTAGTAGAAATAGTTTATCTTGGGATCTTGCCCAGTCAATATAGATCGAAGACCAAGGTTCATACAACCAACGATTGACGTCCAATAGGGAACCCATTAAGACCCAGTAAAATCCATCCATGCATACCACCATTTTTGGACTATAAAACCAAACTAGTTGAAATAGGCCCCTATATATTATGTAGTCCCCATCTCTTAGAATGTGATCTGTAACCTTATTCCATCTACCTAGAAGTCGCATCCTGTAATACATTTATCCCTTGTTCATGTGTTTAAATAACCACGGTAAAATCACAATATTGATACCTCAAATTTTCGTTCTATTATGGAAACTGTTTAGAATTTCGAGAACGAAACTTCTGTATTGCACGGATTGCAGGCCCTCTGAGAGATGTAGGGTTCTTCGATTTATCAAGTGACAGGACTATAGTAGCCCAATTTAGCAATAAGTCAATGGTTTATAAGCCTTCTTTCTGTCTGCATCATTGAATACCCTCTACCGCTCTTGAAATTTCAAAATTGCTCTCGATTAACTTTCATTATCTTCCTGTCTTTTCTATTTCAGAGCAACGAATAATCATGCTAATTAGAATTTATTAATATTTCTTAGTCTACTTGTGAAAATTTGTTGCTTGTTAAATTTTTTGGGTTGTTAGATAGATAGGAGAGGATTACAGATGCGATAAGCAGTAGATATATATTGGTAGAAATTTTAGCAATTGGTTGGATGATTAATGTTTTAGCGACATGTGTTTTGAGGGAGTAGTCTGACCAAAGGTGTGTAGAAGTCCTCAAAAAATTACAGTTTCAAATGACCATGAGAATAGATTGATAGCAAATGGAAACCGTCTTCTATCATAGCTGATGGACTCTTCCCTTAAATTTCGAGGACGAAATTATTTTTAAGGTGGGTAGATTTGTTGCTGCCCTTTCCAGAAAATTTGGAATACTTCTATTATTATTTATTTTAAATAAAATGGTGATTTTTAGAATTTATAAATAATTATTTAGTTAATTATTACGGTAGATGATTTTAGCCATGATGGAGTTTTGGAGTACACGGTGACTATAAATCGTGGCACGGATAGTACAATAGCGTGCTTAAACTAGTGTATTAGCTCGGTAGGGAAGACCGAGCCATATTGATGTCCTAACTAGGAAGACCAGGCCAAGTTGCGACTTAACCTTTACCGAAGATTTATTTATTATATTATTGAGTAGGAAAACCGGTTATACCATTTTAGTCCGGACTAGACCCGAATTGAGCCCGAGCCATGTAGTCATGCGGGACGTCCAATGACAATCGCGTTGATGTATTCGGGTATGGGGGTGTTGTAATTCGTTTTAAGGATTTAATGAATATTTTCTAGTATTCGTAATTAAATATTATAATTATCATTATTAGTTGATATTCAGTGATATTGGTATAAAATAGGTCCTTGTACATATTGGAATTTTCTTAGACTGCACAAATTGAATATATATATATATATATATATATATATATATATATATATATATATATATATATATATATATATATATATATATATATATATATATATATATATATATATATATATATATACACCATTATTGTCTTATTGAATTTTGTTATAATTATTATTATTTTATTGAGGTTATTATATATATAATATTATTTTATTGTTATTGGTTATATTAAATTTGTCAATTAAATATTATTATGTAAAGTTATATATATATATAGATAGGGTCTACCCTAGGAGTAGATAGCATTGGGGCTATTTTAGATTTTTAGAAAATATTGTATAAGATATATATATATATATATATATATATATATATATATATATATATATATATATATATATATATATATATATATATATATATATATATATATATATATATATATATCACTATATATATATATCTATTATATATAACCAATGGCATATACGTATTATATATAATAGAAATATATATAGTGATATATATAATAGATATATATATATAGTGATATATATATATATATATATATATATATATATATATATATATATATATATATATATATATAAGTGATATATATACATAAGGCTATAATGGAAATCATCACTGTGGACCCAAGGTCACAGGTCAGCAAACAACCACCCGGATCCATGAAGCCAAACCGAGCCCAGCATTCCAGCCAGGCCGCACGAGAGACCCCACACCCGACCATTCCCAGTAAACCCAAGCCGAGACCCCCATCGGATACACAGGAGCGAACTGTTTTATACAACAAAACCGAGAGGAAACCCTAACTCAAAGAGAGCGCCACCACACCTCAAGGAAACGTCGAGCCTGGGCGCACCCCCACGTGTGCCACAGAGAGCCGCCGCCGGCCTGCAGGAGGAACGGCGGACAGAAGCGCGGGTGCGATTTGCAACAGCAGCGGTGCATTAAACGCGCGACTTCGCGGATCATTTTCTCTGCTCGTGTTTGATCGATATTCGATTCATCTTTGCAGGTATGAACGCAACCTATAGGCCTACAAGTCTGTTCTTTTAGTTTAAATTGGTACGATCTAGATCGCCCGCAAAGTCGACGAAAAACACCCCAAAGCAGGACAGCATATAGCAGTCCAAACCCCTGATTTGGAAGGCAACAAATCGCCAATCCTTTGACTGTCTCAAAATTGTGTTTAGGTAGTTATAGACAACATGTAGGGCTCCACGACCCAATTCACGGAAGTCGATTACATCGACTACGCGCCGAGAAATCAGATCCCGAAGTTGACTGAAAATCTGTTTTAAAAATTAGAAATTTCTCCGATACGACGTACGTACCGCCAATCCGGGCAACGTGGTCACGAACCGAAGGCATCGAAAGCTGCGTAACGGTTTCGTGGTCGTGTGGGCTTTGACGTAATTCAAATTGGTTGCGTATGCACGACGAATTTGATGCGTATCCGTCGAAATTCACCGTATCGGCCTCTGTGCAGATTTCCTAATTACTTTGTGCACGTTCGTCAGATCAAGACGAAACTTGTGTTAACAGGACCGTATCGTTTTTCTGGTCCTGCATGCCAAGTTTAGTCCGATTCTGAGACAGTTGATTGAATCGCCGTTTCACGGGCCCAACGGTCCGATTCAACAGGCGATTTTGTGCACAGCCCATCGGAATCCAACTCTGGATATACGGTTGGGTTCGTATCAAAAAATTGAATCCGTAGACATGTAGTTTGATGACTTTAGAGACCGTTAACTCTGGCACGCTTTTCGATGCAAAGTGGATCCAGCGACGGACACCGTTTTGACTCGAAATTACCGTTTTGCCCCTGTGTCCAAAATTGGACTTAAAGACAGACAATCCAAGCTAATTTGACTATTCTAAGAACATTGGTAATGTTTATTTTAGCTTTTGGGGACTGTTGTACGATTTTTGACTATTGTGACATACTGAGTGGTTCAGATTATCGGTTACACCAGCACAGGACCACAGGCGAGTACAGTTTGTTGTCTGTTTTCAATATTAAATTTTATTATATCTCATTGATTGGTCATTGATTATGTGAATTTTATTTTATCATAAAACATTAAGTCGGGAACAGGAAATACCAAAGATATGTGATCCGACCATAGACAGTGCTTATTTTTCTGCAAGTAGACCTCGTAGACAGTGCTTATTTTCTGCAAGTAGACCCCGTAGACAGTGCTTATTTTTTCAAGTAGACCTCGTAGACAGTGCTTATTTTTCTGCAAGTAGACCTCGTAGACAGTGCTTATTTTTCTGCAAGTAGACCTCGTAGACAGTGCTTATTTTTCATGCAAGTAGACCTCGTAGACAGTGCTTATTTTTCATGCAATTAGACCTCGTAGACCGTACGATGTAGTGTCCCAGACCGATCACATATCAAAGGTATTTCTAACAGTTGGGAAGGTATTTGTCTACTTTATTTACTATTGATTTACTGTCTTTTCTCTCGGTTTTACTATTTATTTTCAAAACTCATGATTGATGTCTAACATTTGTTTATAGTCACTTTCATATATTGGAACTGCATTCAATGAATTGTACTCGTTCCATTCCTGATTGGAAACCAATATTTTTCAGGTTAGCCGTGGTTTCACTTAACATGGAAGATACGGGGGTACTTGCAGACAAAAGCCTAGAGACTAGCTAGATAGTGGACTTGTAGTCTTTCAAATATTTCTACAAGTTTATATTTTTCTGCAAATGTAAAACATGTGAATATTGTAAGTTAAATTAATTATGCGAATGAGCATTATTTGTGGTTGTGATCTTCATGGCCGTGACAGCGTTCTACCTCGACACTGCGACGTAGGCTGGCTTGGACACGTCTCGTATCCGTAAAAAAAAAGGGGTACGGGTCGTGACAGGTGGAAGACCTCCTGGAATAGTCGCTACTACTCCTGCTTTAAGGACAGGAACTGAGGTGGCAGCTCCCTCGACTGCTACTCCCGTAGTCAGAGGTGGAGGTCCTACTGGATCGGACCTCTCTGGAACAACACTAGATCTTGCTGTCTGAGCGCGAGTAATCGTCATCCTGAGGACATATTGAAACAAGGAGATCAATATGGCATATGATAAGGAAAATCAAGGAAGAACAATTAAATTCAAATGCAAAAAAAGTTGTCATGGTAATCAAAAGATCAGAATTTTCCTAAAATGTGATTGAATAACTCCTATCATATCCTAGATCCTATGTCCTAGTCATAGGCTCGTAATTAGTACTCCAAGTCGAGCACCATTACGAGATCGCACTAATTGCGACATCGACCTGTATGGGCCACCACTAAAACGTGTCATGACCTACACCCTGGTTAGGGGCACGAGAACGTGGGTACGTCCAGCCTACGCCGCAGTGTCGGCGGTAGAACGCTGTATAGATCATCTATAACATCTAACAACAAAATATATAAACATGTCATCTCCGCACGGAGGTATAATATAACATCTCAACTCTATATCTCAATCACAAGTCTAGGAAAGATAGAGCACGATATGGAATCAGATAAAAAAAAATGAAATATAAATAGAGTTATCGCACCACACAAAGTAGATGTTTAACACAAATAAATACAAGTCCTAAATATAACTAAGTCTCAACTAACAATCGAAACAATCAGATACAAACTGAAAACTATAAATACTAGACTAGACTAGGCACCCTCTATTGAGCTAGATGCTCCTCGGGCTCATGAATGTCACCCTCATGTGCCCCATAGAAGGTGGGGCAGTCACCATCATCATTTGTAATATTTTTAACAGGTCCAGTCAAGACAAGAGCGAGCATAATACAACTCACGCAGTTCATATCATGTTGGGAAATATAAAGCATACAAAAGAATAAGATACACGAACTGTAAAGAAATATATATAAAAATGAGAGAGATTTCATAACTGGAAATATCTGTATACATGATAAGTAAGAACTGTAAGTAACCTGTGATTTAGAGCATGAGATGGTTATATAAACGGGTTAGGACATATACAAGATTTCACAAGATTGTACAAGATTTCAAAAGATTTCACAAGATTGTACAAGATGGGATTTTGATTACATAACAATTTCCTACTCACCCTCCCCAATCAATACACAAGGATCCAGTCAAGTTACGTTACCTTGTACAAGAGGTCTTTATCATGTTTGCTCACGTGATCATGAGAGTACAAGATTACACAAGAGTATACATGAAAGCGGTGTACATGAAATACGAGATGTTCGTGAAAAGCACATGACAACTGTATCTGATGCACCCCAAGGGAGATAACATCGCATGACAAGATCCATATAGTATCAATCCGTGATAATAACGTGACAGCATCATGTAAAGTAATCTAGAGCAAGAATATAAATCCTAACAAGTATGAAATTATCAGAGAATGTACTCGCCTGTCACCCTATATGACTGATATGAATAGATGTCCGAACTGGTGTCACAGAGTCCTATTTAGAGTAAAATAGGTTATTAAGTACTCAAATTGTAATAATAGAAATCTGCAATGCAAACTACATGATTCTAAGTCAAAACTAGGTCAAAATCAACTATTGGTCAACTTTGGTCAACTATCTAGGTCAAACTAGGTCAACTGACTCAATGTTGACTTTTGGTCAACTATAGCCTAACTAGGTCAATCACCAAGACAAGCCTATACCAAGCCCATGCCAAAACCTTATATCAATATCATATATACAATCAAGGATTTTATATTCAAAAAAAAATCTTTGTAGCTACCATATCTACACATATATACATTACTATATTGTATTGCATACATTCATGCATATTAGATACTTGCATTTATATTAACATATTGCATACATACATTCATTTCATTCATACATCTATGCATTTTCTACATGCTTTACATATCATATTTGTATTCATTCAACTCATATATTCATGCATTGCATACCCACATACATATTTACATATATACATATATGCATTATGCATTCATGCCTACATACATATTTACATATATACATATATTCATATATGCATTCATACATAGAGAGAGGGTTAAGGGGGTATACCTGTGTGTGTATAGTGTCTATGTTTAGGAAAACAGAGAATGGGGTTCATTTCAGTTTAACATAAAAAGGAAAAGGGGGGTACACATGTGTGTGTATGTGGTGAGAGGGTGTGTGTGTGTGTGTTGATGTGTAGACAGTGGTAGGAGGGTGTGTGGCATATGAGAGCTTGTGGGTGAGTGAAAGAGAGTGAGTGAGTGAAAGAGAGGGACTGATTTCAGTCTAATGACATATAAATCAACAACCCCAGATATATACATTCATTCAAAAGAACCATTAAACTCAGTTAACATATAACCCATAACTCAGTTTACTGTAAACTCAGTTAACCTACATTCAATTTCAGATTTATGGTTTACATATCAATTTTCAGTTTTAAAAAAAAACATTCAAACATCAAAGCTCAATTAACATTTCAAATCAAAACCATTTCAGTTTAACAAGACATTTCAATCCTTAGAATCTCAGGAAATTCATGCCACTCAGGTCAACATGGTTTTCAGTTGGATCTCAGGTTTAACATGTTCACTGGAATTTCTCAGTTTAACATGTCATTGGGATTTACCAGTTTAATCAATTACACCCATTCTCAGTTCACAAAATATTTCAATTTTCTAAAAATCTTAGGATCACACATAGGTTTAATTTGATTTGTATTTCAGGAAACAATTGCATAATTTTAACTGACAGTTCATATCAATTTTTAAAATAGGATAAACCCAACTGATACATAAAAGCCTAATTCGAAACCATAATTAACCCAATAGATTTAACAATTCAGACATATAGGTGTGTTCCCCAGGTGTACACGTGTCTATGGGGTGTCATTCGTGTCCAGAAATTAGGACACGAAGTGTCCAAAACAGAAGAAGTATAAGCATCAGTAAACTACACAGCAAATCCTCGTACACGTGTGTCGGTTGATCTAGGACACGACACACGACACCAGTGTCTTCGTGCATGTGTCCCTATTTTCGCCCAGAGTAGGGCTACACGTGTGTCACCCTGCACCGTGTCCACAAGAGTCATGTCGAGAGATTGGAGGCCGTATCAGAGCCAAAAATTGTGCGTGCGTACGACAGTGTAAGACCCATGCACACGTGTTTCCTCACTCGACACGACACGATATGAGATAAGACTTTTGGAAAGTCGTGTCAGACACTAGACCCACCTCTGTGTCAAAGGAAATGTGTCCAAGTGACACAGACACTGCGCACGAGTCCTCGAGTAGCAGGGCACTGCCCTAAGGCTGCTGCAGGCATGTTCGTGTCCATTTTGGACACGAACACGACTTGAATTCGTGCTCAGTCAAATTGTTTAGTGATATACACAATAACTTAATTTTCTATTCAATTAGATTTTGAAATTAACACAATTTATTTCTCACAAATATTTTATCGAATACCTTATTTAAAACACTGATACGTGTTCGATACGGACACGAAATGGACACTACCTAGCACCAAACTAACTCTACAGCTAGGGTATACCTATATGCATGCATCAATAAAAATAAAATATAATTTTATATGGTTTTATGGGTTTTACCTATTGAGATTGAATCTCAATGAAAATGGTGATGATGAGGGTTTTTCCTTGAACTTCAATTGACCAAGGCACTTCAACTCCTACTAGCAAGCCCCTACTAGCTTCCACTATGGTAGAGGTGATGATGCAATTGATTAGGACCAATTTGGGCTTGATTTGGATGTTAGGAAAAGAAATTTGGGGAGGAACTATTAGGGTTCTAAGAAATTGTAAAAAGAGGCAAAGGTTTTGCTAAGGTTATTTTATAGGAAGGGGGCACTTGATGACTGCCATAAGATGGATTAGGGTTAGGTTTTAGGTCTAGATGAGTGGCTAGGAGTTGTCCACCCAGTTTTAAGCCTTCCTATTGGTTCAACTAGTCATAGGGCTTCCTTTTTCACAAATATCCTAAGAGAAAATATCTCTCCTAGAAATATCTAGATATTAAAAATCATGACATTACTAGGTTACACTAATCATTACTCTAAGATCAAGGCTAATCTAGATTAGGCTAAGTTTCTAGGTTAAGTCTCAAATAATTAACTAGCACATATTTAATTAATATAATTTACAATTTCACAAAATTATCAAAATGACCAAAGTAGCTAAAAAGTTGTAATTAGTCATCCTAATCACATGACTAGGCTCCCTTGGTCATGGTTAGTCTCTAGGCTTAGCCAAACTCTAGGGTTACACAAGTCAATCATCAAAATCACGAGTCGCGGTTTTAAATAGTTCTAAATTAACTAAAAATCACCAAAAATCATAACATGGTTTAAATATTATTATTAAATGATTATAATTACAAAATTTTAAAATTACCCTTATTCTAGAAACTGGGTGCTTCAATGATGCCTACCGTAGCCGGATCCTCCGACGACCCGATGCAACGGATGCTGCAGATGCTCGAAATACAGCAACGCCAAAATGAGCTCCATCATCAGCAGGCGGAGGCTCGTCAGACCCAGTTCGAGAATCGATTCGAGGCTAAATTTAAGCTGCAGCAGTAGCAGCTGAATATACTCTAGCAAATCGTACAATCGGTCGTGGCCAACAACAATTCAACGATGATGCCTGCCGTGACCGAGCCTGCGCTTCGATCCAACGAAGTTGAATCGGAGGCACCCGTGCTCTCATCTGCGACACCGAGAAGTTCTAACTTCGACTTGTCAAAATTCACGAAAAGTTGTCGTACTTCCTTCAATGGCACAGAAGATCCCTCCGTGGCGATCGACTGGTTGGAGGAGCTGGAAGACAAATTCGAACTTCTGGGTATTGAAGACTCGAAGAAAGTCGTGTGTGCTCAACTCCTACTTCGAATGAACGCACATGATTGGTGGACCGTGCAGAAGCGGGTAATTCGACGTGAAGGCGAGACGGCGACAATCTCGTGGGCCACATTCAGGAAAGCGTTCGAGACTGAATATCTTTCTGTAGCCATGCGACAGAAAAAAGAAAACAAATTTATGCAATTGAGGCAATAGAATATGACAGTACGACAGTATGCGGCCGAATTCAACAAACTGGCCAAATTTGTTGGAGCATATCTACCTACAACTGCAAGTCGAGCTCGACGATTCAAAGTGGGCATGCGTTCCTCTATTCGTGCCCATGTTTCGGTGCCTGAATACAAAACCATGGGCAAGGCACTCAACCATGCCCTCCGTCTGGAGTTCGAGTATCCTCCTGCTACTACTGGTGCTGTTCACTTTAATAACAAACGCCATAGTAATACGGGAGGCAACAATGCACACAAGCGTCAAAATTGCGACAACGGAGGCAACAACTAGACAAAGGATCGAATAGTCTACAATTTCTGCCACAAGGAGGGGCACGTGGCCAACGAGTGCCGATTAAAGAGTGGAGCATAATTCGGGTGCGGCCGAACGGACCACATTGCATGCAATTCCCCCAACAACATCAACAGAACCAAGGCCAAGCACCTCGGGCTCCACAGACTGCACAACAAAATAGCTGTAATCCTCCTGAATTTTTGGGATTTATTTTTGAATTTTTCCAAATAATTTATTCTCGATAATTTATTTTATTTAATTAATTTTGATCATTAAATGCTCTTTATCGTGACTTGGAATTCTAGAGCATCAGGGATGCCAGTCTCTGGAAACTTCCTTCTTGAAGTTTGTAGTAGACGAGATTATCTTCACGTTGATATTTCGTGTCCCACTCGAACTTGTTCCCTTGTACTCTTTTTGCTTCACGCAAGTTCGGGTCAATTTAGACCATTTAATTATTAATTGAATTATTACTCTTTTTCTTGATCATCATATGCACGTTACCATGACTTTTAATTTAGGAGCACCAGACTAGTCTTTTCCTTGAAACCAACTTATCATGAATGATCTACTCGAGACGTTCTTCAACCATGACCTTCGTGTCCCACTCAGATACTCCATTTTATGCTCCATTTCCTTCGCACAACTTTCGGATCAATTTAGGCCGATTAATTATCCACCGTAGAATGTGACCTGGCTTCCAATTAAATTTTGGGACCCGACATCGATCCAACCTAGTCGATCCAAAGTATGGACATGGCTCACATGAAGCCTACTACCCACCTGACACTTGTGTCCCATTTATTTGAGCCCCCACATGCTGCTTATTTTCCCATGATCATAAATACCTATTTTAATTCAAATATTGTACCATGTCCGATTTTGACCCGACCCGGCTCGACCGAACCCGAACCCAAGCTCCATGTTGTCCTCTCGTGACTACCCAAATACCCCACATAAATTCTCCACTTTTCCCTATTTTTAAATATCTCTCTTTTTCTAATATGTATATATATATGTATATGCATATATATAAATATTTCTCTCCTTAAATCACTCCATACCTACACATACACAAACACACCCCACCTCACTCCCCATGTACAGCCGGCCTACACCCCCTCTCTCTATCTACTTTTCTCTCTCCTCTCTCTCTAAATATATCTCTCTATATATAATATATACCCACATATATATATTATATATAAACATATCTCTCTCCCCCCCCTTTATTATACTCTCACACACACATCACCCACTCCTCCATCACCATCAGCAAATACTCCCCCCCCAACCGTCTTCACCCACTCTCTCTACTTTTCTCCTCTCTCTCTCTTTAATATCTTCTATTCTCTCTCTCTTATATTTAATATCTACACACAAACATAAATAAATTCCTCTCTCTCTCTCTCTCTCTCTCTCTCTCCAAACAACACTAACACCACCACAGCCATTTTTCTTCTATGGCTGAGAGCCTCCCCGAGCTCCTCCTTCCTCCTCCTCCCGAACCATCTCTCCTTTGTAGTGCCCCGTCCCTACATCGTGCCCCGTACTTTGTCCACGGGGTGCGCGAGAAAGGAACACTGTCGCTATCGATTCGGCCGGGACCGATAGGTCGGGATCGACCGAGTCGATCGAAGGGGAACGGTTGAATTAAGATCCATTCCTCGTTATGGAATGTCTTCTTCGGAACCAAGTCCCATATTCAGCGGGTTGTGCCTCGAGGATTGGCTCTGCGGCTGAGTCGGGAGAGACCTCCCGTTGCTCTGCTTTTCACGCCGCTTGCGTTGGTTTTGGCTTTGTTTTCTGAATGCGTTTTCGTGAATGTTTTCGATGGTTTTCATGGCTTGCATTTCGAACTCGTATTTCCTATCGAACTCCTTGAATAATGCAGTGTTCTAATCGGTTGCTTGTGCGATTTCAGGTAATCGCGTAGGCGACGTCTAGCGCGACCAACAAGTCCTCTCGCCGAAGTGAACTCAAGGTGAGTGGCTGACCCTTCTCTTCTCGACCCCCTTCTTAAGTAAATCAATAGTGTTGCTATGGATGAAAGGATGAAAGCAAAGGCACGGACAGGTAATATAATCAAGTTTCAAAGAGAAAGTAGGCTAGGCCTTAATAACTAAATGTTGTCTTAACTCGGTCATTGGACAACTTGTCGACAAGGGAGAGTTTCCTCGAGCGACTACCCGGGGCCACGGGATCGACTCGGCCTAGGAGGAAACACGGTATAGCTGTGCTGGATGATAGCACGGGTTAAGCGGGGACTTGCAGCGGGGCTCGCTACTTGCGCTGCAAGGGCCCCGGCTAACAAAGCTATAGTCCAGGATGGCTTGTGATGTCAGTGACCAAACACACGAAATGTTGCACTTGGAAATGTAAATGATAACAATTGACAGGAAAGAACATGGTAAGTTTCAAAGGGCGCGGCACGGCCCGCCGGGGGTAAGTTCCAACGTAAATTACATTATGCTTGTCAATGCTCACTTGAAATTCATTAGGATGGTTAGAAACATTCATGAACTAAAGTCATATAAACTCATTCAACCAAATGAGAGCTTGGAAACTTAACTTGCCACGCACCAGTACAAAGTGTAATGTACTGATCCTCGCTCTCCACGCAGGTACCCCGAACCACGAAAGGCGTGCCACCTAAAAATCTCAAGGCGGCGTGGACACTTTTGAAGCCTCGTCCGTGTGAAGGCTTGTTTCTGGATTCCTTTTGAAGAAGACCCCGCACTCAGTCCAAAGAAAAGATGGCGAATCGGCTTGCCTCGATCGCAGGTGGAAATGTGTAATAGTTTTTGCTTGTATAAAGGGGTGTAATGTATGGAACGACTATCTCATCGGCGTTCATTTTGTAAGTCGAGTTATGTTGTAGCCCGCGCGGCAATGATTGTAAAGAAGTCCATATAAAGTTTCTATTATCAATAAAAAAGTCTATTTCTACTTCAAATACGTCATTCAATTTCTCTGCGTACTCTAATTTGATGTTGTATTTCGGATAACCTTATGACTATGCCTTGTACGATCGCAATTTAGGTTCGCACGGCATCACGCTCGGGGTACGACTATCGATTCTACGGAATCGGGGCGTGACATAATGGTATCAGAGCACGGCTTTACATCCTTTGACCTCGCATCGATGAGATACGTTGTTCCATACAATAAGTCCGTAATAATTTGTGACTGATGTATTTGCCTTCGTATCGCAGAAGTGGCGGAGCCCACGGCCGAGCAAGAATAGAGCGCTTCAAGCGGCTCCAGTAGTTCGCATCGTCCGCGGGCCGGACCTTCTAACGATACAATCGAAAGGATGCTGCGCATGATGGAGGCGCAGTGAAACCAGTCCGAGAATCGGCATCAGCAGGTAGAGGAACGACAGGCCCAGTTCGAAGCTCGCTTTGAAGCTCGCTTTGATGCACATGCCAAACTTCAGCAAAAGCAGCTAGATACCCTGCAGCAGATCGTCCAGACAATGGCGGCCAACGGAAATTCTGTGACTACGCCTACCGTCACCGTGCCGGCGATCCAACCCATTGATGTCGACACGGAGGATCCCGAGCGTCAACCAGCGGCACCGAAAAAGTACAACTTTGAAGTGTCTGAATTTAAGAAGGCGTGCCGTGCTTCCTTCAGCGGCACCGAGGGTCCCTCCATGGCAATCGACTGGCTGGAAGAGCTGGAAGATCACTTCGAGCTGCTCGGCATTGAAGAATCCAAGCAAGTCGCCTGCGCACAACTTCAACTACGGTTGAACGCGCATGACTGGTGGGCCGTGCGCAAGCGAGCGATCCGACCGGACAACAACACCGCGCCGATCTCTTGGGCCACGTTCCACAAAGCTTTTGAAGTGCAGTACCTTCCATCAGCCATTCGTCAAGCGAAGGAGAATGAATTCATGCAGTTGAAGCAAGGGAGCAGGACAGTGGAACAGTACGTCGCAGAATTTAACAAGTTGTCTAAGTTCGCTGGCCAGTTTCTGCCTACTGAAGAGTGCCGTGTGCGACGGTTCGAAGTGGGCCTGCGACCCTCTATTGGTGCACATATCGGGGTCCCGGAGTACAAGACCATGGGCGAGGCTCTGAATCACGCCCTCCGCCTTGAGAACCTGCATCTTTCCGGTGCTGACAACGTTGTGCGCCACTCCAATCACAAACGTCCTAGCTATACGGGAGGCAACAATCACGCTTCAAAGCGTCCAAACAACGGCGACTACAAAGGGCAGAACCCACTACCTCGGTGCACCAGGTACAACAACTTCGGTCACCATGCCAACGATTGTCATGTCCTCGAAGGAGGATGCTTCAAATGCGGAGCAAGGAACCACCAAGCACGGGATTGCCCCCGAAAATTGAATCGTAACGTGCCACCCCAACAACATCGTCAGGAGAATCGAGGACAGGCGCCCCGACCTCCTCAGCACACTCAGTCCAACAACCAAGATCGACGCCCTAATGCTCAGGGGCGTGTCTTTGCTCTGACTCAAGACGAGGCGTATACTTCCGACACTGTTGTGACAGGTATATTAAATTTCAATAATGTACCTGCTCGTGTGTTATTTGATTCAGGCGCCTCGCATACTTTCATATCGGCGGATTTCGCCGCCGAGCACAAATTTCCTGTAATATCGTTAGATCTCGACCTTAGCGTAAGCACACCTTCGGGTGCACCAATTCTCACAAACTTAGCTTGCGCCGGCGGGATTATCTGTATCGGCGATCAAAAGATCGGTCTTGATGCGATAGTTCTAGACATGAAGGACTTCGACATCATATTGTGCATGGATTGGCTCGGTCCATGCAACGCAACCATCGACTGTGCTGAAAAGAAAGTCACATTCCGCATACCTGGAGTGCCTGAATTCTGGTACTCGTGTGGTAAGGCGTCGCCGACCTGCATGGTGATCTCCGCAATATCTGCTCGACGGATGCTACATTCCGGGTGCGAAGGCTATCTAGCTTCCGTTCGAGACGTACGACAGGATGGTGCAAACGCGGGAGAGACCGACGTTGTGGCAGAATTCCCAGACGTGTTCCCGGATGAGCTACCCGGCATGCCACCTGATCGAGAGATAGAGTTCACTATCGACATATTTCCCGACACCCGGCCGATCTCGAAGGCTCCGTACAGAATGGCCCCTGCAGAATTGAAGGAATTGAAGGCACAACTTCAGGAATTGCTCGACAGAGGGTTTATCCGTCCGAGTGTCTCGCCGTGGGGTGCGCCCGTGCTATTCGTAAAGAAGAAAGATGGATCGATGCGACTCTGCATCGACTATCGGGAATTGAATAAAGCCACCGTCCGAAACAAATACCCCCTGCCCCGCATCGACGACTTGTTCGACCAGCTCCAAGGTACAACGGTGTTTTCGAAGATTGATCTACGATCGGGTTACCACCAACTCAAGGTCAAGCCAGATGACGTGCCGAAGTCTGTCTTCCACACTCGTTACGGCCACTACGAGTTCTTGGTAATGCCGTTCGGTCTGACAAACGCCCCTGCCGTCTTCATGGATCTAATGAATCGGGTGTTCCGTCCGTTCGTTGACAAGTTCGTAGTAGTCTTCATCGACGACATTCTCGTCTACTCGAAGGATCGAGCGCAACATGCAGAGCATCTACGGACGGTACTCCAAACCCTTCAAGAGAATCAGTTGTACGCGAAGATAAGCAAGTACGAGTTCTGGCTGGACAGCGTCTCATTCCTTGGACACATCATCTCCGCCGCGGGCATCACAGTCGATCCGAAGAAAGTCGAGGCAGTTGCTGATTGGAAACGGCCCACATCAGTTAGCGAAATTTGAAGCTTTCTAGGCTTGGCGGGATACTACCGACGCTTCGTGAAGGACTTCGCGAAGATCGCATCGCCGTTGACTCGCCTCACCCAGAAAGGAGTCGCATTCAAGTGGTCAGACGACTGTGAAGCTTCCTTCCAGGAGCTCAAACAACGGCTCATTTCGGCCCCGATACTTGCTCTTCCTGAAGGGACAGAGGGATTTCAAATCTTCAGCGATGCTTCTGGCCAGGGCTTGGGGTGTGTGCTCATGCAGCGGGATAAGGTGATATCTTTTGCTTCCCGGCAGTTGAAGCCGCACGAGTAGAACTACCCCACGCACGACCTAGAACTAGCGGCAATTGTGTTCGCGTTGAAGCTATGGCGTCACTATCTCTATGGTGTGGCGTGCAGGATTTATACGGACCACAAAAGTCTCAAGTATCTCTTCACCCAGAAAGAACTGAATTTGCGGCAGAGGCGATGGCTCGAGCTAATCAAAGACTATGACTTATCGATCGACTACATGCCGGAGAAGGGAAATATGGTAGCGGATGCGCTGAGCCGAAAGTATTTAGCTTCATTATGCATCAACGATCGACTGCTGCGTGACTTGGAAGGAATGGGCATCGAGCTTCGGGTTCGTTTCAGAGACGTGAAACTGGCGCAACTGCGGGTGGAATCGAGCCTACTGGAGAGGATCAAGTCTGCACAGAAGGACGACCCATACCTGGAGAAGATGCGGAAGCTAATATCGACAGGAAAAGCGTCCGACTTTGCAGAGGACGATTTGGGAGTGTTGCGCGTGAAGGGACGGCTATGCGTACCGGACGACGCAGAACTTAGAACGGAGATAATGACGGAGGCGCATTATGCAAAATATTCTTTACATCCTGGCAGCACCAAGATGTATAAGGACCTCCGCGTTGTCTTTTGGTGGCACGGCATGAAGAGGGACGTAGCGCTCTTTGTGTCAAAATGTATGGCCTGTCAGCAAGTCAAAGCCGAGTACCAGCGACCGGGCGGGGAGATGCAGAACCTTGCCATTCCAGAGTGGAAGTGGGATCACATCACTATGGACTTCGTTGTTGGCTTGCCGAGGACGCCGCGGGGAAATGACGCCGTCTGGGTCATCGTCGATCGACTAACCAACTCAGCGCACTTTATCGCCATCAAAGTTATTTGGAGCGTCGACCGCCTTGCTCAGATATACCTTGATGAAATAGTTCGGCTGTATGGGGTCCCAGTTTCTATCGTCTCTGATCGGGATGGACGGTTCGTAGCGCGCTTCTGGAGTAGTCTTCATTCAGCACTGGGGACCAAGTTGAAGTTCAGCTCAGCTTATCATCCTCAGACTGACGGCCAAACAGAGCGGGTGAACCAAATTCTCGAAGACATGTTACGACTCTGTGCGATCGACTTGAAGTCAAGTTGGGACGTCCATCTACCGCTGGCCGAGTTTGCATACAACAACAGCTATCAGTCCAGCATCCAAATGGCGCCGTATGAAGCTTTGTACGGCCGGAAGTGTAGATCGCCCATTTGTTGGGATGAAGTCGGGGAACGGCAGATACTTGGTCCGAAGCTGGTGGAGCAGACTGTGCAGAAGGTCAAGTTGATACGAGAAAGATTGAAGATAGCACAAAGCCGACAGAAAAGCTATGCCGACACGCACCGACGCCCCCTCGAGTTCTCGGAAGGCGACCATGTATTCCTGAAGGTGATGCCAATGCGTGGAGTTTCCCGGTTCGGTGCGAAAGGAAAGTTGAGCCCAAGATTTGTTGGCCCGTTCGAAATATTGAAGCGAGTCGCCCCGGTAGCTTACCAAATTGCCTTGCCGTCTGCATTGTCAGAGGTACATGACGTCTTCCACGTCTCGTAATTGCGGAAGTACGTGCACGATCCGGGGCATGTGGTAGATTTGGGTAAGCTGGACCTGAAGGCGGACTTATCATATGTCGAAGAGCCGGTGCAAATCTTGGAGCGCAAGGATAAACTTCTTCGCAACCGTGCTATTCCACTAGTCCGAGTCCTCTTGAGGAACCATTCGGCCGAGGAGTCGACGTGGGAGCTCGAGTCTGAAATGAAGGAGAAGTTCCCTTCATTGTTCTCGTAGAGGTAAGTTCTATTCTTAAGTTTCGAGGACGAAACTTTTCTTAGTTGGTTATGGTGTAGTGCCCCGTCCCTACATCATGCCCCGTACTTTGTCCACGGGGTGCGCGAGAAAGGAACACTGTCGCTATCGATTCGGCCGGGACCGATAGGTCGGGATCGACCGAGTCGATCAAAGGGGAACGGTTGAATTAAGATCCATTCCTCGTTATGAAATGTCTTCTTCGGAACCAAGTCCCATATTCAGCGGGTTGCGCCTCGAGGATTGGCTCTGCGGCTGAGTCGGGAGAGACCTCCCGTTGCTCTGCTTTTTACGCCGCTTGCGTTGGTTTTGGCTTTGTTTTCTGAATGCGTTTTCGTGAATGTTTTTGATGGTTTTCATGGCTTGCATTTCGAACTCGTATTTCCTATCGAACTCCTTGAATAATGCAGTGTTCTAATCGGTTGCTTGTGCGATTTCAGGTAATCGCGTAGGCGACGTCTAGCGCGACCAACAAGTCCTCTCGCCGAAGTGAACTCAAGGTGAGTGGCTGACCCTTCTCTTCTCGACCCCCTTCTTAAGTAAATCAATAGTGTTGCTACGGATGAAAGGATGAAAGCAAAGGCACGGACACGGTAATATAATCAAGTTTCAAAGAGAAAGTAGGCTAGGCCTTAATAACTAAATGTTGCCTTAACTCGGTTATTGGACAACTTGTCGACAAGGGAGAGTTTCCTCGAGCGACTACCCGGGGCCACGGGATCGACTCGGCCTAGGAGGAAACACGGTATAGCTGTGCTGGATGATAGCACGGGTTAAGCGGGGACTTGCAGCGGGGCTCGCTACTTGCGCTGCAAGGGCCCCGGCTAACAAAGCTATAGTCCAGGATGGCTTGTGATGTCAGTGACCAAACACACGAAATGTTGCACTTGGAAATGTAAATGATAACAATTGACAGGAAAGAACATGGTAAGTTTCAAAGGGCGCGACGCGGCCCGCCGGGGGTAAGTTCCAACGTAAATTACATTATGCTTGTCAATGCTCACTTGAAATTCATTAGGATGGTTAGAAACATTCATGAACTAAAGTCATATAAACTCATTCAACCAAATGAGAGCTTGGAAACTTAACTTGCCACGCACCAGTACAAAGTGTAATGTACTGATCCTCGCTCTCCACGTAGGTACCCCGAACCACGAAGGGCGTGCCACCTAAAAATCTCAAGGTGGCGTGGACACTTTTGAAGCCTCGTCCGTGTGAAGGCTTGTTTCTGGATTCCTTTTGAAGAAGACCCCGCACTCAGTCCAAAGAAAAGATGGCGAATCGGCTTGCCTCGATCGCAGGTGAAAATGTGTAATAGTTTTTGCTTGTATAAAGGGGTGTAATGTATGGAACGACTATCTCATCGGCGTTCATTTTGTAAGTCGAGTTATGTTGTAGCCCGCGCGGCAATGATTGTAAAGAAGTCTATGTAAAGTTTCTATTATCAATGAAAAAGTCTATTTCTACTTCAAATGCGTCATTCAATTTCTCTGCGTACTCTAATTTGATATTGTGTTTCGGATAACCTTATGACTATGCCTTGTGCGATCGCAATTTAGGTTCGCACGGCATCACGCCCGGGGGACGACTATCGATTCTATGGAATCGGGACGTGACATCCTTCTTCTCCTCCATCTTCCACAACAACCACCATCACCATCTCCACACCGCACCACCACCACTTCAACCACCAACCGCCGTCGTACCGTGCCCCGACGATCGCCGTCGCACCGTGCGCCACCACGTGGCCGGCGTGCCCCTACAGCAGTAGCAGCGAGGCTGTCACGACCCGGTCCCCAAATACTTGGGTCGAATCGGATCATGCCCAGCCTGTACCGTTGATGAGATGGCGGCAGTAAGCTGTAATCCATATGCAGGTGATCAACAACATTTGAAACTAAATTTGCCACAACATTTATTTAAACGATAATTTAAATACTTGTTTTTGATACAAGGATTCATAACTTGAAATAACAAAGAAACAAGTAAACTCTCAACAAAAGTAGCATCTATGGAGACGCCACAACATCATCATCCGCTGGAAGTACCGCCGGGTACAAGTCAGGATCATAATAGCTATTGATCAGCATCTCCAGGTCCTCAGTAATTCCTAAAATGTTGTCTCCAGTCAGGAGGGAGCAAAGTACAATTATGAAAATCTACATTTCAACTAATAATTAGCAATTTACAATTATAAACAATTTAGAAATGCAATATATTCCAACAGTTCTATAATTGAAAACATGTGATTTGAGTAAGTAACGACTATGACCGGTTTGGGATGATTCACTGATATGGTCCGGCCTATCCCCGTGTGTGAGAGAGGTAAGCTCGTACAATCCTTAGACTAAAAGTTTTAGGGTATTGGTCATAGACGCTACACTACTCCCCCAATATCCCGAGTCAATTAGATTCAATCAATGAGACAATAACAATCAATACTCTAGGAGAGAGTTCCGTGTAGTAATGTGGTTTAAGCATGCAAGATTACTATTACTAATTAAATTGCAAATAATCACAACTGTACTTGCCTTAAATGTTCAGACTGGAAGATCGGTACTTCGGAATTGTAGGTCAGGAACTTCCTCGAAATCCTACATTTCGGGAATTTGTCTCAGAAACAAACTCTAAAAATATCTAGTTACCATCTCTATTTGTCTTTCCTAGTCAATTTTAGTTGTTAGTTTAACAAACACAACATCACAGCGTTTACTAGTTTGTTGAAGTTAAGAAATTCAATTTACTTTGGTTTTTGGGTAAAAACTTGATTTTATCAAATTACGTAAAAACTTGGTATATATTCATTTGAAAACTTTGACTTAAAAATTAAAGAAATAATTTTCTTTTCCTTAAAAATGAGAAAATCGTGAGTTTATAATATCTTTGATTTTTCCTACGCTTTCCACAAACCCAGAACATAAAATAAAAAATTACTTCCTACTTATTACAGGCCTGGGCTTATGCCCTTACAATTTCAATAAATTGAAATAAGAAAAGAAACTGGTTAGTCCGAAAATTACCTACAATTTAACAAAAACTAATAAATTTCTAAAATATTATTTTAAAAAAACTATAAGTCTCAGACTCTGGTCCAAACTTCATTTTCAACTATTCTGCCTCAACGTCCGGTCGAATCGGTGCGTTTGCATTTCGTTGGGGCCCAGTAACCAATTATGGTTGTCGCCCAAAAATACCAAAATCATTTTAAAACCATTTTATTAATTTTTCCGAAAATTTCGGCAGCATTCCCTCTGTTTTCGGTCAACCCAAGAACTGGGAATTGCTCCGTTTTCCTGCAAATTAACTCCCAAACCCCAAATATATATATATAACCATCCACAGAAATAATTTCCGAAGCCAAACCGGAAAACCCGAAACAATATCGGAAATCCCGAACTTTATAGGAAACCACAGAACTCCAAAACCGAAATTTAAACGAAAATTCTGAATACGAGAACTCTTCCGAAACTAATCTCGGAAATCAGAAAATCCCCAAAAGACCAGAACAATATTATTTTCCAAAAATTCCAAAAACCATCACAGAACAACAGAGAGAACTTTCCAAAACTAAATCTCGAAAATCCCGAGAATTCGACAAAACCACAGAATATTTCCGAAAACTGTCGGAAAATCCAAAAATAAAAACGGAACGAATCCGTAACCGTAAACCCGAATTCCGAAGGAATCGGTTGGACCATCTCATCACAGACAAATAAAATACGGGATCTAGAGTTTACCCAAAACCGACGGAATCCGAAGTGATGCCTCGGACTCGGAACAGCGGAACCACGGGAACAGAACACGTGGAGCGCGTCCAACAGCGGATCGGGAACCGGGAAGCGAACGGGGCGAGCGGGGCGGTCGCCGGGGCTGCGCAAACAGACGGGGCGGTCGCCGGGCGACCTGGCCGGGCTGGCAGCGGGAAGGGCGGCCGGCTAGGGAGTTCGCCGGGGAGTGCTCGGCCCGGTGGGGGTCGGCCACAGGGTGGATCGGGCTCGGGTTCGCCGGAAACTTCGCCGAAAATGGGTTTAGAAGGAGAAGTTGGTGTGTGGAAAACAATGGGAAGAGGGGTTTTTATAGGATAAGAGAGTTGAGGGTTACCAGGGGAAGAAAGGCCAACAGCCTCTCGGCCTTGATGACGCCGGCGGCGGGAAGCCGATGGGTCGACGGGTTGAAGAAGACAAAACCGAAAAGACTTCGGTTAAAAACCACAGAAGCTACAAGCTTCCAGCCCATAAAAATGAATGATACTCATTCATTCAATGAATGGGAACCCAAAGAATGTTACAGAAACTCATAAAAATCTATTAATGGGCTTAGGTTATAGGAAAATCCTTAATGGGTTTTTGGGCCTACTAGACTTAGTAATTGAATTAAGAAACAAATGGCTTAAATAATAAGAAATAAGTTTGTGGGCTTTAAGTAATATATGCTTTAACCAATTTGTTTTTAAGAAAAAGATAGTTGGGCTTTAAATCATGATTAAAGAAAATTTGGATTAACAGATTGTAATATCATTTAGAAAATTGCAACTAATAATTTGTAACTCTAAATTAATTAAAAATGTTTTCTAAAATTTGTAATATTATTTAGACTAAACTCTAAAATTCCAAAATAATAATTTTTCTAAAAATACAATTTTTTCCAAATTAACAACTAATAATGATTTATAATAATTTGCTAATTAAAATTTACAGGTTTGACCAGAAAAACTAAGTGGCAAACACACATTAATAAAATAAGAAAAAATTGTAACTGAAAAATTGCGGGTTTCACAACCTTCCCTCCTTAGAAAATTTCGTCCTCGAAATTTCAAGGATCAGGGCTGGGGTACAATCAACACTTAGCCTTAAACAAAATGAACTTTAAACTAACAGGCACGATCGAAATTATCAAAATATGATCTGAAATGGGACGGGGAAGTTTGGAGTATTCAAATCATTTTAGGCACGAGAAAGAACCTAGGTACCTCCAGGATCATAGAATAGGCGAGAACTAAAAGAGGTTACGAGAGAAAACAAGAAAAGAGTGGAGGTCGACATTTTATTTAAAAAGGCAGAAGATGATGGAACCTTCTAAGATGAGCAACCTAAATGCCCTATCAAATTGAAATAGGGTACAAAGATTTGTGACTCAGGAAGAATTGAAAAGTTGTACGATTGTAGGATACTAAAGATGATTAGAATGATAATGAATGTAATCGAGTGAAATATTTCCAATGAGGACCGAGTGATGATCAACGAGGATGGAAAGTATGTTGTTTCACCGCTCAACGGTCAGAAGATAGGATATGCGGGAAAAGACCTACAAGATAACTACCTATGGCTTCCAAATTAAATCTGTAACTAGATGATAATAATAATGAATGAATAAATACATAAGGTATAGGAATATATATGTATGCAACGTACCAAGGTTGAACAGAAAAAAGGTCGAGGTAGTCGAGCTTGTTTTGATCCTAATAAATTTTTAGGACGACCAAGTAGAATTTTGTAGAAAATCTGTTATCTCTGGTTGTGACAAAAGATTTCTGGAAATGAAGACAACCGCTAGAAATGTAAATCCTCTAATCAGGCGAAAGTCAGAATGATTTGATAGTGCAAAAGGTAACCATGATATGAATGTAGTTTGAATAGTATTCGGGAACCAAATATGTTTGAAGTCACTTTGTCTCAAATCCATGCCTCGCCAGAGTGCACCTGACTGCAATGAATTTTTTTTTTGACCCAATAACTTGAATAATTTTAGGTGACCGAGTACTCTTTTAACTTTATCCATTCCATGACTAAGCAACAAAAGATGAACAACATGGTGTATTTAGAACATAGTCGCAATAATATCCGGAAATCTATGAACACCCGAAATCACTTCAACTTTAGAGTCTTTTGCCTCGCCAGTGCGCATCCGGCTGCAGTAAACTCGCAGTTTTCATAATTCAGGCAAATCACTACAATGCACATGTGCGAAATTGTATTAGGTTATTGGATATTTTCTCAGCTGTGTCCATGAAAATTTCAAAGAAGTTTTCCTGAAATTCAAACGAGTTCTAAAGTTCTATTCATGATATAAAAAAAAAAATATTGATGTATGTTCTACTGGTTTCAAGAAAATTTATCAGGATAAATATGTGTTCCAGTAACTCTTGAGAATTAAGAGATTTGATTTTGAGGAAATTGATCAAGCTTGAGTATGGCCAATTGAGTTGGACGCAGGATAAGGTAGAAAAATCAGAGTTTTGGGTTGAGTTGAAGAAGTCAATGAGAACATTCCCGATAAATCACTTAAAGGATACAGACGTTTACCAAAATTATTTGAAGAAATAATTTCTTATCCAAGGAAAGTTTTAAGAATGTGATAGGGAGTAGGGTTGACGTAAAAGAAGTATGTCTTTATGGATTTCGGGAAATCTGGTTAAAATGATTTAGTAGAGCCAACAGGAAATGACTCAACAATTTTAAAAGAAGATTTTTCTAATAAGATGGAATCAATTCTCTGACCGTTCGTACTTCACGGTATTCAAGCATTGAGTTAAAATACTGCCTAAGCTTTGGATTGATCAAGAAGTTGCATAGAGAGTACAGGGTTTCAAGTTGAGTGGGAAAAAACAACAAAAATATTTGGAATAACCTAGGAGATAACAATCAAGATTTGAGGTTAAAAAAAAATATCTTCTCTAGGGAAATCATGAACTAACCAGGCTAAACCAATTCTTTTGGTAATAACTGAGTTTTATGGTTCCAGAAGGATTTGGTTCAGGATTCGCTCCAAGGAAGTCAATTTAGAATTTAGATCAAGTTTGGGTACGCAATCATAAAAGTTTCTCCGGTAGACAAGAGTTATTAGAGTTTAGAACTCTAGATAGAGAATGAGTCTGGATTCCCGTTAAAGATAGAAAAAGATTGATCACTAGTGGAGAAGTTAAAAGGTCTGCTGACGAAGGAGATTAAGGAGTTCTAGTAATGATCCATAATTAGCAAAAGTATAGATCCTAAAGGATGCTAAAAGTTTGTTAAAGATATGGAAATGAGATAATCCCTAAAATCACGGGATACTAAAAGGTACAAAATCTAGGAAAACATATGTAGTAACATATACTATCATACAGTCGGCCTAAACTGGTCAGGGTCCAAATCACTCCTTATGCCATCATCAATTCTAATTGTTATAGGTACCAACTAATGTTTGGGTAATCCAAATTCTACCCTTCCAATTCTTAATCACCAACATATCCCTGATAAATATCGCCTTTCATTCCTCCTCATTTACAATTTCAGCAATTGTATCGTAGGAGAGAGACTTTGGGAAAGATTTCTACCATAAGGGTGTAAACAAGAATTTTATTCATAAAGGAGAATTACAGCAAGACTCTCATGATTAGTCTAAGGACATTCAGTTACAACTTCTTATAACAATAGGTAATGGCAGTTCTAGGTACTAGTCCTCATGGCTCTGGCTCTTGTATGAGCAGTTTCCAATCGCCTCATCTTCTTCTATGATCCTCAAGTCTGCATCATGCCTTCCTGCAGTGAGTGTAGGAGGCAAGGCTTGCTTGATAGGAAGAGAGTCCTTAGGTTGCGGCATAACAGGTGATAGATGCTCTGGTTTAGATGCTCTGGTTTGATAGAAAAGTAAGGGGCAATTCTTTACCCGATGTTCAGCAGATCCACACACCAAACATTGCCCCAATCTTTTACGACAAACATTGGCTTGGTGACCAGGCCTTTTACAGTAGTCACAAACCAATTGCTTCTTATGGTATGACTGCCGGATAGGGCCCAAATATCTTCTAAATTCAGGGATATCCCTCCTAGGACGAGGTTCCGCTCCAACTTGGTTTAGAATAGCTAAGGTTACATCGTTGACGTTCTTCATGACTTCTCTCGTGATATCCATCTGTTCCTGCTGGGCTTCAGCTTGGGCCTTCTGACCTTCAAGTACACCTCGCAGCAGGCTTGCGAGGTCAGAGGAGTTATCGGGCACTGAGGCCACAGCTCGAGCAGCTACTGTTGCAGTGACCTGCACCTCAGCCCGAGAATAGGTAGGGTCCGCCGCTTGATCTGCAGTTCCAGAAGTGGCGCCAGGTGTTGGTGGTTCATGGGGCCGATCGGTCAACTGCAAGGATGGGGGTTCTGGTCGTACTGGGGAATATGGGGTGCGATCGGGAGATGGCACCGCATCACCAGCAGGGGTGGTCGTTCCCTTGGTCATATTCTGGAAAGTATAGGTTGCAATACATAAGCAAGGTAGCCTACCAGTCTATGTCAATCAAAAATATAATAAAATATTTTGGTCCTATGTCGTGACAAATTGATGTTCTAGTGTTCTAGTTGTTTCTAGATAGGTTTTCCTAAGTTGTTGTTGTTGTTGTAGACCTGCATGGGCCACCAATAAAAACATGTCACGACCCGGTCCCCAAATACTTGGGTCGAATCGGATCATGCCCAGCCTGCATCGTTGATGAGACGGCGGCAGTAAGCTGTAATCCATATGCAGGTGATCAACAACATTTGAAACTAAATTTGCCACAACATTTATTTAAACGATAATTTAAATACTTGTTTTTGATACAAGGATTCATAACTTGAAATAACAAATAAACAAGTAAACTCTCAACAAAAGTAGCATCTATGGAGACGCCACAACATCATCATCCGCTGGAAGTACCGCCGGGTACAAGTCAGGATCATAATAGCTATTGATCAGCATCTCCAGGTCCTCAGTAATTCCTAAAATGTTGTCTCCAGTCAGGAGGGAGCAAAGTACAATTATGAAAATCTATATTTCAACTAATAATTAGCAATTTACAATTATAAACAATTTAGAAATGCAATATATTCCAACAGTTCTACAATTGAAAACATATGATTTGAGTAAGTAACAACTATGTCCGGTTTGGGATGATTCACTGATATGGTCCGGCCTATCCCCGTGTGTGAGAGAGGTAAGCTCGTACAATCCTTAGACTAAAAGTTTTAGGGTATTGGTCATAGACGCTACACTACTCCCCCAATATCCCGAGTCAATTAGATTCAATCAATGAGACAATAACAATCAATACTCTAGGAGAGAGTTCCGTGTAGTAATGTGGTTTAAGCATGCAAGATTACTATTACTAATTAAATTGCAAATAATCACAACTGTACTTGCCTTAAATGTTCAGACTGGAAGATCGGTACTTCGGAATTGTAGGTCAGGAACTTCCTCGAAATCCTACATTTCGGGAATTTGTCTCAGAAACAAACTCTAAAAATATCTAGTTACCATCTCTATTTGTCTTTCCTAGTCAATTTTAGTTGTTAGTTTAACAAACACAACATCACAGCGTTTACTAGTTTGTTGAAGTTAAGAAATTCAATTTACTTTGGTTTTTGGGTAAAAACTTGATTTTATCAAATTACGTAAAAACTTGGTATATATTCATTTGAAAACTTTGACTTAAAAATATAAAGAAATAATTTTCTTTTCCTTAAAAATGAGAAAATCGTGAGTTTATAATATCTTTGATTTTTCCTACGCTTTCCACAAACCCAGAACATAAAATAAAAAATTACTTCCTACTTATTACAGGCCTGGGCTTATGCCCTTACAATTTCAATAAATTGAAATAAGAAAAGAAACTGGTTAGTCCGAAAATTACCTACAATTTAACAAAAACTAATAAATTTCTAAAATATTATTTTAAGAAAACTATAAGTCTCAGACTCTGGTCCAAACTTCATTTTCAACTATTCTGCCTCAACGTCCGGTCGAACCGGTGCGTTTGCATTTCGTTGGGGCCCAGTAACCAATTATGGTTGTCGCCCAAAAATACCAAAATCATTTTAAAACCATTTTATTAATTTTTCTGAAAATTTCGGCAGCATTCTCTCTGTTTTCGGTCAACCCAAGAACTGGGAATTGCTCCGTTTTCCTGCAAATTAACTCCCAAACCCCAAATATATATATAACCATCCACAGAAATAATTTCCGAAGCCAAACCGGAAAACCCGAAACAATATCGGAAATCCCGAACTTTATAGGAAACCACAGAACACCAAAACCGAAATTTAAACGAAAATTCTGAATACGAGAACTCTTCCGAAACTAATCTCGGAAATCAGAAAATCCCCAAAAGACCAGAACAATATTATTTTCCAAAAATTCCAAAAACCATCACAGAACAACAGAGAGAACTTTCCAAAACTAAATCTCGGAAATCCCGAGAATTCGACAAAACCACAGAATATTTTTCGAAAACTGTCAAAAAATCCAAAAATAAAAACGGAACGAATCCGTAACCGTAAACCCGAATTCCGAAGGAATCGGTTGGACCATCTCATCACAAACAAATAAAATACGGGATCTAGAGTTTACCCAAAACCGACGGAATCCGAAGTGATGCCTCGGACTCGAAACAGCGAAACCACGGGAACAGAACACGTGGAGCGCGTCCAACAGCGGATCGGGAACCGGGAAGCGAACGGGGCGAGCGGGGCGGTCGCCGGGGCTGCGCAAACAGACGGGGCGGTCGCCGGGCGAACTGGCCGGGCTGGCAGCGGGAAGGGCGGCCGGCTAGGGAGTTCGCCGGGGAGTGCTCGGCCCGGTGGGGGTCGGCCACAGGGTGGATCGGGCTCGGGTTCGCCGGAAACTTCGTCAGAAATGGGTTTAGAAGGAGAAGTTGGTGTGTGGAAAACAATGGGAAGAGGGGTTTTTATAGGATAAGAGAGTTGAGGGTTACCAGGGGAAGAAAGGCCAACAGCCTCTCGGCCTTGATGACGCCGGCGGCGGGAAGCCGATGGGTCGACGGGTTGAAGAAGACAAAACCGAAAAGACTTCGGTTAAAAACCACAGAAGCTACAAGCTTCCAGCCCACAAAAATGAATGATACTCATTCATTCAATGAATGGGAACACAAAGAATGTTACAGCAACTCATAAAAATCTATTAATGGGCTTAGGTTATAGGAAAATCCTTAATGGGTTTTTGGGCCTACTAGACTTAGTAATTGAATTAAGAAACAAATGGCTTAAATAATAAGAAATAAGTTTGTGGGCTTTAAGTAATATATGCTTTAACCAATTTGTTTTTAAGAAAAAGATAGTTGGGCTTTAAATCATGATTAAAGAAAATTTGGATTAACAGATTGTAATATCATTTAGAAAATTGCAACTAATAATTTGTAACTCTAAATTAATTAAAAATGTTTTCTAAAATTTGTAATATCATTTAGACTAAACTCTAAAATTCCAAAATAATAATTTTTCTAAAAATACAATTTTTTCCAAATTAACAACTAATAATGATTTATAATAATTTGCTAATTAAAATTTACAGGTTTGACCAGAAAAACTAAGTGGCAAACACACATTAATAAAATAAGAAAAAATTGTAACTGAAAAATTACGGGTTTCACAGAGGCAGCCGCAGCAGCGCACGCACAGCCGCGTGCGAGAACCGGCTAACCGCGCGGTGCAGCGCCACCGCCGCCGGCCGTGGCCGCCGTAGCCGGCCACCCATGGCCGGGCGACCTCGGGCGAGGCCCCCCTTGCCGCCCCCGTCGTCCCCGACACGGAAAACGGGCTATCCGTGCATTTTGTACGAGATTCCGCCGTGACGCGTGCGGGAACGGAACACAAAATTTGCGCCCAGGACAGCAACTTCGTACCAATCTTTTGAACAATCCGATGTTGGATCGGCGATTTCTTCGCTCCGTCTCAATCTCGGTATATACCCCTTCATCCCTCTCAAATTTTATCCGTTAATTTTGTCGTTTGATAGATCAAAACCGGCCACCAAGTTGACACTTTAAATTGTGTTATTTTTGGACAGTTTTATGGAGCCGACTTCGTCAGCTCGTAACTCCGCCGTCGCAGCTCCGTCTGGCGTTCCATCAGTTCCTATGCGAAGCTGGTATAACCCTCTTACTGCCCCTTAAATTTTGTTTCATTGTGAACACGTTTGGTTGGTTGAATTCGACATCAAAGTTTGCCGTCCGAATTCATAATTTCCAAGTTGTTAAATTCTATTTTTGAACCCGGGTCTCCGGATTCATTTTTTGACACCACCAATAGACTCGTGGCATCGTTCTACCATGTTTTCATATAAAGTTTGTTAGGTTTTAGTGGACATTGGTTCCGGCACGCATTTTGGTGCAAGTCGGATACCAATATTCAAGTCAACGGGTCATTTTGAGTTCGGCTCATCGGAATCCAATTTCGGATATACCGTTGAGTTTGTATCGTCATTCTGGACTTGTTGACATATAATTTGCTGAGTTTTAAGGATATTGGCTCCGACACGCTTTTCCGTGTAAATCGGATTCCAATATCCGGGTCAACGGACCAAATTGAGATCGGGTCATCGGAATCCAATTTTGGATATACCGTTGAGTTCGTATCGTCATTCTGAATTCGTTGACATATAATTTGTTAGGTTTAGTGCACTTTTATTCTGGCACAATTTTTGGTGCAAAGTGGGTCCGACACGGACACCATTTTGACCCAAAATTATCTTTTTGCCCCTGTGTCCAAATTGGACTTATGGATAGGCTATTCTAGCTAATTTGACTATTCTGGACACGTTGGTGATGGTTGTTTCACCATCCGACAACACCTGTAGGTTTTCATCTTATTATTTTAATCCTTCTCTTTTTATTCGTATTTTTAGATCCTTGTATCGGAATTGAGATCCATCGATTCCAGTGATTTTACAACCACTGAAATTGAATGTGTTGACCCTGTAGATGTTTATAGGCACTAGTCTTGACCCTGTTTAACCATGGTTGACTACTTTGACTGAACGTCGAAGTCGAGTCAACATTTGACCAAGGTTTGACTAGATTTGACCTGAGTTGACCAGTTGACCAAAAGTCAACTGTTAGTCAACATTAGCCTAGAGTTGACCAAAGTTGACTAGAGTTGACCAGTTGACCAAAAGTCAACTGTAGGTCAACCCTTGACTTAGATTGACCTAGTTTGACTTGCTTGATTTGCCTTGGTCTAGTTTGACTTTGTTTGACCTAGTTTGACTTAGTTGACTGAGTCTGACCTAGATTACGTAGCTTATACTATAGAATCAAGCCTAATACTATTGAACCCTAATTAGTTTATATATATCTTATCTTTAGGTCTGTGGCATCCTTCTGAGCATCGACCCCATCTGACAGCTCAGGACCGCAGGCGAGTACATTCACTGATAGTTTTTATTGTCTTGATATCTGCTATATCCGATTCTGTTGTAGTATCTTACTCAATTTCCAGTCACGATAGTTCACGGACTAGTATACGTTGGATCATGACATGAGATATTGTTTCTGGATTTTCTTGGTATATATGTACATTTTCTGTCTTGTTCCCTGTACTTATATAGACACCGATTCCTGAGAGAGAGTAGATATCCTCTTAGGGAATCCAGTGTCATGACGTGTCATGTCCAGGTCCATTATACTACTCGGGGATGGAGAATTATTAGGAGTTATGTGATCAAAGTCCCATGTCACTATTTTGCTTGTGCCACTCTTACCTCACGTAGGGTGTAGCAGATACCTCCATGTCCATGTTATCCAGGCTGGCCGGCATGACTTTCCGTTGAGGTCACCGCGGATTGTCGGGCCAAGTGGATAACCCTACCATGATTCCCTTGCCGATCACATAACTCTCAAATAATTTAAGGCACATTTTATATTCTCTTTATCTCATCATATATCCTGCTCTGTTCTACATTCTGTACTTTCTCACCATGCTATGATATTCAGTTACTTACATGCTTTATATGCCTTTATATTGTACCTTGATTGGAGACTAAGTTCTGCTCGGGAAAAAGAGTTACAACCCCGGTCCTTGTTTGGTTTAAGGGTTGTAACTCAGCTTTCGAACGGTTCCCAAGTCTTCATATATCTTTGTCTTGTAGTTTATTATACTGTCTCTTATAGAATTTGTCAATTTACATGAAACTGCTATTAGTGTTCGTACTTGCTCATTTTCCTGACAGAATACCGTTGATAATATTTTAGGAGTTGTTATACCATTAGTGGACTTCATGATGTTGCTAGCTGAGGTGGATCTCACTATTCTTCTATATGAGTTGTCTGGTAGTTATCCTTAGTTCGTCTTATTTTTCCTTCTTTATTTTCCTGTCTTATGATTCATTCTAGTAGTTTCTAGTTGTTCTTGTGATTTGGTTATCTTTCTTGTCTTATCATCCCTAGCTGTTGTGATGTGACTAGAGTATATTTATAGTTGTAGGCCTTCTAGATGTAGTTTATTTATTAGGTACTAGACAGCGTTCTACCGTCGATACTGCGGCGTAGGCTGGGCGTGGCCCACGTATTCGTATCCGTATATCCGGGTGCGGGTCGTGACACGTTTTTAGTGGTGGTCCATGCAGGTCAGTCTTTGCAATTAATGAGAAGTCGTGGTAGTACTCGAGCTTATCTATACTACTACGAGCCTGCCCTAGGATTAAGATTGGGTCATGGAATATTTTAGGAATTTGGTACTTAGTCACATATTAGGAACTCTTGGTAGATTCCAGGGATGACCCCTGGGAATCTTATTTCAAACTTTTTAAAACTTTTCCCATTTGTTTCTGTCCGTCCTGATTTCTGAAACCTCTATCTGTTATCAACTTTATTCTTTCTTGGAATGAGCTTGTGGACCCCAGAGGAAAGGTATAAGTTGGACTTATATATCTTCTAGGTTGAGACGAGAATATGATTCGCCAGTCTCATATCAGGTTGAGATTGTTTTAGATTATATTCCAATAATTTCCTTTATCTTGACCTAGATAGTACATTTGGATATCTCCTGAGAAATTTCTTCTAAACCCTATCTCGGAATCTATTTCCGCTAGTTTCCATTTATTTATCTTTGATTCGTTGTTGAATTTTAAATCTTGATGTTCGTTCGTTGTTGACTTCGATTTTGATTCTGTTTGAAGATAAGTTTTTAAGGATTGAGTTAAGATATCCTGATAAACATATTTGATGGAGACGATGAGAACGATAAATGTCTACTTTACTTATGGAGTTTGGAATTTATTGCAGTCATATTAGCTAGCCTGACAGGGACATGGAGCCTGATTTGGATATGCTATCCTAGTTATGGCATTTAGATTCTCTTGCAGCCATACCGGTTGGCAGGTAAGGAATCTAGATGACATGATTATAGGGTGTATACCTTAGTTATGGACTCTATCGTTTATTGCAGCTATGCTTACTGGCGTGGCATAAATTCTGGCAGCATGATTTTGGATAGACGTGTATGGTTATCAGGTCGTATCTTAAATTGATTCACTTCTTTTGACCAAATGATGAGGGCAATTCATACCCTTATTTCTCGACTTATCATTCAGTTCTTTTCTCATCGTATGATAATTTCCTCATCTTGACATCATTTTCTCTGACTTGTTTAGCTATGTCTTGATTACACCAATCACCTATCTCATATCTATATCTGTCATCTACACTTGAAAATTCTGAAAATTTTGAAATTTTTGTATCTCAATTGTTTCTTAAATTTCGATACTGTTAAGCTTTTGATTCCCTTATGTCCGTGACCATTCAATTTTGGTCGTCTTGTTTATCGTGCTAAAGAGTCTTGGTCGCTGACTAGACTCTAGATGACTTCAAATTCCTTTGTGACTTGGATTTTCATCCTTGGATTCTCGTGTCCAGCCTTCGTTGATCTTATTCTCCATCTTGTCCAAATTCTGATTTACTAAAAAGTTGATCAACTTAGATCGTGTTGAGACAAATTTCTTTACCATGGTTGGATTTCAATGCTATTAACCCTCAAATCGTACTAAACACCTTGATCCCTAATCATGATTATGTCGGAATATATTTTCTTTCATACCTAAGTTTTGATTCTTTAGTCACTCGTGTTCAGGTTTTATTTCTGACCATGACTAGATTTGTGATTTTCGTCGCTCTACTCTACTTCGTGCCTAAGTGGTTAATCATTCCAAAATTCTTGAACGCATCTGGGTCTTGATTTCACTCATGACCAGGTGGTTAAATTCTCGATCACTGTTTGTGCTAAGTATTGTTATTCCTAACAATACCTAACCACATCATTTTCATCTTGATCGTGCCTATGTATAATCCTAAATCTAATTTCTTCGACCTGGATCATATTTATCGATGTTTTGACCTGATTCTGACTTGTTCATAATCGAACGATTTTTCATTTTTCTAATTACGGCTATGTGCTTACCTACAAGCTGTGACTATAATCCCAATCATGCCAAACCTCATTTTGGTTATGGTTAGTTTTTTATCTTGATCGGGCATGTGCGACTTTCGGGTTGATTTCCATCAACCTAAGTCCTACAGATCACCCCGTAATTGAACTTCATTTAAATCTTCGATTATCCTCATCGTCTCTAAAATCGTGACCCAATGACTTGACTTATTTTGAAATCATGCACATATAATTTTGTTCGTATCATGATTCTATCGTGCCAAATCCCTCATCGTGTCTGAATAATTGTAAATCGATTTTCTTGATCGTGCAAACTCGTCATTCTTGGATCGTGCCTGAAATATTGCTTAAATCTTCTATCATGTTTTAACCCCACTACCAACCTTTAATTTCGAGGACAAAATTTTTATAAGGTGGGTAGGATGTAAGCCCCCTGAATTTTCGGAATTTATTTTCAAATTTTTCCAAATAATTTATTCTCGATAATTTATTTTATTTAATTAATTTTGATCATTAAATGCTCTTTACCGTGACTTGGAATTCTAGAGCATCAGGGATGCCAGTCTCTGGAAACTTCCTTCTTGAAGTTTGTAGTAGACGAGATTATCTTTACGTTGATATTTCGTGTCCCACTCGAACTTGTTCCCTTGTACTCTTTTTGCTTCGCGCAAGTTCGGGTTAATTTAGACCATTTAATTATTAATTGAATTCCCACTCTTTTCCTTGATCATCATATGTACGTTACCATGACTTTAATTTAGGAGCACCAGACTAGTCTTTTCCTTGAAACCAACTTCTCATGAATGATCTACTCAAGACGCTCTTCACCCATGACCTTCGTGTCCCACTCAGACACTCCATTTTGTGCTCCATTTCCTTCGTACAACTTTCGGGTCAATTTAGGCCGATTAATTATCCACCGTAGAATGTGACCTGGCTTCCAATTAAATTTCGGGACCCGACATCGATCCAACCTAGTCGACCCAAAGTATGGACATGGCTCACATGAAGCCTACTACCCGCCTGACACTTGTGTCCTATTTATTTGAGCCCCCACATGCTGCTTATTTTCCCATGATCATAAATACCTATTTTAATTCAAATATTGCACCATGTCCGATTTTGACCCGATCCGGCTCGACCGAACCCGAACCCAAGCTCCATGTTGTCCTCTCGTGACTACCCAAATACCCCACATAAATTCTCCACTTTTCCCTATTTTTAAATCTCTCTTTTTCTAATATGTATATATATATATATATATATGTATATACATATATATAAATATTTCTCTCCTTAAATCACTCCATACCTACACATACACAAACACACCCCACCTCACTCCCCATGTACAGCCGGCCTACACCCTCTCTCTCTCTATCCACTTTTCTCTCTCCTCTCTCTCTAAATATATCTCTCTATATATAATATATACCCACATATATATATTATATATAAACATATCTCTCTCCCCCCCTTTATTACACTCACACACACACATCACCCACTCCTCCATCACCATCAGCAAATACTCCCCCCCAACCGACTTCACCCACTCTCTCTACTTTTCTTCTCTCTCTCTTTAATATCTTCTATTCTCTCTCTCCTATATTTAACATCTACACACACATAAATAAATTCCTCTCTCTCTCTCTCCAAACAACACCAACACCACCACATCCATTTTCCTCCCATGGCCGAGAGCCTCTCCGAGCTCCTCCTTTCTCCTCCTCCCGAACCACCTCTCATTCTCCTCCTCCTTCTTCCACAACAACCACCATCACCATCTTCACACCGCACCACCACCACTTCAACCACCAACCGCCGCCGCACCGTGCCCCGGTGACCGCCGCCGTGCCGTGCGCCACCACGTGGCCGACGCGCCCCAGCAGCAGCAGCAGCAGCGCGCGTACAGCCGCGCACGACAACTGGCTAACCGTGCGGTGCAGCACCGCCGCCGCCGGCCGTGGCCGCCGTGGCCGGCCACCCATGGCCGGGCGACCTCGGGCGAGGCCCCTCTTGCCGCCTCTGTCGTACCCGACGCGGGAAACGGGATATCCATGCGTTTTGCACGAGATCCTGCCGTGACGCGCGCGAAAACAGAACACAAAATTCGCACCCAGGACAGCAACTTTGTACCAATTTTTTGGACAATCCGACCGTTGGATCGGCAATTTCTTCACTCCATCTCAATCTCGGTATATACCCCTTCATCCCTCTCAAATTTCATCCGTTAATTTCGTCGTTTGATACATCAAAACCGGCCACCAAGTTGACACTTTAAATTGTGTTATTTTTGGACAGTTTTGTGGAGCCGACTTTGTCAGCTCGTAACTTCGTCGTTGCAGCTCCGTCTGGCGTGCCATCAGTTCCTATACGAAGCTGGTATAACCCTCTTACTGTCTCTTAAATTTCGTTTCATTGTGAACACGTTTGGTTGGTTGAATTCGACGTCAAAGTTGGCCGTCCGAATTCGTAATTTCCAAGTTGTTAAATTCAATTTTTGAACCCGGGACTCCGGATTCAATTTTTGACCCCACCATTAGACTCATGACGTCGTTCTGGCATGTTTTCATATAAAGTTTGCCAGTTTTTAGTGGACATTGGTTTCGGCACGCATTTCGGTGCAAGTCGGATACCAATATCCGGGTCAACGGGTCATTTTGAGTTCGGCTCATCGGAATCCAATTCCGGATATACCGTTGAGTTTGTATCGTCATTCTGGACTCGTTGACATATAATTTGCTGAGTTTTGAGGACATTGGCTCCGATACGCTTTTCCGTGCAAATCGGATTCCAATATCCGGGTCAACGGACCAAATTGAGATCGGGTCATCGGAATCCAATTTTGGATATACCGTTGAGTTCGTATCGTCATTCTGGATTCGTGAACATATAATTTGTTAGCTTTAGTGCACTTTTATTCTGGCACATTTTTCGGTGCAAGGTGGGTCCGACACGGACACCATTTTGACCCAAAATTATCTTTTTGCCCCTGTGTCCAAATTGGACTTATGGATTGGCTATCCTAGCTAATTTGACCATTCTGGACATGTTGGTAATGGTTGTTTCACCATCCGACAACACATATAGGTTTTCATCCTATTATTTTAATCCTTCCCTTTTTATTCGTATTTTTAGATCCTTGTATCGGAATTGAGATCCATCGATTCCAGTGATTTCACAACCACTGAAATTGAATGTGTTGACCCTGTAGATGTTTATAGGGACTAGCCTTAACCCTGTTTGACCATGGTTGACTACTTTGATTGAATGTCGAAGTCGAGTCAACATTTGACCTAGGTTTGACTAGAATTAACCTGAGTTGACCAGTTGACCAAAAGTCAACTGTTAGTCAACATTAGCCTAGAGTTGACCAGAGTTGACTAGAGTTGACCAGTTGACCAAAAGTCAATTGTAGGTCAAACCTTGACTTAGATTGACCTAGTTTGACTTGCTTGACTTGCCTTGGTCTAGTTTGACTTTGTTTGACCTAGTTTGACTTAGTTGACTGAGTCTGACGTAGATTATATAGCTTATACTATAGAATCAAGCCTAACATGTTGAACCCTAATTAGTTTATATATATATCTTATCTTTAGGTCTGTGGCATCCTTCTGAGCATCGACCCCATCTGACAGCTCAGGACCACAGGCGAGTACATTTACTGATAGTTTTCATTGTCTTGATATCTGCTATATCCGATTCAGTTGTAGTGTCTTACTCGATTTCCAGTCACGATAGTTCACGGACTAGTATACGTTGGATCATGACATGAGATGTTGTTCCTGGATTTTCTTGGTATATATGTACATTTTCTGTCTTGTTTCCTGTACTTGTATAGACACCGATTCCTGAGAGGGAGTAGCTATCCTCTTAGGGAATTCCGTGTCATGACGTGTCATGTCCAGGTCCATTATACTACTCGGGGATGGGGAATTATTAGGGGTTATGTGATCAAAGCCCCATGTCACTATTTTGCTTGCGCCACTCTCACCTCACGTAGGGTGTAGCAGATACCTCCATGTCCATGTTATCCAGGTTGGCCGGCATGACTTTCCGTTGAGGTCACCGCGGATTGTCGGGCCAAGTGGATAACCCTACCATGATTCCCTTGCCGATCACATAACGCTCTAATAATTCAAGGCACATTTTATATTTACTTTATCTTATCATATATCCTGCTCTGTTCTACATTCAGTACTTTTCACGATGCTATGATATTCAGTTACTCACATGTTCTATATGCCTTTATATTGTACCTTGATTGGAGACTAAGTTCTGCTCGGGAAAAAGAGTTACAACTCCGGTCCTTATTTGGTTTAAGGGTTGTAACTCAGCTTTCGAACGGTTTCCAAGTCTTCATATATCTTTGTCTTGTAGTTCATTATACTGTCTCTTATAGAATTTGTCAATTCACATGGAACTGCTGTTAGTGTTTGTACTTGCTCATTTTTCTGACAGAATACCGTTGATAATATTTTAGGAGTTGTTATACCATTAGTGGACTTCATGATGTTGCTAGCTGAGGTGGATCTCACTATTCTTCTATGTGAGTTGCCTGGTAGTTATCCTTAGTTCGTCTTTTTTTCCTTCTTTATTTTCCTGTCTTATGATTCATTCTAGTAGTTTCTAGTTGTTCTTGTGCTTTAGTTATCTTTCTTGTCTTATCATCCCTAGCTGTTGTGATGTGACTAGAGTATATTTATAGTTGTAGGCCTTCTAGATGTAGTATATATTTATTGGGTACTAGACAGCGTTCTACCGTCGATACTGCGGCGTAGGCTGGGCGTGGCCCACGTATTCGTATCCGTATATTTGGGTGCGGGTCGTGACAATAGCCAAGACCATCGCCCTAATGCTCAGGGCCGCGTCTATGCCATGACTCAAGACGAAGCATTCACATCTGACACAGTCAGGACATGTATACTGTATTTTAATAATAAGCCTGCTCGTGTATTGTTTGATTCAGGTGCCACGCATGGTTTTATATCGGCGGACTTCACCGCTGAGCATAAATTTCCCCTAACACCGCTGGGTCTCGATCTTATTGTTAATATACCGTTGGGCATTCCACTACTTGTAAATTTAGTCTGTGGAGACGGAATCATCTGTATTGTTGGTCAAAAGATCAGTCTTGATGCGATAGTTCTAGACATTAAGGACTATGACATCATTCTGGGGATGGATTGGCTCGGTCCGTGCAATGCAACCATGGACTGCGCTAAAAAGAGGGTCACATTCCATATACCTGGAGTGCCTAAATTCTGCCATTCGTGTGGTGAGGCATCGCCGACCTGCATGGTGATCTCTGTAATATCTGCTCGATGGATGCTGCATTCCGGGTGCGAAGGCTATCTAGCGTCCGTTCGAAACATGCGACAGGATGGTGCAAACGCGGGTCAGACCGACATTATGGCAGAATTCCCAGATGTGTTCTCGGACAAACTGTCCGACATGCTACCTGATCGAGAGATTGAGTTTACTATTTATACATTCTCCGATACCCGATCGATCTCTAAAGCCCCGTACAGAATGGCTCCTGCCGAGTTTAAAGAACTCAAAGTACAGTTGCAAGAGTTGCTCGACAAGGGATTTATACGACCCAACGTCTCGCCATTGGGAGTGCCCGTGTTGTTCGTCAAGAAAAAAGATGGCTCACTGCGTCTTTGTATCGATTACCGCGAGCTGAATAAAGCCACCGTTCGGAACTAATATCCTCTGCCCCGTATAGACGATCTGTTTGATCAGCTACAAGGAGCTACAGTGTTCTCTAAAATTGATCTGCGTTTGGGTTACCATCAACTTAAGATCAAGCCGGACGATGTGCCGAAGTCCGTCTTTCGCACTCGATACGGCCATTACGAATTCCTGCTAATGTCGTTCGGCCTAACGAATGCCCCAGCTACTTTCATGGATTTAATGAATCGGGTGTTTCGACCATTCCTTGACAAGTTCGTAGTAGTTTTTATCGACGATATACTCGTCTACTCGAAAAATAGACAGCAACACACTGAGCATCTACGGACCGTGCTTCAGACCCTTCGAAAAAATTAATTGTATGCGAAGCGAAGCAAATATGAATTTTGGCTGAGCAGTGTCGCATTCATCGGACACATCATTTCAGCTGAAGGCATTGCAGTCAATCCAAAGAAAGTTGAAGCCGTTGTCGATTGGAAACGACCAGCGTCCGTCGGCGAGATTCGAAGTTTCTTTGGCTTAGCGGGATACTATCGACGCTTCGTGAAAGACTTCGCGAAGATCGCATCGCCTCTGACTCGCCTCACCCAGAAAGGAGTCGTATTTGAATGGTCAGATGACTGTGAAGCTTCCTTCCAAGAATTAAAGCAACGGCTCGTCTCGGCCCCGATACTCGTACTTCCAGAAGGGATTGAGGGTTTCCATATATTCAGCGACGCATCCGGTCAGGGCTTGGGGTGTGTGCTGATGCAGCGGAACAAGGTGATTTCTTTTGCTTTCCGATAGCTAAAGCCGCACGAAAAGAACTACCCTACTCATGATCTGGAGTTAGCGGCAATTGTGTTCGCGTTAAAATTATGGCATCATTATCTTTATGGCATGGCGTGCACAATCTATCGATCACAAGAGCCTCAAGTATCTATTCACGCAGAAGGAACTAAACTTACGGCAAAGGCGTTAGCTTGAACTGATCAAATATTATGACTTGACTATTGACTATACGCTGAGAAAGGGAAATATTGTGGCGGACGCTCTAAGTCAGAAGTATATTGCCTCGCTATCCATCGACCGCAGACTGCTACGTAACCTAGAAGAGATGGGCATCGAACTCCGAGTCTGATTCAGAAATGTGCAGTTGGCAAAGTTGCAGTTAGAGCCGAGCTTACAATAAAAGATCAAGACCGCTCAGAAGGATGATCCGTACCTGAAGAAAATATGAGAGCTAATCTCGACAGGTAGGACGACCGACTTTGTGGAAGACGAAACCGGCATGCTTCGATTGAAGGGTAGGCTATGCGTTTCGGATAATTCAGAACTTAGAAAGGAGATATTGTCGGAGGCACACTATGCGAAGTACACCTTGCATCCCGGTAGCACGAAGATGTTTAAGGACCTCCGTACAAACTTTTGGTAGCACGGAATAAAAAAGATATGGCACTCTTCGTGTCGCAATGCATGGCATGTCAGCAGGTGAAAGCTGAGCACCAGAGACCGGACGGAGAGATACAGAATCTGGCAATTCCAGAATGGAAGTGGGAGCACGTGTACATAGATTTTATTGTTGGTATGCTGAAGATGCCGCAAGAAAATGATGCCATCTGGGTCATCGTCGATCGACTAACCAAGTTAGCGTACTTCATTGCCATTAAAGTTACTTGGAGCGTTGATCGCTTGGCGCAGATTCTCTGATCGGGATTCAAGGTTTATGCAGCGATTCTGGAGTAGCCTTCAGTCGGCTCTGGGTACCAAGTTGAACTTTAGCTCAGCCTATCATCCCCAGACCGATGGCCAAACGGAGCGCGTCAATCAGATTCTCGAAGACATGTTACGGCTCTGCGCAATTGACTTCAAGTCGAGTTGGGACATTCATCTACCTATGGCCGAATTTACATACAATAATAGCTATCAATCCAGCATTCAGATGGCGTCGTATGAAGCTTTGTACGGACGAAAGTGTCGATCACCCATTTGCTGGGATGAAGTCGGAGAGCGACAGATTCTCGGCCCGGAACTGGTAGAACAGACTGTGCAAAAAGTTAGGCTCATTCGGGAAAGATTAAAGACTGCACATAGTCGTCAGAAAAGTTACACAGATGTTCATCGTGACCCCTTGAATTTCAAGAAGGCGATCACGTATTTCTTAAAGTGTCGCCCATGCGAGGAGTTACTCGGTTCGACACAAAGGAAAAGTTGAGTCCGAGATTCGTTGGACCGTTCGAAATACTCGAGCGGGTCGCCCCAGTAGCCTATAAAATTGCCCTACCGCCGATGCTAGAAAGTGTACACAATGTCTTCCATGTCTATCAGTTGCAGAACTACGTGCACGATCCTAGCCACGTGGCAGATTTTGGCCATCTGGAGCTGAAGTTCGACTTATCCTATGTTGAAGAGCCAGTTCAAATATTAGAATACAAGGATAAGCTGCTGCAAAATCGAGCGATCCCTCTCATCCGCGTACTCTGGAGTAACCATTTGGTCGAAGAGTCGACGTGGGAGCTTGAATCGAAAATAAAGGAGAAATTTTCTTCATTGTCTTGTAGAGGTAGGTTCTATCCTTAAGTTTCGAGGACGAAACTTTTTATTAGTTGGTTATGGTGTAGTGTCCCGTCCCTACATCGTGCCCCATTTTCGTCCACGGGGTGCGCGAGAAAGGAACATTGTGCTATCGATTTGGTCGGGACCGATAGGTCGGAATCGGTCGAATCGATCGAACGAGAACGATTGAATTAAGATCCATTCCACGTTATAGAATGGCTTCTTCAGAACCAAGTCCCATATTCAGCGGGTTGCGCCTCAAGGATTGGCTCTGCGACTGAGTCGGAAGAGACCTTCCGTTGCTCTGGTTTTCATGCCGTACTTGATTTGGCTTTGACTTTGGTTTTCGTGAATGCATTTTTTGTGAATGTTTCTGATGGGTTTTTATGACTTGCGTTTTCGAGCTTCGCATTCATATCGAAATTCCTTGAATTACACAGTTTTCTAATCAGTTGCTTATGCGATTTCAGATGATCGTGTAGGCGACGTCAGCACAGCCAACCAGTCCATCGCCTGAAGCAAGTCTAAGGCGAGTGGCTGACCTCCTTCGCCTAGATCCTATATTTCAAAATCAATATGAAGTTAAATGAATGCTTGTCATCATAGTGTAGAATCAAAGAATTCATGGCACGATTCTTCACAAAATACTTGCTATTAAACTGCCGATATTGAAAATGAAAAACGTGCTTTCTTATTCAATTCCACTTAGCCTATGCAAAACAATGAATGAATCGATTAACGTTTATCGCAACAGTATGGCTAAGTGAGTAAATCGACTAAGTTCAAAATAAATGCTAAGTTTTGCAACTAAAAGAGGAAGGATAAGGTTCTAGAAAAGAGATAGCATTTTTCAAGACTCTGCAAAGCGGTCATTGGACAACTTGTCGACAAGGTGTGGTTTTTTTGAACGGTTGCCTAGGCCAAGGAACCGATTCGGCCCGGGAGGAACGTGTATAGCAAGCGCCAGCATTACATCGGCATGAGTTATTCGGGAACTTTCGCACAGGGCTCGCTACCCGTCGCGAAAGGGTCGCCGTCTAACCCAGCTATAGTCCGTGATGACTTGACATTGCTAGTGACCTTCACACCCTTTCACTGCTTAACTAATGCACGTAACACGGGATGAATATGATAGCTGCTTAATGTATACAATTTCATATGCTTGCCTCAAAACATGTTAACATGCAAATCGATCAGGATGGTTAGAAAGATCACAAAAATAGCTAGCTAACATGTTTATAAAACTGCTTGAATCAAATGCAGAGCTTGGATTTTATTTAGCCATTCGTCAGTACATGTGATCGTACTGATCTTCGCTCTTTGCAGGTCCCGTGAATTAGGAAGGACGCGCCAACTAGCTCGGGAACGTTCATGATTTTGAAGCTTCGGCCGCGCATCGAAGACTTTCCCCACAACTCCACTTTTAGAGACTCTCAACTGTCAAAGAAAGATGGCTCAACATCCCTCCATTCCAGGTCACTAGAATACTCTATTGTATATTGAGGGATGTGTGCAATGTATGGAACGGCTATCTCATCGACACTCTTTTGTAATTGAGTCATGTTGTAGCCCGCGCGACATGAGTCCTTTACTGAAGTATGTAAATGATGTCTATTATCAATAAAGATCAAAGTTCTCTTTACTTAATGTGTGATTCAATTTGTCTGCTTGCTCTCTTAGATCTCGTGTTTCGGAGTACCTTATGACTATGCCTTGTGCGATCGCAAATTAGGTTCGCACGACATCATGCCCGGGGGACGATTATCGATTCGACGGAATCGGGGCGTGACACCGAGGCCAAGGTTTACAGCCGATTCCTAGAGAATCGACAGCGACGGTGGCAGCAACTGAACCCAGACCATGCTTCAACATACATGTTTTGCAATTTATTTTTGGATTTTTGACATGTTTAGTAATATTTAAGTTATTTGTTTAAGGAATACATGTGATGAAAAAAAATTTGTACAAAGGTTTACAATTCCAGTTTTCAATGAATTTTACATTTGCATTCCAAAATGAAACAATAACATGAAATTTGCATTCCAGTTCCTATATGAATTACACATATGAACACACAGCCTATTTATGAACACAATTTGCATAAAATTTGCAAAATTCGAACACATATGAACTGCGCACATCAACAAAATTTGAACTGCACATATGAACACAATTTGCATGTATATTGCAAAATGTATACTGCACATGAGAAAAATCGAACACATATGAGCAAAATGGAACACATGAGAAAAATTCAAACACATATGAGCAAAATGTATACTGCACATATGAAGACATTAAGAGTCCACCAAAGACCAAAATATAAACTGTCATGTTGATCAAATTGCCATGTTCATTAACATTTCATCCAAAGTATACTTCACATATCCATTTGTTCAACAACATTTCATCCAACTACTTAAACACATTCATTTCTTCAACAACATTCTGCATGACAAAATATATAAACTGCACAAAGTTCACACCAGCATCTATACTGCACATCCATTCTTCATCTAAAATATATAAACTGCACATCCATTTGCTTTGCTCCCACATGCTTGTATACTGCAGAAAAAGGAAGAGTTAGAATTAATGAAATGAAGTACAAATTGTAAAGAAAAAGATGATGAAATGAAGAAGAATTAGGAACTTGTAGCATGACAAAACGAGGTAGGGACAATAGCATGACAAAATGAGGTAGGGACAGTGGCTCAGAAGAGTTATTGAGTAAAGGATAACAAAGCACCCCACAGCAACATTTAGCATGACAAAATGAGGTAGGGACAGCAGCATGCAACATAACAGAGCACCCCACAGACAGAGCACCCCACAAAATCAGGTAGGGACAGCAGCATGCAGCATAACAGAGCACCCCACAGACAAAGCACCCCACAAAATTCAACAAGTAGCATCCCAATTCATCATTGCCACATCATGCATGAATCAGACATTTTCACTCGTACAGACATCATTCATGCATTTTTCTCAAAAGATTAGAAAATTTAACAAACATCATGCATGAATCAAACATTTTCCACTCGTACAGATATCATTCATGCATTTTTCGCAAAAGATTAAGAAATTTCCACTCGTACAGACATCATTCATGCACTACGCTCCAAAGTGTAGGAAATTTCAGAGAACTAGGATATTCGAATGTACCAGTTCGAGAATTCTACTAATAAGCCGTTGCAGCACAGAATCTCCACTCCAATCGACCAATGGCAGCCTGGAATATGGAAAATCAGATCATCGAAAAATGATTCTAGGCTTTCAGACGAACAAAGTTAGGTTTCGGGGACAGGGGGAGGGGGGAGGATTTAGGCATTCTTTCAAAAGTATTTAGGGTTTTGAGAAGAGATATGGGAGGGTTTAGGGTTTGCAATTGGGAACGGGATAGAGGGATTTGGGAACGGGAGAGAGAGAGTTGAGAATAGAAATGAAACGTCCGATTGTTGGTTCGATTAATCTTAGGGGTAATTTGGTCATTATATCCCAGAGTTAATACCGGTTAACAGAAAAGTTAGATTAGGGAGTGATTTAAGCATAATTGAAATATATTGGATTTTTCAAATCAGGGAGTCTTTAATTGCGTTTTCGTAACATCTAAGGAGGGTTTAAATGCACTTTACCCTTCTGTTTTGGTTTCTGGCTTTCGCTGGGTAGCCTGGGTTTCCTGTTTTATGCTGGTTTCTGAAATAAAGATTGGATCTTGATTGCAGAAACTGTGATTTTCTGGGAATATTGACATTTTCAGCTGTTTTCGTTTCTGGGTTTTCGAGTGTATGCTGGTTTCTGAAAGAAAGATTGGATATTGGTTAGTAAAGTTGTGATTTTTTTTTTAATTTGGGTACCTAGAGTTTTATTGTGTGTTGATTTTGGCAATTGAGGAGGGAGGAGAGTTGCTCCCTCGAGCCCGCGAATTGCCGGTCGAGAGGAGGGGGCACCATGGTTCAAAGTGGCGATACTGGGCGCGGCGGGAGGGTTAGGCCAGCCCCTCGCAATGCCGATGAAGCTGAACCCTCTCGTGTCGGTGCTTCAGTTGTAGTCGTCGGCGCGCCCGGTGTCACTGCTGATACAAGTCACATGGACACTGGTGCTGTTGTAGTAATTTCTTTTCTTCGCTGAAATCTCACTTTTTTGGAAGTATTTAAAATGATATTTTCAATGTGCCATGTTGGAGACTATGTTGCAAGGACACATATAAGATACGGACAGAACGCCTTGGCTTCGTGCTTCATAGGATGGAGATAATGCATATTTACTGCTTGATTATATGATTGCAAGTGAGGTCGCCCGCATGAATTTAAAAGAAGGGGGTCAACCTCATATGTAAAGAAAGTCCAAAATTTTGTTAAATAAAATTCGCTACATCAAAATTTTGTTAAAAATGAAAATTATGAAGGGGTCAACCTCCTCTGGGCCGCCCCTGATACATACATGTGACACGAGAACCACAATAATTTGGGTGTGTTCTAGTGTATTTTAGAGTGTCTTTATTGTGTCTGATACATGTCAGACATAACTCAACGCGACACTGATCATTTAAATGTACACACTTTGTAGCTTATGACCTTTGTTGCACTTATAATCCTCGGCAGGACCTTATCCGTGCCCAAATCGGTATCCAATACGTACTGGACATGATACTTCATTGGCACTCCTGTCTGATATGACTCCACGTCTAAGTGTGTTCCCAAAACATAGTTGAAAGTGATTTTGGTATGTTGGTGATCATGTTGAACATAATTGAGATATGAGAAAGTAACATTTTGTTGTATGTGTCGACACGACGCAACATGGACACCAATTGTTTTGGTGTTCGTTCTTCGTATGATAGAGATAATGCAGACTTACTGTTTGATCATATATCGTATGTGAGGTTGCCCTGTGTTTATACATGTTTTATGTAGTCAAATATAGGGGAAGTGGATGCTAAGATGATCAATCATCATTCTTATTTGAACATGAAGACCAGTCGTTTGACAGATTTATCTCACATTTATTAGTGATAGAAATAAGTTACATGTGCATGACAAAAACTTTGGTGTGTTCTAGTGTATTTTGGAGCGAATTTGTTGTGTCTGATATGTGGTAGACACAACCCAATATGGCATCGACTTTTGGAGTATTCATGCCTAGTAATTTATGACTTATGTTGCACGAATACTCCTCACGAGGACAATAATTTGTGCCCATATCCGCTTCCAATATGTATTGGACACAATACTTCCTTGACACTCCTGTTTGATGTCTCGCCCTCCAAAGGGACCCAAGACAAGTCGCAAGTGATTTTCTATGTTTCTGATCATTTGAAGCATAATTGAGATATGAGAAAGTAACTTTTCTTTGCATGTCTTTGGCACGATGGCACGATGCAACGAGGACACCGATTTTTTGTGTGTCCATGCTTCACAGAAAGAGAATGCATTTTCCCTGCTCGATTGATTGGATGTGATATTTCGTATGCTTATGTATGTATCATGTAGTCAGATGAAGGGAAGTGAGTGCAAGGCTGATCAATCGTCTCTTTTTTCAACATGAATATAAGTCATTTGTTAGGGACAAATTAGTCTCACATTTATTGGTTATAGAAATAAGTTTCATTACATTTTTTTCCATCCACTAATAGTAATCCTGGACCGCTTATGAGTTATGATCTGTGTTTCACGGACACGAAAATGGCAAAATACATGACATGATATGAGTGTCCGTGTTTCGTAGTTTATGACCTATGTTGCACGGATACTCCTGAGGAGTACCTTATCCATGCCCATACTCGTATCCAGTACATATTAGACATGATACTTCCTTGACATTCCTACAGATATGGTTTGTCCATTCTGGAAATTGCTGAGAAACCCAATTTCGGGGTTGCTTTTTATGAAAAACCCACCCGCAGGATGGGTTTTATGAAATGCCCAGAATTATATATTTCCACGTTAACTATTCCAAGATTTCCTTTAGATACTCTGTATTTACAAAATTAATACCATAACTACCCCTCCGCACAAACTCAGATTTGGATTGCGATTCTCGTAGTCTTCTTCTTCTTCTTCTTCTTCACGAGAGATCTGAATCCCATTGCTCTCATCTTCAGCAGAGATTGCAAAGATCGTTCGTAGTTCACCGTACTTTTTTTTTCCAGTCGAACTCCGATCATCGCTCATCTTCTTCTTCTTCTTCTTCTTTTCCGACAATTAGGTCAATTATGGAGAGAAGATCTTCTTCTTTTTCATAAGAGTTAGCATTGTTTTGAAAGAAGAATGAAAACTTTTGAATCTTTATTCATGTCAAATTTCTTTCCACAAAACAAAAAACAAAAAAATTAGATTTCTGTCAACTGTTCTCCGTCGATATAACACGAAGAATAATCATTCTCCTGCATTTTAACAAGGAGAATGCCATTCTCCGTGTAAATTAGGCATTCTCCGTGTTACTAAAACGGAGAATGGCATTCTCCGTGTTTCTAACACGGAGAATGGCCATTCTCCTGTGTTCTAACATTTGAATTACCATTCTCCGTGTCATTTAACACGGAGAACGACCATTCTCCGTGTAATTTAGCACGAAGAATGCCATTCTCCGTACTAAATTATACGGAGAATGGTCATTCTCCTACGTTTTAACACTAGGAATGGACATTCTCCGTGTTTCTAACACGGAGAATGGCCATTCTTCTGCGTTTTAATACTGGAATGACCATTCTTCGTGCTAAATTATACGGAGAATGGCCATTCTCCGTGCTAAACTATACGGAGAATGGCCATTCTCCGTGTTAATTTACACGGAGAATGACATTTTCCGTGTTTCTAATACGGAGAATGGCCATTCTCTTGCGTTTTAACACTGGAATGATCATTCTCCGTCTTAAATTACACGGAGAATGGCCATTCTCCGTGTAAATTAAGACGGAGAATGGCCATTCTCCGTGTAATTTAGCACGGAGAATGGTCATTCTCCGTGTAAATTAAGACGAAAAATGCCATTCTCTGTGTAAATTAAGACGGAGAATGTCATTCTCCGTGTTACTAACACAGAGAATGGTCATTATCCGTGTAAATTAAGACGAAGAATGTCATTCTTCGTGTAAATTAAGACGGAGAATGCCATTTTCCGTGTTACTAACACAGAGAATGGTCATTCTTCGTGTAAATTAAGACGGAGAATGTCATTCTCCGTGTTACTAACACGGAGAATGTCATTCTCCGTGTTACTAACACGGAGAATGGCCACCCTCATGCGAAATTAACATTCTTCGTGTTCTAACACGGAGAATGGCCATTCTCCTGCATTTTATGGTCAGTTGAAACTTTGGAGGGCCATAACTTTTGACTGTGAGATCGAAACGAGGTCCGGTTTATCGCAGAATGAGCGTATCTTCGAGGAGCCTGAGATTAACAGTTTATTCGTTAGTCGGCCTTCCGAAATTTTAGAATCGCAAAAAAAATAATGTTTGGACCTCCGTTTTAGCACTTTTGCCGTTTGTCTCGGTCTTTCCGAAAATTTTCGACGAGTTTTTGAGGAGAAAACCTACATTCGAAAGTGAGCAGCGTATGGAAGAAGATGAAGTATCGAAACGTTTTTTTAAGAGTAGTTTCGTGGGTGTTTTCAATAAATTAGAAGGAAGGGCAAAAAGGTCATTCGGAACCCTCTTTATATATTTTTTGCTAATTCTGGACACGCGATGAAATGTTATTGCACGGTGGATTTTTCATTAAACTTTTTCGTTTTTTGGGCATTTCATAAATTTCCCCTTGTCCATTCTATGCTCCAAAGGGACCCAAAACATAGTTGAAAGTGATCATGGTATGTTTGCGATCATTCCAAACATAGCTGAGATGTGAAAATAACATTTCTTTACATATACAAACACCGATTTTTTTAGAATTTGTGCTTCATAGCATAGAGAGAATGAATATTTGCTACTAAATCATATATTGTATGCTAGATTTCCCTATGTCTATCTATGTACTATGTATTCAAATGTAGGGAAGTGAATGGTAAGCTGATCAATCATTCTTGTTTAAACACAAGGACGAGTCATTTGTTAGTGACAGATTAAATTCACATTTATTGGTCATAGAATTAAGTTCCATTACAATTTCATTTTTCAATCCACATAATAGGACTTTTGGATTGGTTATGACCTGTGGTCCATGGATACACATATGACAAGACAAAAAAGATATGATAAAGACATGTGACACGAGCACGGCAATTTTTTTGGCATGTTCTAGCGCATTTTGGAGCATCTTTGTTGCGTTACCTGTCGGATACAACCCAACATGTCACTGATTTTTGTAATGTCCGTGCATCGTAGCTTTTGACTTATATTGCAAGAATACTCCTTGGGAGGACTGTCGCTGTGCCCATATATGTATCAAATAGGTACTGGATGGGTTATTTCATTGACACACTGTCAAATATGACTCACCCATGTCTAAGCTCTAAAGGGACCCAAAACATGTTAGAAACTTGAAAGTGATTTTTGTATGTTCACATGTTCGTGATCATGTCAAACATAGTTGAAATATGATAAAATAACATTTCTTTTGGTGAGTGCTTTCTAGAAGTTCTGGAACCTAGTTACTATCCAGAACAGGCGTAAATATAGATACCATTAAGATCTAATGTAAGAAAACATGTTTTCATCATGTATATACCCGTACTTATGTTGGACCCCCATCCATTTTTTTATATAAAAATACAGTACCTCGAATAGGATCATGATCTTATCCAAATTAGTGTCGTGTCTATGCAACCTAGCTTATGACTGATGAAAGATCTATATAGATCTAACTTTATAAGAACTAGAACATTGCCCCTTTTGGACACAAATTTCAGTTTTTTAGCAGAAGGATAAACTGAAAGCCGAAGACACAGATAAATTGGTTAAAGAGTTCAAATATACCGAAACATTGTGTTTCTGATCAGTGTTATCAATGGCGCATCGAGGTGCATGCCATGGGTGCGAGGCGCATCATGGCGCATTGAGGCGTCTCGCCATGGTACGAGGCACTGCGCTTCATTGAGGTTTCTCCTCATGTAACCTAACATGTACTTTAGGTTTTCTTTTGTTTTGACTTAATCATGAACCCATAACATGCACCCTACTCTAACCTATTACTCAATAATACACTTTAACTTTCTACTTTCAGAATTTTATCTTTACCCTCTTTTCAATCTTGACCCTCTTTCAATTTTCCAGCAATTATTGTTAGACCCTCATCCCTCAATTGCCAACAACTTATTGCCGGTCAAAGGATTCAACTTATTTTTTTATTTGCAACTTTTAGGTTTTTTTTTATATAGCTTCAATGTAGTCTTTGTTGATAATTGTCCTGCATCGATGAAAATTTCCTTACCAAAGTCTAGTTACTGTCACGTCCTGACCCCAGGAAATCGTTCGTCCTCACATCGATTTCACCTGAATCGATCGTCCTTGTTGGGGCGTAGCCGCACGAGTCTAGAGTTACACTCGTGCAAGGCAAGATGACAGATTCTCAAAATGGTTGTCTCAATTCAATATATAAGTAGCAGAAGAAGGGTAGGGACACATTAGAGTATGCAAAAGAATCACTTTTATTGATTTAAGTAGTAGAATACAAAGGCTCTGAATAGCCCCATTGAATATGCCAAGTAGGCTTACAACACTCACGATTTCTCTAGCTTACAAAGGATTTTTTTGTTCCATACATCATGTCCCATATAGCAGACGTCTTGTTGGAAGAGCTTCTGCATACTCATTTGATTTATCGTCGCACCGTCCAAACATCGAAGCCAGCATTCGTCAACATTTTACAAACTGTAAGGGTGCCAAGATCTATCCGTGCACCCGATTCTAATCTCAACCCACCGGCCTTATCTATATGAAAGGTCATGGCATACCGAGCCATAATAGTATCTCAATATAAGTCGGCGATCACTCCCCGTATGGATTGCTGGACCTGTATCCGAAGGACCTCCAAACTTACTAGTATTGTGGCTTATCACATCAATGGCAGGTTGCAATCTGTCCTAATGAAGTGCACCACAAATACCAATCATAATTCCCTCCTAGGCGAACGATCCCGGTGTCCCAGCGTAAACTCGTTCGAGGGATACCAAATTCCGTGCACAGGTTGTCCAAGTCCATTGACTATGCAATACGAGCAACAGTTAAGAAGCCACAACAATCACAAACCAATTCTCATGTTCGAACTCGTAAATCGCATCGACTCGTGTTATCATCTTTTTATCTCAAGTTCCATCGGCACTATGTCCTAACACATCCGTATTGATACATAATGCCCTGAACGGCAACTCATAGGTCCCGAACACATATATCACGCCATATTTCGCACAATCAATTATTCTCAAGTCATTCGCATAATAGCAGTTCTATGACAATTGTGCCACAATTGCATGCTTTGCGGACGAAGTATACCCTTCAATGTTACGGCTGTTCTATGTCGTTGCGCCACAACTAGTCAATTTCGCTTACTAAGTCATACGTATAGTCTCATTGCACATATGCACGATCGACGTCGTTATTCCATATTCTAGGCCTAGTGTTCAATGTTCTCTGAGTCATGCATTTGATGCACGTCTCGATTAAGCGTCACAATTGATGCGAACGTGCATCAAGTGCACAAGTCTTGCACATATATTTAAGCGTCCCCGAAATATATGCATTTCAGGCAAACACATTGGTAGAGAATTCGAGCAAAGCTAACATGCGCAACTTTTAAATCCTCAAATACTATCCATCTCATACTCTCGACTTATCTTAGCGTCTATTCCCAAAAAAATTCGCGTACACATTATTCCATTTCACGTGATCATCCACCAAGTATCTATGCATACAACATAATTCAAACCGTATTCCCGATTCTATATATTTCGCTAACGTCTGACATATGCGTTGCATCAGTTCTTTGCGCATCCGATCGCAACAAATCTTCGTGGCGCCTACTCGTCAAATCGTCTCTCTCTCCCATAACTCAAGTCCTTGTCCAACTATTTCTGAAGTCTCGCCTTTATGACATGGACTAAGTCCAACATGTCGAAAATTTCTTTGCCTACAATTTGCATTGTGTCTCGCGCGCAACTATTTCAGTACAATTTACGTTCTCTCGAACTATATGTGCATCGCATCTGAGACCACCCCCGTTAGACGACTCACCCAGATATTGTGCTTATTTTCTCCCAACATACAAGAGGTCAACTTGAGTTGACGATGCTCAAAGGCAACAATCTCTTGGACACAAGGACTCTTACGACCCGTCTTATGTTACGTCCTCTATCGAGTACGAAATCATCAATCAAGTTTCACAATCCAATTCTGACTTGTTCTCGCTAACTTTGATCGTGCGTTCAACACACATAGCCTAATCGATACCCGAATCCGATCTACGACACAATTCCTAGGGTCGTTCCCCTAATTTTTGCTCTTGCTATTGCAAAATTCTCGCAATCGTCTAACCGCATCGATATGCTAAGTATGTTCATCCATATCTATTCGATCATTGACTAACAAATCGTTCGAGTACTTTTTCATTCATCATCGAAATCCAACTATATCAATCTAGCCGAAGGCCGTTTCTAACAAATCTCGAAACACATATTTCGTCGCCTAAACTTATCCTCAACATGCATTACGTTACATCTATTCTCGACATAATTGCTTATGCGACATCATTAGGTCATCCTATGGGCCTCAAACATTCACTTGATTTGGCGGTCAAGTCTTCTAGAGTCAGCTGTCCCGAAGCTACGCTCGATAATTGTAGAGCATCAACGAGGGACAGTTACTACGAACCATGCTATATCCTATTTCGGAGCCAAATCACATCCGACAAATTCTCATGGGACTCTACCCAATCCAAGATTACCCTTCTGAATCCAAATAATTTATTCTACTCACGAAATCCATGCGCAAGTGTCATCCGAATCATTCATGCACTACTGTCAATGATTCCGCTAACCAAGAACCATCTACTCGCCTAACGTCCGAGTCTATCTGCTCGAGATTAATCTCTGCGACATTCTATACTCATCGAAACCATCCTTGAATAACTTTATCGTTCCGCATCGCATCCATTACGAAACCTCTAATCGTTCGTTCGACTTTTCATACGGCTACTTAGGAAATCTTGATATCACGAGCTTACTTCATTTTTTTATCCTCGTCGCACGCTTAAATTTTCTTGCACATCTGTTTTGCTACATTGTGTCCATTTCGATATCGCGGACGTTAACTTCAAATCTTAAAATCAATTTTGACTTGTATCGCATTCATCTAAACAACAACATTCAACACAATCTTTGTTCATCCAATCAGGGTATCCCCGAGTTATCGTATAGCGTCTTTGATACGCCTCAATACCATCGACGATATACATAACCAAAAAAATCTTCCTTTCTCACAAACTCCAATCCGTTAACCAATGTTATCATCCGAACTGAATATTCCATTGGGTCGCGCACGCGCAAGATTAAATCAGTTGTAGCTCTCTCTATTCATCGAACAACACAAAAATACTTGATGATATGGTTAACCTTGGGTTCTTGCTGATGCGTGGTTTTTTAGGTCAGGCACAGTTGGAGAATGCACTCACAGGAATGGACCTTGTCATTATTCCGGCTGGTGCCCCTAGAAAACCTGGAATAACTAGGGTGATTTGTTTAACATCAATGATGGAATTGTTCGGACCGTCTCAGAGGGAATTGCTAAATGCTGCCCTAATGCAATTGTAAATGTGATCAGCAACCCAGTAAACTCCACTGTTCCTATTGCAGTTGTTTAAGAAAGCAGGCACTTGTAATCCCAAGCGTCTTTTAGGAGTGACAACTTGATGCAGTAAGGGCCAATACTTTTGTGGTAAGCACCTTTTTTTTGCTTATTGTGAACGAATCGTGTCAGAATTTTGGTAAACTCATTTGTCATTATAAGTACTTCAGATACTTATGATTTATATGATCAACGATTATCACGATGTTAGAATATTTCTGTTAAGCAGCTATCTAGATATTATCTGTCTATATTGGTTACACTGTGTTAAGATATTTCTTGTTAAGCAGCTGTCTAGTTACTATCTATCGATTTGTCTATGTAATTCATGGTATTTCAGGCTGAAGTGTTAGGAATTGACCCCGGGAAGTCAATGTTCCTGTGATTTGTGGACATCCAGGCGTTACAATATTACTTCTACTGTCACAGGTCAGGAAACATGTTTTTTTTCTTTTCCTTGTGTCATCAATCTTCTTTAATCGGTTCTGGGGGTCTTCTATTGATATGATGAGTGTTAGAGTATCAATTACCATATGATTGTGTGATCATAATGGACTTGTGTCTATGCAGGTCAAACCTCCATTTTCCTTCACCTCCGAAGAAATTAGTTATAACATAAGTAGTTGAGGTAAGTTGGTATTTTGCAGTCTAGCTTATTTTTTCAACTAAACTGTGTCTGCATGCTCATCCTCATTCTATGTATATATATATATATTTGGGTTATCATTCTACTTTGTTCTCACCTGACATAACATCCACTTGTAAAATTTGACAAGCTTTTGCATGCATGGAACATTATCATTGCAGCATAAATCTGATGCAAATAGTTTGAAAATGTTTGCGCCGTATTATGAAGCAAATACCATTCTGGAAGGTGCAAGGACGGAACCCACTGCAAACTTTCTAATTCGCTGTCCATGTAGAAAACTACCCATTGCTAACTTGCAAATGTGGTCTTTCTATATAATGTAGAAATAGTAAATTCTCTTGACTAATCATATATGCTGTTTGGTTTATGTTTGGCGTTCTTCTTCCTGTATTATCTACCTCTGTTGGATATCATATTACCATCTGGTTAAATGTAGGTTAGAGCTCAGAGAGACATTTGTAAGTTTCATCTCATTGATGTAGACCAAAAGCTTCCTAATCTGCTATCTATGTAGAAAGTTCCGATTGCTAACTTGCAAACATGTTCTTTCTATATAATGTACAAATAACTAAATGCCTCATGACTTTTCTCATACGTGCTCGCTGTTTTATAGGTTAGATTGCTCAGCAGAGTTTTTTTTGTGGGTCTTAGCTCATTGCCGTAGACTAAAAACTGCTTTTATTTGGTGATTGTTTTAGTAGAAAAAATTGTTTAACTCCATTTGCATATCATGTGATGTAACAGTTATGGTTGGTGTTTTATAGTGTGACCTTGCCTTAGCAAGTTTGGTAAGTTCCTCACTTACATCAAAGATGACCGTGTTGAAAATGTCGATTGATTTCTACTCGAATAACTTGGTCAGGAGTGGGAGAGCTTTCCCTTTGGTGACATCATAATCCAAACAGTCTTCTGTTTAAATTTTTTTTACCACCATTTTTACTCTGTTGGATATATTTTTGTTAGGGCACCAAGACTTCTCTTGCCCTTGAATTTCCTGCCTTTGGGCTTGAAATGATTAGGTGCGGATTGGAATCTCTCGTTTTTTTAAATCTCACGAACACACACAATTGGGGGGCTCGAACCTTGCCAGCCCCTCCGGGGGTCCGCCCTAATACCACTAGGCTAGAGAGCTCGAACAATCTCTCATTACTAATATGCTCTCATCTTCTATAGGATCAACCTTAGCCTTCATTCCTTTGTTTAGGTTTGTCCTTCTGTCCTATGCTTTGCCTAGTATTTTAAGGTGATCAAAATGTGTATGTCTAGTCTAGTCTTGTTATTCACATTAGCCCTGAATGGGTGGAGTTATTCTATCTATTGGATTTGACACCTTATGGTCAGAGAAAATGGTCCCCTTGGCGATATGTCTGATGAACTGCAGGAACTCATGGATTTGGTTATTAGGTTCTCTATTTACCATTAATTGGTTGAAGCAAGAAGTATACACATGCTGATATTGGCATTGTCTTGCCATTGTTCTAGAGCATCATCACAGATGTGGAGAAATACACACCATCTTCAAGTGGATCAAATTGTAAATTTTCCCCCTTCAATTTTTACCTTGATGGTATCTCCAAAAGTGACATGCCACATACCTTCTCACAAGGTTCTAAACGGCGGTAGACGGGTGCGCGGCGGAGAGAGTCCGCCTACCGCCTAGGCACCGCCTAGACGGTTGATACAATTTGGACATTTTTTACTATTTTACCACTGTTTAGTCTGTTTTTGCCTAATATGTATATTTTAAGGGTGTTTCATGCATAACTAAGTTGTAGAACAAAGATTTATAAAGTTTTAGTTTTGTAAAAGTGAACCATAGGTCCATAATGCTTGCAAAACCTTTTGGCCAAAATATCTTGTTAGGTATTGCTCCGCCTAGGCGTCCGTCTACACCGCCTCACCTCCGTCTACGCCGCCAAACCTCCGTTGGTTGCCTACTCCACCGCCTACCGCAAATGGGTGCGGAGAGAAACCGTCTACTGCTTAGGTGCCGTCTAGACGGCCGCCTCAACCGTCATTTAGAACATTGCCTTCTCATCATGCTTCACAAACTTAGTCATGTCACCCGTCATATGATTGCTTGCAACGTTGCCAACATACCACAAATTCTTCACTTTTTTCTAATTTTCTTTGAGTGCTAGCAATAGTGTGACCTTCTCTGGTTCTTTGTTCTCACCAAAATTTGTAGAATATCAATAATCACTGGGAGAACATCAAGAAAAGTGGCTGTACTTGGTAATTGTAACATTCAATGTTAGACTTTTCTTACCGTTTATCATATGTTTGTGGACGATACCTGCAGTTGCGTAGCGGGTTGGCGCGCAGTTGGCATAGTTGCGCGGTTGGCCAGCTTGTTGGCACACGGTTGGCCAACATGTTGACGGCATGGTTGGTTTGTGTGGGTTGCGGCATGGATTGGTGCGCAGTTAGCTCACGACCAGCTTCCCACAGATTTTCGGTGCAGATGACTGTTCGGCTGTGTAACTGTCCAGACCATGTCCAGGAGTTAATCATGTCACAGTGGCGCTCTTTATGGCCCATTATAAGGACGACTGTAATAGTCATTAGTGCTTGCTCACCTATATATTGAGACTTGAGAGCATCAGCTCTTGGAAAAGGAAGAAGTTTTTTGAGAAGAAAAGAGTCCCTCTAGCGAGCTCTGTTTTTGCTTCAAAGCTGATCACTTGTCCGAGGAGTCTCCAACCACGCTTCCGTGCGGGTTCGGGAAAAAAGGATGGTGATAGTTCAGAGCGTTCCAGGTGTTTGATTGCGATACATGTGCAATCGGAACCTCCTGGAAACAGATCGACTAAAAGAGGTCGAATCTTGTTTCGAGCAACGGTGATCTTCATCATCCCAGCATGTTGATTTGGTAACTTTGATAGCATCTCTCTAGCGGTCTTCGACTGCTCTCAGTTACTTCAACAGTTTATACTACTCTTTAGCGGATTCTTTCTGTTGCCTCTTTTAATGAGTTTACACTGCTCTCAGTTACTTCAACAGTTTACTTGCTGCCTTTTAGACCAATTTCTTGTTAACTCTTTCTAGACTTGTATGAGAATATCTACAACATTTACTTGTGCTTGTTTCCCTTCAACCTTTCTTCACAGGTTTGTAATAACCCACTCAATGCATCATTAGTCACAAACTCCAACTCTTTAACTCCTCAATGGCCAAGACAATGTGCTTGAAGTTGAACTTTGAACCAGATAAAGGAAGGTTTTTTATTGTAAGGAAAATCCTTCACCATTTCTTCCATTTGATTAACAATTGCAAATAATCTAGTAACATAATCAGAAATAAATTATGTCTCCTTGTTAAGTGCTTCAAAAAATTTCTCTCTAGACTTTTGGAAGTTCCACTTTAACCTTCTTCACACCTTCTGGGAAATTGAGGTAGAAGCAAGCGCTTTACTGGATCCATCTTCCATTGCTCTGGTACAAGTTTTATGTAGTATTGATCCGTCATAGACATTCTTTAGTGGATCCATCTTTTTAGGCTCTGGTATGAGTTTGTTGTCTACTCAAAAGATATATCATTCTGCAAATAGTATGGTAGCTGAGGTATATATAGTAGTCTGAATTTTATTTTTTAAGACTCTTAGGGGGCGTTTGGTTCAAGTTTTTGAGACTTGGGAACGGATTTTGAATCCCTTACCCATGTTTGGTATGTCTAGGATTGAAAATGAGGAGGGAAATATGAGGGCCTTCATATTCCATTGATGTGGGGAAGCTATTCCCAAGCCCCCCTTGGAAATAGTTTTGCTTTCCTAGGAATGTTGTTTGGGTTTTGTTTAAACGGTAATGCCCTTTCTTTATTTTCAAAATTTCAACTTATATTCCAAACATGTGAATCATCATGGAATTAATGAAAGGGTATTTATGGAAAACTAAATAAATTAAGATTCCTATTCCCGTGTGAACCAAACATGGGAATGAAAAATTTTAAAATTTTGAACTACCTATTACCAACCTAACCAAACATGGGTATGAGAATGTTGAATTTCTTTCCCATGAAAAAGGAATTGAAAATCTATTCCTAGAAAAACAAAAACTTATCCAAACAACCCTTAAGTATGGACACACAAGACCACTTAACTCCTGACTAGTGTAGTACAACGTGACATGACCTTTAATTCTTAACCCATTGAATACAAACGACTCTAAAGCTGTATGCAACCAGTCGGTGCAATAAAACAATAGAACAGCGCCTCACAGACCGCGCTGTGAACCGCGGTACAAACTGCATGACACGTGTCCGTGCCTGATTGGTCCGGACTTTATTGCCTATGTTAGCAGAGAGGAGGGTGATGTCAGCAAATTTGGTCCAGCCAATCAGAGTCGGACACGTGGCAAAAAAAAAATTCGGTTTCGGTTTTTTTTTTTTTATGGGCTACAAAGTATTATTGAAAACAATAAAGGGAAAAAAATATCTAACACATGATTCATAGATGTTTTCATTCAGTTCATTCTGCAAATAGTATGTACCTGAGATATATATAGTAGTATTGACAGACAGGGCCATTGAACTCGTAACTCATGTAGTACAATGTGACATGACCTTTAATTCCCAACTCATGGAATACAAACGAGTCTAAAGCTGGATGCAACCTGTCGGTGTAATAAAACAATAAAGGAAAACAAAATATCTAACACATGATTCATAGATGTTGGGTTTACTGGAAGCCAAGTGATTTCTAGATGGGTAGGAGGGGATGTAGTATCTAGAATCCAAGGTATGTTCAAGTGAGAGCTAGGTGGCATTAAGCATTTGTTGTTATTAAAGATTAACTAGATGTAGAGTGTGTGAAGGAGGTCTAAAAGCATGGTAACCTAAAAGATTATAGACTAAACATCAAGTAATTATAAATGAAACGGTTGAAGTCTCACCCTAACTAATTAAATCTGCAAAATAAGAACACAAGTAGAAGTTTCCAACTAAACATCTGAACCAAGCATAAACCCACCAACCATTCAACTCCAAGCCTACGAGGAAGTGGGCGGGTCTAGGCAGACTTGCATAGGGCCTAAGTAGGGGCCTAGTACTAATCAGATATGTTGGGAATGGAGTTCGTAATGTAATAATTCCGACCGAAAGGAATACATTGAGGACTGAACTAAACGAAGTAACTTGCAAATGCACAATCTACACAATTGTAACAATTTGAAAAACAACTATTTTTACCCAAATCGGAAGGAAAATACATGACGATCGGAGTCCAACAACAACAACAACAAAAAAAATCCACTATTGGATTAGAAGAGAGACACCGACTCCTCTACAATTGATCATCACTACTTCACACTGAATGGAAATGGATATAGTATAATGAAATTACCAAAGCCAAGAACTCGAAGACGAACCTATGTGTTCTCCCCGAGCGATCTCCGAAAAACTCATGATTCCCTCTTCATGTTCTCGCAAGTTGCTAAAATCCTTTTTGTGAATTCTCTCACAAATGGTATCTCTCTCCATTAGGTCGAGGAAAACATATATCCCTTCTGAATTTCGAGATGGTTCGGACCGTCAAATTATGATCTAAACACTGTTCCGAGACTCGACTTTCGCTCAGCCCAAACGGATCGGTACTGCTCAAAATTTGGATATTCTCAAGAAAATAAAAATGCACAAACCTGCATAGCGCTTTACCCGACGGTATACTACTGGTATATTGATCTAATACTCCTAGAAAAACGGCGTTCTTTTGGCTCCAATACGAGCCCGACTTTGTCGTCTTCGACTTTTCGAACTTTTCGACACACAGATGGCACTCGTCGCACACTAAGGTATTCTCCAAATTGGAAGAAAACCCAATCCAATAAATCTCCGCCTTATTAACTAGGTGGAGGAGCTTGTCATTCCGGTAATTTTTATGCAAAACTCAAATTTTCTTCTCGACAGAATTTTGGTAAGCATGTTCGCCAAATTGTGTTGTTCGTATGGATCTTCTCAAGCTCGGCTTATTTGCCTCCAGTACGTCTTGTATCCAATGATAGCACTTAGACCTGCTATGAAACATGAGGTGAATCACACTCTTATTGTCACATAGCAAAACATAATGCTCATATTTAAGTCCTGCTCTCTCAAGTATTTCTTCAGTTATACTAACGCCTTCGTTGCTGTAATGAATCCGGCTTCTGTCATATACAAAATCGTACACTCCAGCAACTGTGGCTACTGAGATACATCACACCCTGTCCAACATCATCACATAGCTTGATATCGATCTTTCGGTGTCAACTCCCCAACTATATTAGTATCGGTATACCTAACCAACTTCTGCTCGTCATTCCCAAAAGAAAGCCTCCAGTTCGAAGTTCCTTGGATATATTAAAGCACCACATGAGCGCGCTCTAACTCTCTCCTCGGATTGGAGAGAGAACGACTCACTGCTCTAACTATATAAGCAATATTTGACCTTGTACAAACCATAACATACATGAGAATGTCCACCGCTGAAGCATAAGACACATTTTTCATACCTACTCTCTCCTCGGTCGATAGACATTACTCGGTGCTAAGCTTGAAAGGAGCTGCATGTGGAGTGCTCACCTTCTTTGTGTTGGTGTTTTTGCTTATTGGTCTTTTGCTTTAGAAACTAGAAAGATAGTCCCAAATTGAAAAAACCAAATGGATGGTATCTCTATATAAAGCTTTGCATGTGTTGAGAGATCACAAGAAGTGTGGAAAGGCACATGGGTGCCATGTGTGGGCATTTTTCTAGTGGAAAGAAGGCTAAAATCAACAAAGAAGTATTAATACTTTTTATCATGCTTATGAGATAATTTCCCTATGGAGCTAAGTCCCGAAGGGGCTTAGCGACTCGGACTCAGGCTCAAGGGCGTAAAGTAGCACTTTGTTGGCGCACTTTGCACTTAGCACGTCAGCATCGGCGCAGGTGGCAGCACAGGGGCGCGCAGGTGCTGCGGCGCTGCTGTGCGCATGCGCTGCTGCGGTACTGAGCTGCTGCGAGGTTGTGCGACGCGTAGGTGCTGCGGCGCTACTGTGGTACTACGCGGTTGTGCGGATACATGCGCAGGCTGACGGGCTAAGTGGGCTAAAGGGCGCAGGCGGTTCATAATGTGACTGATTGGAAGATTTGAACGGTTATGGAAAGATTGAGTTAATTGATCAGATCTGATTTTTGTGGTATTTGAATTTAATTTATTCAAATTTTTCTATTATTCGCTCCAATCTTTTCGCAATCAGTTACGGCCAGGATTAAGATTAGGATTTCGGCCCTCCTCTATAAATACTATCTTCGTGCCTTCATTGAGGACTTACGCTAAAATAAAGAGACGAAGAGAGTCGTATCACTGCTGCTATTGGAGTTCTTCGAGTTCGTGGAAGGAGGTGACAGCGAGCGTTCCAAAAGTTCTTTCGAACTTGCTGGTTCCTGGGAGCAGATCGCAATAGGACGAATCTTACTTTGAGCAACTGTGATATTTATCACCCCAGCAAAGTCGTTGCATCAACTTCGATTGAGAACGAATTTTCATCTTCGTTGCATCAACTTCGGTTAAGAACGAATTCTCATCTTCGTTGCATCAACTTCGGTTGAGATCGAATATTCATCTTCGTTGCATCAACTTCGGTTGAGAACGAGTTTTAATCTCTCTTAGGAGAACGAATTTTTCGTCTCTCTGGAAGTAAGAGATCGAGATTTCCATCTAACGATCTGTTTCGGGAATAACAATCTCAAAGCAAGATTCAAATTTGATGGAGAACAACCGTGCACAACTTCTCGATACAAGTTTTAAACTTGAGAAGTTTGACGGGGAGCACTTTAACGTCTAGACGAGAAATGTCAGCCTCAATCTTCAACTCATGAGCGTCGACTATGTGTTGACAGATCCTGAGCCTTTGATTCCAGAGGGTAAAAATGCTCGAAGGGTTGCTGAAGCTACGGCTTTGCAGTCAAAGTGGAGGCGGGATAATAACCTCTGCAAGTTGTTGATCCAGAACTCGATGGAGGACTCTCTAGCGGAGTCATACAGCAAGACGGTCAATGCAAAGGACGTCTGGAAGTCTGTAGAGAATCTCTACAAGGCAGATGAGAACAAAAACAAGATCCACATGACCGAAAAGGTCTGGAGCAAGGTTCGCAGTATCGGTATCGAAATCGGTATCGGACCATTCCTATAAGTATCGGTATCGGTGATATCGGTAGTATCGACGGTTTCGGATCGGAATATCGGATTTTTTGGTATCAGAAAACAAATAATTATTAATAATTTATTAACATTTAAAAAATATATTTTATACATTTAGGCATAATTTTAATTATTTCCAGTGTTATTTCTTAGTAGTTTTGAAATTGAATGAAATAATATTCACCCTTACCGATTGATTTACATGCAATAGATCAATTTTCTTCTTTTATATGCTTTTACAACCTTATTATACTTCAAACCCTTGTTGATTTGTCTTTTTCCTTCAATTTTCTTTGCCAAATTGATCGGAAAAGAGACCCCCATGTCAGTATCGGTCAGTATCGGGTATTGGTTGGTATCGGATCGGGACATGCCAAATCGTATCGGTATCGGCCGTATCGGATCGGTATCGGCCGATCTTTAAATTATACTCTGGAGGATGCGGTTTGAGGTCGACAAAACCATGTTGCCTTAAGTCAAGGAGTTCCTCAAGTTACGTTTGAAGCTGGCGGATGACGGCATGCCTTTGGTCGATGCTTTTGTCGTCGGGGGTATTGTCGCCAAGCTCCCACCCGGGTGGAGCAACTTCATCGCGGACATGCACCGCAAGAAGATGGAAGTAGATCTGGAAAGCCTCTTGCACTAGATATATATTGAAGATGAGTTGAGGGCTCAACTCAAAGTGGACGTCTTGTCCAAGCAGATGGCTAAGGTGAACATGGAGCAAGGAGAAAATTCTAAAGGGAAGCAAAAGGCTCCCTACCAAAAGAAGAAAGACGTTCACCACCTGAAGGTGAAGTCTGCTCAGTTCAAGCCCAAGTCCAAATAATCCGAGACTTGTTTCAACTGTGGCAAGAAAGACCACTGGAAGAGGGACTGCAAAGAAAAACCAAAACAAAAGGAGCAAGATGAGGCTAATTTTGTTGCTATAATTGCGCAGGTTGATTCAGCTGGGATTGACACGAATTGGTGGATAAACACTGGGACTTCGTGTCATGTTTGCTCAAAGGAATGGTTCACCACGTACCAACCTGTCTCTGAGAAGGTTATGGTGGCGAACTAGACACAGCTGAAGTACACGGGATCGGGATGGTGGTATTGCAACTGACTTCGGAGAAGTCGTTGACCCTTCAGAATGTGAAGCATGTACCGGCCATAGCCAAGAACCTGGTCTCGGGAAGTTTGCTCTGCAATGCAGGCTTGAGGATGGACATTAACGCTGGTCAAGTCGTTATGTCCTATAAAGGAACATACTTCGGAAAGGCTTTTTGCACCGAAGGGATGTTCAAACTTCAACTTGTAACTCCTATGGAGATAGTGAATGCAGTTTCTTCTTCTGGTTATTCTCTTGAGTTGTGGCATAATAGACTAGGACATGTTCATTGTAAAAGAATAAACAAGATATCTAGTTTAGGGCTTATCTCCAAATGTGGGGGTAAGGAGTTGGAGAAGTGTGAGGTATGTGCGCAGACAAAGATCACAAGGAAACCGTTCAAGCGAGTAAACCGAAGTACAGATCTTTTGGAGTTGGTACAATCAGATATCTGTGACTTCAAACAGTTCTCCACAAAGGCCGGAATGAAATATTTCATTACTTTCATCGACGACTTCTTAAAGTACGCGTTCGTTTATCTGCTCAAGTGTAAAGATGAAGCGTTTTAGAAGTTTAAGGACTTCAAGGCTGAAGCCGAGCGTCAAATCAGACAACAACTTAAGAGACTCAGAAGTGATCGAGGTGGCGAGTATAGGTCTCATGAATTCGCATCGTTCTGTAGAGAACATAAAATTATCAACGAGACAACTGCTCCGTACTCCCCTCAATCAAATGGTATTGCAGAAAGGAAGAACAGAACATTAACAGAGATGATGAACTCAATGCTGTTGACTGCAGGTCTTCCAAATTGCTTCTGGGGTGAAGCAGTGCTTACGGCTACGTTCATATTGAACGGAGTGCCGTATGCAACTTCGAAAGTCACTCATGAACTCTGGTTTAAAGTCAGACCCAACTTGAATGTTATTCGAGTGTGGGGGTGTCTGGCGTATGTGAAGCTTCCGGATTTGAAAATTCAGAAGCTGGGAACAAGGACTACGAAGACTATATTCCCGGGTTATGCTGAAAAGAGTGATGCTCGGAGGTTCCTTGATATTGAGTCAAATCATATGATTGAATCTCGCGATGCAGAATTCTTTGAAGATAAATTTGCAAGGCACAAGAACGTTGTTCTCGCGGATATTCCGAAGAATAATATGAGTGTGTTGGCCCATTGGTCATGGTCAAACCTGATTTTAATAATTGATCAAACTCTGTCTCGATATAAATGCAAGTCAACTCAGATGTTACCTACGACGTTTTGGACACTGCTCAACAATGGTTATCAACAATGTTCAAGACTGAAGCCGTTTGCCACTTCGAATGTACTTCCTGCTAAGCAATATAATTTTCATTTTATTTGAGTTTAGGAATACTTTGTACACCGAGTCGTACTGGCAAATAGGCTATCCGAAAATGTTTTCAAAACTATCCTATTCTTTTACAAATGACCTATGTTTTTACAAAATATTCTTATTACAAAAAGCCCTTGAAGGATTGTTCAAAAAGCCAAAATTTATTTTCTCCAAATAATGAACTGGCAGAACCTCAGGAGAACTCGGCCAGAGTTCGGCCATTTGGAACGTTAGTGAACGTTGGATTTTTGAACTTGGTCTTCCTTCAGTTACGGGTTGTTACAAAGAGTTCTGTCCGAATTCTGTCCGAATTCTGTCAGAGTTCTGTCTTTGGAAAAGCTATAAATAGAGAAGCATTTCGATCATTTCAACACACCAATTCACTTTCAATCTTCTCTCTTCTTAAGCTTTCAGTCTTCCAAAGAGTTCTTAAAAGCTTTTATTTTCAAATCCCAAGCTAGTTACAATCCTCTAGTCGATTTGCCAGTGCGGTACGGTCTAGAAGTTTCAGAGTGATTGTAATCAGAGGCTTGATAGAAGATTCAACTCTTCACAATTGAAGTTGGACGAGTTCTTCGTATCAAAGCTCGCGTCTATAGAAGTTGCAAGTACTTCGTATGAAAACTTGCGGGATTTTCCAATAGTGGATTCAACTGGAAGCTAGAGTTCTTCCGACTGGACTAGTCCTCACCAGAGGGAAACCAGTATAAATCTCGGTGTTTGCGTTTGCCTTCTGATCACTTTTAAATTCTGTCATTTACTTTTTGTGATTATTATTATATCTGTGATCTAACTGCTAACAAGCTTTTAATTAGCAATATTCCGCTGCCTACTCTATTCACCCCCTCTCTAGAGTATTCTGCTTTACGATTTCGTTCCTACAATTGGTATTAGAGCAGGTTCTCCATCTAGAGGTATTATATTCTGATCCCAATTGTTCCTACAATTGGTATCAGAGCGGGTTATACAGGTAAAGCAAGGTAAAACATCAGTTATATTAAATTTTATATAGATCACAGCATTACACATGGCAACTGTAAAATTCACAAGTGAAGGCCAAGCCACAAACAGACCTCCACTGTTTGACGGCACAAACTACACCTATTGGAAAACACGTATGAGTTTCTTTCTGAAATCTCTTAATTTTGATTTATGGTCTATTGTTATTGATGGCTATAAAAAGTCACCTCGTAAAAATGTTGATGGAGTTTTAACTGAAAAATCCCATGACAAATATACAGAGGAAGAAAAAAAAAGGCCAGTCTTGACGCACGTGCTATTAACGCTTTATTTTGTGCTTTAGACAGAACTGAATTTAACAGGGTGTCTATCTGCACAACTGCAAATGAAGTATGAAAACTTCTTGAAGTCATACATGAGGGCACAACTCAAGTCAAAGAATCAAAGGTCAGCAGACTTACTCAAGAATATGAGGCGTTCAAGATGAAGCCCAACGAAACAGTTACTCAGATGTTCGAAAGATTCTTGGATATTGTAAATCCTTTGTCCTCCCTAGGCAAAGATTATAGTAACCATGAAAAGATTCGCAAACTCCTGCGAGCACTTACAAAGAACTGGATTCCGAAGGCTACTGCAATCATTGAAGGAAACGACCTCACTACCATGACACTTGAAGTACTCATGGGTAAGCTACTCACTCATGAACTAGAACTGCAAGACTTTGAAGAGCCTGCACCAAAGGAGAAGACGATCGCTTTCAAGGCTCAGCACAGAAGATCTGGCGAAGATGATTCAGACAACAGTGAATCTGATGATGAAGATCAAGCACTCCTTGCAAGAAAATTTAAAAGATTCTTGAGATATGAGAAGAAGACAAAAGAAAATAATGGCGGCAACAGCTGGTATCAAGATGATGCTGTCTGCTACGGCTGCAAGAAGAAATGACATATGAAGAAGGACTGTCCTACAAATACATCAACAAATAAGAAGAGCAACAGATACGAAAAAGGGAACCTGAAGAGATCAACATCTCAGAAGTATGCCAACACCAGCATATGGCATGAAAGTGAAGCCACGACTCAGAAGATGAACAATCAGAAGACGCTACAAATGTATGCTTTATGGCATCAGATCAGGTACTATCTGAACCTATAGTTGATACATATGATGACTTCACCTTTGAGCAATTAGGAGAAGCCTTCAGTGAACTGTTAAGTGATTACACGAAACTGCGTAGCAAATATCAGACCTCTAAGAAGGTACTCAAAGAGTACAAAGGTGAAATAGGAAGACTTATCGACCTACTAGCTGAGGTTAAAGATAATGTTAGTGAGTCTGGTGAGATTTCTTCTATTAAGCTCTTATTACACGAGACTACCAAGTCATCCGAAGAAAAAGACAAGGTTTATTGACCAACTGAAAGAAGAACTTTCTAAAGAGAAGAAAAGTCTTCAAAGTGCACAAGTCAAAATGGAAGCACTCACTTCTGACTATACTAAGTTATATGACACTTCCAAAAGATTGGAAATTAGGTTAGGAAAACAGCCTGAGACTGCTGCTTCCTACCCTAACACGTGTCACTTACTGAAAAATCGGAACATTCTCAAACCTAACACTGTCAGACCTAACCCTATCAAACCTTTGCCTAAAAAAGTTATGCCCAAACAAGATAATAGGTATGCTTTCTTCTATACTAGAAAACCTAAACCTACCAACCATGCACATCACTCAGCTTTCAACACTCAACATGCTAAATGTCATTATTGTGGCCTCATTGGTCATATATCTTCTGCATGTAGAATTAGAAAGCTAGTAGATCTAAATATTTATGCATGGATACCGAAAGCTAACCAGTCAGGACCCTACAAGAAATGGGTACCAATAGTTTCATCTGCAAATTGTTTTGTAGGTGGGACACCCTTCACATGCTAGAAGCAAATGGATCCTCGACAGCGGTTGCTCACGGCACATGACCGGTGACGCTTCATTATTCACAACACTGTCGAAGAGGAATAAAGAAGGATATGTCTCCTTCGGCAATAATTTAAAAGGGTATATAATCGGTATTGGTGATATTGGTAAAGCTCCTTATCCAGTAATTAAAGATGTTTGTCTTGTTACTGAGTTAAAACATAATCTACTCAGCATAAGCCATTTAGCTGATCACGGTTATAGTATTAACTTCGTAAAAGACAAATGTACTATTATTGATAGTTCAACTGGTAATACTATATTTGAAGGTATTAGAGAAGACAATATATATGTTTTCTATTTGTTGGAAGATACTAACATTTCAGGTAGATGTTTAATGGCTAAAAGCGATGAGAGTCATCTGTGGCATATGAGACTCGGTCATGCAAATATGGATACTATTTCCAGATTATCCACAAAGAAGCTAGTACGCGGTTTACCGGACATTACATTCAAGAAGGATGCGGTATGCAGTCAATGTGAAAAGAACAAAGCTACTCGATCCTCTTTCAAGTCAGTAAACGCTGTATGTACTACTAGACCTCTACAATTACTACATATGGACTTATTTGGTCCTAGTAGAGTTGCTAGCCTCGGAGGTAAGCTATATGCTTTTGTAATTGTAGATGATTATTCTAGATACACGTGGGTATATTTTCTGACACGCAAAAACGATGCATTATCGGAATTTGTCACATTTTGCAAGAAAGTACAGAATGAAAAAGGTTACATGATCACTCGTATTAGAAGCGATCATGGAGGCGAATTCGAGAATGCAGAGTTTGAGCAATTTTGTGACACACACGGTTTTATACACGAATTCTCCTGCCCTAGGACTCCACAACAAAATGGAGTTGTGAAACGTAAGAACAGAACTCTATCCGAAATGGCCAGAGTAATGTTAAACCAGTTTAGTCTACCCAAGTATTTCTGGGCTGAAGCTGTCAATACAGCTTGTTTTGTTCTCAATAGAGTTCTAATTCGACCCAAATCGAAGAAGACTCCATTTGAGTTATGGTTTGATAGAATTCCATCAGTTTCATATTTTAGAATATTTGGTTGTAAATATTTTATTCTTAATACTAAAGATAATTTGGGAAAGTTTGACGAAAAGGCCGATGAAGGTATATTTTTAGGTTATGCGGGCAAAAGCAAATGATACAGAGTCTTCAACAAAAGAACTATGATCATCGAAGAGTCGATCAATGTCACCTTTGATGAACTAAATCAATCGACAATCGATGACAATGACTAAGATCTCAATGTACCCAGCAAAGCACCAGCTGATCCTCCTAGAGAAGATCTAGGAACCAGCTACCTTCGGAGTCTACCAAAAAGATTGAAGTTTACGGCTGATCATCCAAAGGATTTGGTAATTGGTGAGATTACCAAGGGTGTAAGTACTCGCTCCTCTAATAAAAATATAGCTTCTTGTGTTGCTTTTGTATCTTAGTTTGAACCCAAAAATATTGATGAAGCATGTAGTAATAATTTTTGGATAGATGCTATGCAAGAGGAATTAAACCAATTTGAACGGAATCAAGTTTGGGAACTTGTTCCCAAGCCTATTGATCATCCGGTCATTGGCACCCGATGGGTATTCCGAAATAAACTGAACGAGAATGGTTTAGTAACTCGTAATAAGGCTCGACTCGTAGCTCAAGGATACAATCAAGAAGAAGGTATCGACTACGATGAGACTTATGCCCCAGTTGCGAGATTAGAATCCATTCGCATGTTATGTGCATTTGCATGTTTTCATAATTTCAAATTATTTCAAATAGATGTCAAAAGCGCATTTTTAAATGGTTTTATAAAAGAAAAGGTTTATGTAGCTCAACCACCCGGTTTTACTGATTTCAAATTTTCTGAATATGTTTTCAAGTTGAAAAAAGCTTTATACGGTTTGAAACAAGCCCCTCGAGCTTGGTATGATCGTCTAAGCTCTTTTCTACTTGATAACGGTTTTTTAAAGGGAAATGTTGACACTACTTTGTTTATAAAGTCTTTGAATAATAATATTCTTTTAATTCAAGTCTATGTAGATGATATTATCTTTGGATCTACTGATGAATCTCTTTGTCAAGAATTCTCAAAGTGTATGCAGAATGAGTTTGAGATGAGCATGATGGGAGAGTTGAAGTTCTTTCTCGGACTGCAAATCAAACAAACCAACAATGGGACATTCATAAATCAAGCTAAGTACACAAAAGATCTACTAAAGAAGTTCGACATGGAAGCAGCAAAGCCACTTAGCACTCCAATGGCGACTTCAACCAAGCTTGATATTGATGAACAAGGCAAACCTGTCGATATACGTAAGTATCGAGGTATGATCGGTAGCTTACTCTATTTAACTGCCAGTCGACCAGACATTATGTTTAGTGTTTGCTTATGTGCTCGTTTTCAAGCCAATCCTAAGGAATCACATATGTGCGCAGTTAAGCGTATTTTTCGATACCTTAAAGGCACTTCTTCTGTCGGCTTATGGTATCCCAAAACCACGTCGTTTGACCTAACCGGTTATTCCGATGCTGATTTTGCCGGATGCAAAGTAGATAGAAAAAGTACCAGCGACACATGTCATTTCCTAGGAAAAGCTCTAGTCTCTTGGTTTAGTAAAAAGCAAAATTCTGTTGCATTATCAACAACAGAGGCTGAGTATATCGCCGTAGGACGTTGTTGTGTACAAATTTTGTGGATGAAACAAACCTTAGAAGACTATGGATTGCATTTTACACATATACCCATTTTCTGTGATAACACCAGTTCTATTAATTTGACTAAGAATCCTGTATGTCATTCTCGTACTAAACATATCGAGATTCGACATCATTTTCTTAGAGATCATCAACAAAATGGAGATATAGACCTTGTATACATAGACACACAGAATCAATTAGCTGACATATTCACAAAACCATTAGCGGAAGATCGTTTCAACTATTTACGTCGAGAATAAGGAATTTTAGATATCAATAATATTAATTAATTTTGTTTTATCAATTATTTATTCGATACTCATAAACTGTTTTCGTGACAAGCCTAAAAAGAGTCTGTCTGTCACCACGACTATGGTCGAAGCGAAGCGGTACTTAAGAGTTCCCCGGTGAACCTCCGTTAGCTGGGACAGTACTCCTACAGCTAATCTGAGACAGATGCTGAGTAAAAAATATTAATTTATAAAATAATATTAATTATATTATTTTGAGATTTAAAATTACTAAACTTTGAATTAAGCATTTGAAACGAATTAATGAAAAAGAATGTGGTCTCATTTGATTTTATATATATATATATATATATATATATATATATATATATATATATATATATATATAGCCAGGCAACCCTAGGCGAATTCGGCCCGAGTTCGGTCCGAATTCGGCCAGAGTTCGGTTGGGTGTTTATATATAACAGCAGCAACCCGAGGCCTCCTTCTTTATACTTCCAAAAATCCTCTCAACAGCAGCTCCGCCCCTCCGAAACCCTAGTTCTACTCCCTCCTTGTTCTTCCAATTCTTGTGGTGTTTCTCTCCAAAACTTTGGATTCGTGTGGAGATCGTCGTCCTCTACAACATATCCGATTCTTGGAAGGTATAATCCCTTCTTCCACCACTTTTCAATACTTAGGGTTTATAGAAATTTTTGGGAAAAAATGCCTAAGTTCAATCCCTTCAAGAGGAAGAAGACTCATGCCAGTGAAGAGGCATCGTCTTCTAATCCGCATACGGATTGTCTCTTTTCTCCGGTCCAATCGGACGATGGTGCGTCGGATGAGTTTTATTTTAAAACTTCCGATCAAGCGTTATTGTGGTACGCTGATTTTAACATGCGTACTATTTGCACCGGATCACCGATCAAGTGGACTATCTTTCCAGATCACCGTCCCTATTTTGAGGCATTAGGGTTACAATACTTTGTCACCTTATAATTCCCCATTGTCAATGCCATTAGATTATTCTACTGTAATTTCGTGTTAGACACTTTTACAGCGAGGACACGTGTCGGAGGAATTGATATCGAATTCACTGATGACACGTTAGCGAAAATTCTTGGTATTCCAAACGAAGGTGCCCCGCTAGATGACATTACTGATTTTGATTTTCCCGATGGCACTACACTCGTTAGTTTCAAGAATGAACTTTGTGCACCTGCACGCGTTTTTCCTGGAAAGTTCAAGGCTAATAACTTGAACTTGTTTAACTACGAATTACATCGCATCATCTATTCCACCTTACTTCCTAAATCCACTTCTAAAGATGATGTCACTGCACTTGAGCTTTCTGCTCTTTATCATATTCTTAAGGGGATTCCTTTTTCTGCCCCTAAGACTATTATTCAGATGATGGATAGATGTCGCGGGAGAGACCGCAACCTATCATATGCGATGCTCATTCCTCGCATTTTTCAGAGATTTGATATTGATTTATCTACTTGTGCTGTCGACCCCGAGCCCAAGTTTCTCAAACTCTCTCGACGCGGCATTGCATCTGTTCCTCCACCCACTGCACCTAATCCTCCTGCACCTACTCCCACTGATCCCACAGCACCTGTTCCTCCTCATTCCTACCCTATGACATTTGAGGGTATCCATCAGCACTTATCAGATCTGCAGTCTTTTTATGTTGAGACCTCTAGGGAACACGAGTTTCGTGATGTGACTCGGTTCCAGGCGATTGCCAACTCCTTCGCCGATCTGAGGTTTGCGCAGACGGGACATTCTGCTAGCTCTCTGCCTCGAGACCCTTCTGTTTCTGGCTACCGTATTGACGACGAGGCAGTACACTCTCTCTTCTAGCCAGGGAACGCATATGATTGGTATCGTACCACTGGCGCCCCTCCTCACTCTTCTGGCGCTGGTACTTCTAGAGCTGGTCCTTCTGGACATGCTGGAGCTGCAGCTGATGATGATGATGTTGATGATGATGAGTTTTGATATGTTAGATTATTGAGACTGTTACTTTTTGTCTTATGTTTACTTGGAAATGCTCCGACATTTCAAGATTTTATCAGTACTCTTTTTAGTTATTATCAGCATTTTTTTGACTATTCATGGACATGGTTGTTTTTTATTATACCTTAGTTTTGGCATCTTAGTCTATTATTCAGCACTCTATTTGTTTCAGTTTATCGTAGCACTATCTATTTATGTTGCTTCATTCTTTACATACTACCTGAGACAAATACATGCCTGTGATGTTATTCTATTTTTCTTACTGTTTCTACCATCTGTCATGATTATTTCTTTTTATGTGTTTCTTCACTGTTTGTTACTTATGCATTGATTGCGGGAGAGCTTTCTCTTTTGCAATTATTTTGCTAAGTGACAACGGGGAAGAAATAAGGATCTAACATGTGTTTGTGAAATACAGGTTTATGAACTTTTTTTTTACTATTTTGATTTGATTCCAAGCTTAGATGTTATATCGGCAAGGTTTGTCAATTATCAAAATGGGAAAGATTGTTGGCCCATTGGTCATGGTCAAACCTGATTTTAATAATTGATCAAACTCTGTCTTGATATAAATGCAAGTCAACTCAGATGTTACCTACGACGTTTTGGACACTGCTCAACAATGGTTATCAACAATGTTCAAGACTGAAGCCGTTTGCCACTTCGAATGTACTTCCTGCTAAGCAATGTAATTTTTATTTTATTTGAGTCTAGGAATACTTTGTACACCGAATCGTACTGGTAAATAGGCTATCCGAAAATGTTTTCAAAACTATCCTATTCTTTTACAAATGACCCATGTTTTTACAAAATATTCTTATTACAAAAAGCCCTTGAAGGATTGTTCAAAAAGCCAAAATTTATTTTCTCCAAATAATGAACTGGCAGAACCTCAGGAGAACTCGGCCCGAGTTCGGCCAGAGTTCGGCCATTTGGAACGTTAGTGAACGTTGGGTTTTTGAACTTCGTCTTCCTTCAGTTACGGGTTGTTACAAAGAGTTCTGTCCGAATTCTGTCCGAATTCTGTCAGAGTTCTATCTTTGGAAAAGCTATAAATAGAGAAGCATTTCGATTATTTCAACACACCAATTCACTTTCAATCTTCTCGCTTCTTAAGCTTTCAGTCTTCCAAAGAGTTCTTAAAAGTTTTCATTTTCAAATCCCAAGCCAGTTACAATCCTCTAGTCGATTTGCCAGTGCGGTACGGTCTAGAAGTTTCAGAGTGATTGTAATCAGAGGTTTGATAGGAGATTCAACTCTTCACAATTGAAGTTGGACGAGTTCTTCGTATCAAAGCTCGCGTCTGTAGAAGTTGCAAGTACTTCGTATGAAAACTTACGGGATTTTCCAATAGTGGATTTAACTGGAAGCTAGAGTTCTTCCGACTAGACTAGTCCTCATCAGAGGGAAACCAGTATAAATCTCGGTGTTTGCGTTTGCCTTCTGATCACTTTTAAATTCTGTCATTTACTTTTTGTGATTATTATTATATCTGTGATCTAACTGCTAACAAGCTTTTAATTAGCAATATTCCACTTTCTACTCTATTCACCCCCGCTCTAGAGTATTCTGCTTTACGATTTCGTTCCTACAGAGTGCACATGAGGCTCAAGTTCCTTACAAAGAGGTAGTCCAAGAAGATGTTGCTGCAGAAACAACTATTGAACCAGAACTCGCAGAACCTGTATCTAAGCGAGTGGGAGATAGGACTTCGGAGAGAATTTCGTCACCTATCATGTGGAAGCAGATCCGCTTACCTATGATGAGGCGATGAAGACCAGAGATACTATCTTCTGGAAGGAGGCTATTAATGATGAGTACGACTCGATGACCTCCAACAACACGTGGGTGTTGGTCGATCTGTCTGAAGGAGCAAAACCAATCGGATGTAAGTGGATCTTCAAGAAGTAGATGAAGGCCGATGGAACTGTCGACAAGTTCAAGGCAAGGTTAGTTGCCAAGAGGTTTTCTCAGAAGCAGGGGATCGATTATTTCGACACATATGCTCCAGTAGCGCGGATAACGACTATCAGGATGTTGATTGCTCTGAGAGCAATTCACAAGCTGGTAATTTATCAGATGGATATTAAGATCGCTTTCCTGAATGGTGAATTAATCGAAGAGATTTACATGCAACAGCCAGAAGAATTCGTCGTCAAGGGCCTCGAAGAAAAAGTCTGTAAATTGGTGAAATCTCTGTATGGTCTGAAGAAAGCTTCCAAGATGTGGCATGAGAAGTTTGATAATGTCATAAGATCAAACGGCTACATGATCAGCGAGATGGACAAGTATGTGTACACAAAGTTCGCTGACGGGAGAGGAGTTGTCGTTTGTCTGTACGTGGACGACATGCTGATCTTGGGTACAGATCTAGCAAGTGTCACTGAGACAAAGAAGTTCCTCTCATCTAAGTTCAGTATGAAGGACTTAGGAGAAGCTAATGTTATCCTAGGGATAAAAATCATCCGGACAGAAACTGGAGTGGCGTTGTCACAGTCTCATTACATTGAGAAAATGCTCACACGCTATGGGTATCAGGATCTTCTAGGGATCGATATGTTGTATATGTGTGACAAGAAACTGAAACCAAATCCAAGAAAAAACGTCAGACAACTGGAGTGCTTAAAATTATCGGGAGTTTGATGTATGCGACTACTGCCACAAGGCCTAACATAGCTTTTGTCGTAGGGATGTTGAGTCGGTTCACAAGCAATCTAGGGATGGAGCACTGGAAAGCTGTGAAGAGGGACATGAGATACTTTAAAAGGACTCAGAAGTATGCACTGAACTACTGCGGAGATCCAAAAGTAGTGGAGGGCTTTCAGTGATGCATGCTGGTGCTCAGAAGTAGAGAGTGAAAGGTCCACAGGAGGATATGTTTTCTCCATGGGTGGAGCTGCTATATCGTGGAAGTCGAAGAAGCAGATTATGTTGTCTCACTCTTCTATGGAATCTGAGTTCTATGTACTGGCGGCTGCAGCGGATGAAGCATAATGGCTTCAGAAGCTCATGTATGATCTTCCAATGGTTGGTGGGTAGATACCGGTAATACCGATATACTGCGATAACCAGGCGACTGCAGCAGTGGCATCAAATGACCTCTTCAATGGAAAAAAGAGGATTGTGCGCCTAAGGCACAAGACGGTAAATGATCTTATTAAAAGAGGAGTCATTGCCGTAGTGGATGTTGGGAGTCAGAACAATCTGACAAATCCGTTCTACCAAAGGTCTCAAGCGCCAGCTGGTTGAAGACATAGCAGGTAAGATAGGCTTGAAGACACTCTGATATTATGTCTTTGTAATTCTACTACAAAGCTTTATGATATTAGTTCAAAGAGAAATTTACTAGGCATCTAGCTTTTAGTTCAAAGAAGGACCATTGACTGGAAGAATATCAGGAATAATGGGCAGTCCTTTGGGATGCTGCGGGATTAAGAACCTAGAACCACTATTGTCTACTGATTGTTCGTTACAAAGAACAAAGTCCTGTGGGAGAATGGCTTGGAAGCCTTAATGATTTCTCGGACATCTGGGATGTCTGGCGTGCTTTACAGGAAGCACAGGTAGCACAACACTACAAAGGAGCGTAGTACTCCATGCTACAGTGGGGTGACACCACATGAGGTACCTAGTGAGGGTAAAGCCTCGGCTTCGGGCCAAGTCACAACGGCGTAGCACCGCACATAGGCAAGAAGGCCTAATGTTGTATAATGAAGAATGGTAGGCAGCACTACAAAGAGATTGGGCCTCATGTTACAATGGGTGACACCACATGAAGCAGTGCCTCGGCTTTGCAAGCCATGTCACGGCGGCGTAACACCGCAGAAGCTAAAAGGCTTCATGCTGGGTAGTTTGGCACTACAAAGAGGCTGAGCCTCATGCTACAGGTGGTATGACACCACATGAGACATGGTCTTGGCTTCGAGCCATGTCATAGCGGTGTAGTACCACAAGGAAGCAAAATGTTTCATGCCAAAGACTCTTTAAAAGAACTCACCTAAAGTGTATGGATAGAGATGTATGTCGTCTCTTGAGGTAAATCTTGTAGACACCCAAGATACATACATCGAAACCAGGCCGGCACAAGGCCTTTAATGTGCAGCCAGAAGCGCAGTTGATGTCATTATGTGAGTGAGAAGAATTGCAGTTACGGTGCAGAATTCAAGGCTTAGTCTATTCTTATATCATGTTGTCATTTAACCCATGCGGGAAGATTCAAGTCGTAGTGACATCTATCCTAATGCATGATGGACAGTCACCGTGGGAAACGCTCAACCTATATATAGAGATATGTGAGAAATTGTTGGTGTTTTTGCTTGTTGGTCTTTTGCTTTAGAAACTAGAAAGATAGTCCGACATTGGAAAAACTCGGAAAAACCAAATAGATATCTCTATATAAAGTTTTGCTTGTGCTGAGAGATCACATGAAGTGTGGAAGGGCACATGGGTGCCATGTGTGGGCATTATTCTAGTAGAAAGAAGGCTAAAACCAACAAAGAAGCATTAATACTTTTTTTTCATTTTCATGGGATAATTTTTCTATGGAGCTAAGCCCCGAAGGGACTTAACGACTCGGACTCGGGTTCGGGCTCGGACTCAAGGGCACAAAGTGGCGCTTTGTTGGCACACTTAGCACGTCAGCATCGGCGCAAGGCGCCTTGTGCGCAGTTGATGCGCTCGTGCGCTCGTCTCTGCGCGAGTCGCATGCGCAGATGTTGCACAGTGGCTGCACAGGTGTGCTCAGGTGCTGCGGCGCTGCTGCGGCACTACGCGGCTGTGCGGATACGCGCGCAGGCTGACGGACTAAGTGGGCTAAAGGGCACAGGCGGTTCATAATGTGACTGATTGGAATATTTGAGCGATTATGGAAAGATTGAGTTAATTGATCATATTCAATTTTTTGTGGAATTTGAATTAGTTCATTCAAATCTTTCCATTATTCGCTCCTATCTTTTCGCATTCAGTTACGGCCAGGATTAATATTAGGATTTCGGCCCTTCTCTATAAATACTCTCTTCGTGTCTTCATTGAGGACTTATGCTAAAATAAAGAGACGAAGAGAGTCGTGTCGTCGCTGCTATTGAAATTTTTCGAGTTCGTGGAAGGAGGTGACAGCGAGCATTCCAGAAGTTCTTTCGAACTTGCTGGTTCCTGGGAGCAGATCGCAATAGGAAGAATCTTCCTTTGAGCAACGGTGATCTTTATCACCCCAGCAAAGTCGTTGCATCAACTTAGGTTGAGAACGAATTTTCATCTTCATTGCATCAACTTCGGTTGAAAACAAATTCTCATCTTCGTTGCATAAATTTCGGTTGAGAACGATTATTCATCTTCGTTGCATCAACTTCGGTTGAGAACAAGTTTTAATCTCTCTTAGGAGAACAAATTTTTCGTCTCTCTGGAAATAAGAGATCGAGATTTCCATCTAACGATCTGTTTCGAAAATAACACTTTGACATGTCTATACCAAATCTCTAAAATACCCTCGTGGTGTACTTCTTCCGAGACAACCACAACATCTTTGACCCTCTCTCTCTCTCACAGTTGATTTCTATCCAAAAATAGTCTTCGTTAAGTTCATATCTTTTATAGAGAAATATTTACTTAATTGGTTCTTTAACTCCATTGTCCTCAAAGCATTACGACCAACCAACAACATGTCATCCACAAAACAAAAGAATAAAGTCATGCTTAGTAAAGTGCTTCATAAATACACAATGATCTGACGTCGTTTTGGCATAACTATGCTCTCCATAAACGAGTCAAACATTTTGTACCACTACTGTGGAACCTGCTTCAAACCATGACTCTACCAACGAGAAAGCTCTACCAGCGGAAAAGCTCTACAGAAGTCGAAACATGGTATTTGTCAAGGATGAGATAGTGGTTGATATTCTGAAATCTAAGATGCTTTCTGAGGCTAAGAATTTATCCGAGTTCGAGGCAATTCTCAGGGTTACTGTAGATGTGTTAGACCAGAGAGAACCAGTACATAAAGATGATCCCAATCTTGATCATCAGTCTGCCAAAGATGATCAAAGAAATCTTCAAGAGGATGAGCATGCAAATGAGGCACTTCCTGATAAAGAAGAGGTTGTTGATAATAAACAAGTAGCATCAGAGGCTCCGTTGAGGAGAGGTACTAGAGAGTGTCGATCATCATAAAGGTACCTAGCTGATGAGTATATGTGGTTGACTAAAGGGGAAGAACCAAAAAGTTTTATAGAAGCTGTGGAGGTCGAGAACTGACATTAGTGGATGCAGACAATATACAAAGTCTCACCCTAATAGTTGCTCTGCAACTTTGCTCCTGACAACAAACACCGCACTGTCTCCGATAGTTTCTAGTTTATCCGCTCTACTATGCTATTTAGCTGGGGCGTCTTTGACAGAATCTTCTAGTGCCATATCCCTTGCTCTCTGAAGGGACCTATGTTCGTCTCCATTATCGAAACGAACGTACTTTACCTTCCTGCCAGTTTACCTTTCAACGAAGGCTTGAAATTCCTTGAAAGTGAGTAACACTTGATCATCGGTCTTTATGAAAAAAAACTCAAAAACTTTTTTGGAACAATCATCATTAAATGCTACAAAGAAATAAACAACACAAATAGTTTTTCTTTCAATGAACTATATATATCCGAATGAATCAACTCGAGCAACGTCGTCTTCCTTGATGTCACGCCCCAAAACCAGAATACTGGAGAGCGGGAGCGGACACAGCCAGCTACGTATATAGAAGTGTAATCCACCTCGATATACGGTCACGCCTGTCTAGATGTATGAGGGTTAATCTACAAGCCATCAGTCTCTTATGGTCAAGAACAAGCCTAGTGTCTCAATCTCAAGCAAGTAATAATAGTTACAAGATGTTAGACCATCAGATATTCAATAGTAAGACGTCCCATACATTTCATATACAGATGATCATGAAGCTAGTCGTACAAAATGCGAAGACTAGCAAGAGTTTCAGTTATACATGATCAACCCTAGGATTTGTTAATTATGTTACAGCCCGTAGGCAGACAGGAATGTAAATTCAACACGAGCTAATACTTGCTCGGCGGCTAAACGCCTCAAAAGAATAATTTTACGATTAGAGTGGGAGAGCAAAATAAAACCACTCGTTGCCAGGATTTCTTCTAGTGTTCACCATTTGGCTGGAAGGCTGGAAGATCCTCGGGTGCTGCTCCGAAATCTGGCCATACAAAACCAGCTGGGTCAGACCCCAGAAAGAGCAAGTGCCACAAGGGAGGCTTCACTTAGGAACTAAAACCAACAAGTTAGAACACAAAGCATAATAATAACAAGAAAGCCGGAAATATGAAAGTAGGGTGATAAACGATAAGATAACTAAGAAACTATTCTGGTAACCAAGTTACAACCCGTAAACCAAATAAGGACCGGGGTTGTAATCCTTCGTCTGAACAGAACTTGGTCTCTAACCAATTATCGACAAGTAAGCATAAACTGTAAAATGTTCCGAAGTAACCATGTACTGGCATTGTCTAGACAAGACTAGACTCCATTCATCAATCACGGCCAAGCAAAGAATACGGCTTGATACTTTAACTAACTAGGATTATCACAAGCCTAGTTACTAGCAAGATGCAACGAGATGTTCCAACAGTCACAAGCCCTGCAACTATCCAAGTTATCCAGGCATGGTTCATGTAAGAGTTATCAAGAATTATTAGGTAACTTAGAGTGCAACACATAACAGTGTGCATATTACTTGTTTCAAGAAGTGCCCCACATGACAGTGGGCTGGAAATGTGCCCTACTCGACGGCAGGCTACAAGTCCATTCAAGGCGCCCAGATAACGAGATCGCCTGTAACTGGAAATATCTCTCTATATGAGCTACTTTGATCAATCTAGTAATTAACCTAGTCAGATTCAGCATGAATCCCTGACTGTGGTAACTAGGGATGCAAGTCCTAGACATGATGCGAGACGAGACTGGTAGCTTATACAAGCACATTCAAGAACAATCACCCACGGTGTCAAGACGAGTTATTATTCAGCATGTCAAGATAGCCGCCGCAACAGCATTTAAGATTATCATGTTAGGTTTACTTATCAAGAGTGCGCCACGACGGGCCACTATCATGTATTATCATGCCAAGGTTGCTTGTCAAGAGTGTGCATATCATGTTATTTGTCAAGAGTGCACCACGACGGGTCACTATCAAGAATTATCATGTCAAGTTACTTGTTACTTGTTAAGAGTGCGCCTTAACAGGCCACTATCGTGTTCTATCCTTACATTATCATGAATGAGAGAAACTTGCATAAAATAGCTAGTAACATATTCTTGAAGCCAAGGAAAAGATCTATAACTTTCATGTTGGGAGTTGGGAGAAATTCTGACCATAATTCAGCCAAATAGGACATAAAATAGCCAAAATAGGCACTATGCGGCACTATTCATCCATGCGGTACTATTCATCCATGCGGCACTATGCAAGCCTGCGGTACTATTCATCCATACGGTACTATGTAAGCCTGCAGCACTATTCATCGTCCCTGCCAGAACCAGGACAGATGAACATAGAAGATGTCCAAATATTGTTTTGGCCATAACTTACTCAAAACAAGTCGAAATGTAACTTTTCAAATGTCCATTTTGGGTAAAATCGAATTCTCTACAACATAGAACAATCAAAACTTGAAAATAATAAAGTTTGGTAGATCAAAACCTAAGAAAACCGAAAATGACACAAACTTAGATTTACAAAGATCCCTTCTCTAACCCAAGAACTCCAAGTTCTAAAGAGGCTTAGAATCAAGAGGGAAAGATAATGGAACAATAAAATGGAAGATCCATCATGATGCAAGTTGCACTTGCCTAGGGCTTGGTAGGTGGGAGGAGTAAATGAAGAAGATGAATAAGTAAATGAAGAAGTGAATGAGGAGAGAGAGGAGGAGTTGGGTTATATATTAACCCTCTCCATCTCAAACCAAACCAAGCCAAGCCAAGCCAAACCAAGTCAAATTGAACCGAACCAAATTAAAATAAACCAAGTCAAGATTAAACCAGGACCAAACCAAGCCATGCTAGACAAGTCAAAATACGGGTCGAAAATTTGTACACGTAAACTGGGATACGTATAACGAAAAACGAGAGTGACACTTGAAGATGAGTGATTCTGTAACGATATTATGTGTTGCTTTTCAGCTATACAATGTGGGTATCTCTCTAACTTCACAAACATCAAACCTGGAAGCACATTCCGATTTGCTAGGTAGCTCATCCCTTTCTCGCTGATATGATTGAGCCATATGTGCTACAGCTCGATAAATGCATCACTAACCGCATTGACCTTCTGTTCCTCCTGTGCGCTACCTTCCATATAGTAGAGACCGAACCTCTTACTTCTCCTAGCAGTAACCAGTGAACGCTTTGTAAGTTTCCACTGATCATTCGTGAAGAGAACGAAGAACCTTTCATCATCCAACTTTCCGATCGATATCAGGTTGAAGCATATGTTACAAGACGAACTCCCTAAGAACCAAAGTAGCTTATGCATTAGCCTTCAAGTGCACATCTCCAGTGGCAATCACCTTTGACAAATTACCATTATCCGTCGTTAGCACTACACAGTCAAATGTCGTGTAAGTGGTAAATAGTATCCTATTATGAGACACATGAGTTGAAGCTCCCAAGTCCACCAGCCTACTGTTGTCATCCTAGGTGAGGTTCATAGTCACCTCATCAACTATAATGATAATATCACCTCCATGCATTTAAGATGTTGTAGTGTTCTTGTTTTGCTTCCCTTTGTTGTTGCCTTCTCTCTCAATTACGCAAAACAATTCCTCCTTTACTACTTACTCCCACCGATCCAATCACGGATCACCACAATTTCACACCGAATGTAAATTAAAACAAGTAAGAGTATAAGGAAATTACTGAAGCCAAGAACTCGAAAACAAACCGATGTGGTATGCACGATGATCTCCTTTGGAACAAATCGTGAAATCTCTTCCGTTTCCTTATTCTTCTTATCGCAAGTTGCAAAGCCTCCTTTTTGTAAATTCTCTCATCTACGTTCCGTCTCTCAATTATGTCATGGAAAAATATATGCCCCTTCCCAATCTCGAGAAGATTGGACCGTCAAATTCTGATCAACACAACGATTCCAAACCTAACTTCAGCTCAGTCGAGATGGACTGGTATACCAGCGGTGTGCTGCCGGCATGTTCCAACTTCTAACCATTCCAAATCTGTCTACTCTCGGAAAAATAAAAACTGCATCAGCCTGCAGAGCAGTGTACTATCGGTATGCTGCTGGTACACCTGTCGCTCTGATACTCCCCAAAACAACATTTTTTTTGTCTCCGATATGAGCCCCTCTTTATGGCATTCAACTACCAAAACTTCTCCGACACACTGATGGCGCTCATCGCACTCCTGAATGTTCCCAATGAAGAAGGGAACACAACCCAACAAGTAAGGGGCGTACAACACTGGTAATTTGGAGGAGTGATCGTTAGTGGCAAAGTTAGTTATGGTAGTCCTAAGTATAATCTATTTCAGTGGATGAGACTGATGATTGCTGTGGATGTAGTACCTCCGGTCTGTAAAAATCCTGCCAAAAACAGCTGAGTTGTCTGCAAAGAAACTGTTCCACATTCCTTTGCATTTAGCACAAAATAAGTGGATTGTTGTCACTAAAGAAGTACTGATTATACAAGATGCTGCTTAGATACCCCAGGTGAAGAAATAGAGTAAGGTATGACATGAATATTGTTGTATACGAAGTGGCCGTTGCATGATAGTTTGAGATGATGCAGTTTCATATCCACCACTGTTTTTTTCCTGTTTATGAAGTTACTAAATGTTGATTCAATAGGAAAGGCTGTCTAGACAAAGCTAAGATGATGTTATATTAAATGAATTAGTTATGCATTCAGTCCAAGTCAGTCAGAAAATAGTTATCAAGGATATTTGAAATGGTTTCATTAAGTCAATGGGTTGTGATGGTCTTTGAGTGGAATGTTTATCGCTAATGAAGGACCTACTAGTTCTGTGCTTTCTTTGGAAACTATTGTTTCTACTATACAGATGACGAAGTATGAAGGGCATATTGTTATCCCGTAGCACTGAATTCTACACACAATAGGGTAGAAAGAAAATATCAGCAGATAGATTAATTAAATTAATGTAAAAATATTAATTTGAGTGCTTAATTCACTTGTTAGATTTACCCACAAAGCATAACTACCTACCTGTTTGGAATATGGCGATTGGCGGTAGTCTATTCACCCACAAAACATAATGGTTGGAAAAATTCAAAGGAAATCTAAATCAATAACATCTAACCAACTAAGCATACCACCAATTAGCTAAGCATTCACCCTGTTTACAACTATAACTTGAAGGATCTTAAGGTAATCTAACATCTAACCAACTATGCATGCCACCATTAGCTAAGCATTCGCCCTATTTACAACTATAACTGGGAGGATTTTAAGGTAATCTAACATCTAACCAACTAAGCATACCACCAATTAGCTAAGCATTCGCCCTATTTACAACTATAACTATGGAAGGATTTTAAGGTAATCTATTTAATTTACCTGTCTTGGGGTTGAGTCACAGCCACAAATGCTTGTCCTTAACGTTGTGCTCCTCCAAACTGTTGATGATGGGTTGACCTATGGGCTTGTGGAGGTGGGCCTGTTGGACAATCTCTTATTGGTGGTTAGGTGATCCAGCAACACTGTCAATAGTTAGTCTCCTTTTGCTTCCATTGCATGTGACAACATTCCTCTGAAAGCTTCTTAGCAACTACTTGACTGTTTGCTGTAGGCATATGCTGCTTTGAAATTTGCCGATGCTGATGTCGTGGAATGATCATATGTAGCTTCAGGCACCTGTTCTAATCAACTATTCAATTTTATTTCGTCTTCCCATTCTTAATAAACTTTATGAACTGGTTTTTCTTTTCTTTTATAGGTGGCTGAGCTTCCATTCTTTGCAACAGAATTACGATTAGGTCGTAGTGGAGCTGAGGAAATCTTCCCTCTTGGACCATTGAATGAATCTGAAAGGTCTGGTCCTTTTAACTGACTGCCTCTTCTATTAGTCCAATGCTGTCAATGAATCCTCGTCTTTTAGGCCATCTCCAACCCATCCTCAAAATTTTCCTTAATTTGAGAACTCAAAAAGAAATATTCCTGTCCGAGCTCTCTAGCCTAGTGGTATTAGAGCAGACACCAGGAGGGACCGGCAAGGTTCGAGTCCCCCAATTGTGTGTGAGTGGGATTTCAAAAAAAGGAATATTCCTATATTATGCTATCCTTAAAATTTTACATCTCCAACCCGTCAATCCACAAATAATAAACAATCATTATTTATTTATACATAAATTTATTTCTTCACAACTATTTAATATAATTATATACATTAATGTTATATTATTAATATTATTTACCGAGATAATATTATATTATTTTATATTATTTATATTGTATTATATTATTTTATAATATCTACCACTATTTAATTTGATATAATATTTAATTTTATATAATTACTTCACAACTATTTAATATAATATTATTTTATAATATCTATAATATTATTTACCACCATTCTAAAAGTGTACTTTTTTAATTTAAATTTTGTTGCATTGCTTTAGCATTTTTAATTTCAATGTTATTGTAACGTTTGACTTTTTAATTTCAATGTTGTTGATGGTTGCGTTATTTTAAATTTCGATGTACTTGTTTATGTTTGTATTTAAATTTTAGAAAGTTTGTTATTTAAATATTATTTTATTAATCAAATGAATTCCCAAAAAAAATACTAATAACAAATATATTTAATATTAGATTCTATTCGAAGATCTCAACAAGAATATTTTAATAGTATAAGTATTATATTATTTATAATTATAAATTAGAAAGTATTGTAAGTTAATTAAGTTTATTGTTTAATATATGTAAAATATATTAGTATTTAGCTACAACTTGGTGGGCAAAATGGTCATGAATTGGATCCTCAAATTTGAGGATCCATCCTCCTTCCGTCAAAAATTTCGAGAAAATTTTCTCAATTTGAGGCTTGATTGGAGATAGATTTTGAGGGTATTCCCTCAATTTGAGGTTTGAGGACTTGGGTTGGAGATGGTCTTAAGAGTTCATATTTGATGTGTTGCTTGAGGCCCCAAACTTGTTTTTATTTGGAAGTCAGAACTTCGAGGCCCTTGTTTTGACGTACTGCAAACTGACCGACTTTTCAACATATACTCCCCCTCGCCATCTTAAGTTTGGTCCACAAGGGATTCAAATATTTTGCTTCAGTTTGCTAGTAAGTGTAAGTTTGAAAGCTATTAGATTGCAGTTTGTCATGTTGGTGCTTTCTTTACATGGAGAGAGCTTGCTCTCAACATGTCTTGTAAAATTATAGTCCCACATCGGAAATGCACCATGAGTTATCTCAACATATATACTTGGTTGTGTTGTTGAGAGATGCACATGGGGTGGTGACCCTAAGGAGGGAACCATGTGGGTGATTTTACTAGGAGGTAAGAATAAGACTCCAAGGATTAAGCATTAATGCTTTTGTCATTCTCTTGGATTAATTCCATTTGGAGCTAAGCCCCAAAGGGGCTTAGCGACTCGGACTCGGACTCGGGCTCATGAGGCGTAATGTGGCGTTTTGTTGGCGCACTTTGCACTAAATCAGATCCTAGCTTTGTGGGATTTGAATTAATTCAGATCCTATCTTTGTGGGATTTGAATTAATTTCGTTCCTATCTTTGTGGGATTTGAATTAAATCTCGTTGCTATCTTTTGGAATTTGATTCAATCTTTCCATAACTGAAGAGGTGGTTAGGGTTTCCACCCTCTCTATAAATACTCTCTTCTGGCCTCCTTTGTGGTTACTATGAAAATACAAGTTAGAAAAGGAGAAAGAGAGAGAGAGCTGCTGCCGCCATTGCAAGTCCATCCGAGGAGTCAGAATAGAGGTGACTTCGAGCGTTCCACAAGTTCTTCAACTTGCTGGTTCCTGGAAGCAGATCGTGTGGGGCGAATCTTGCTTTGAGCAACGGTGTTTTGACACCCCAGCAACTGTTCTTCATCTAATCTTTCTCCAGATTATTGTAACTCGTTCTGTCCCAATTGCAACACGTTTGCAAGGAAGAACGAGAGATCTTCTCTTCTCTATTTCCCTCCTTCAGATTGTAATTTGGCTATTTGTTTTATTGTACCATCGTAGATCTTGAGTTTGATCACTGCAAAGTTTTTGTGTGACATCTCAGATCTCGATTGCATCAGTTTTTCCATCTTTGATCAAGCCCCGGGACTAACAATCTCAAAGCAAGATCCGTGTAGATGGAAAACATTAATGCTTCGCTCCTCCAATCGAACTTCTGCAAGTTGGAAAAGTTCGATGGAGAGCATTATCAAGTCTGGAAGAGAAAGGTTTACATAACTCTTCAACTGAAAGACGTTGATCATGTTTGTTGGAGGAAGAACCCTCTGTTCCAGACACTGGATCTACTACCGCTATCAACGCGGCTACCAAACTCCAGGCCAAGTGGAGAAGGGAAAATAGCATCTGCAGGCTTCTCATCCTGAATGCTATGGAGGACTCCCTGGCAGAATCCTACTCGAAGAAGGAACTTGCCAGAGACATATGGGAGTCTGTGGAAAATCTGTATGAAGAAGACAAGAACAGGAGCAAAATGTTTGTGGTTGAAAAATATCACAAATTGCTCTTTGAGGATGAAAAGTCCATGCTGCCACAGGTGAAAGAATTTCTGAAGCTGCGTCAGAAACTGGAAGACGAAGAGATGCCCCTTCCCGACAAGTTTGTCGTCGGAGGGATCGTCTCAAAACTTCCTGCTGGATGGAATACCTTCTATGCAAGGATGCACAGAAAGAAGCTGGACATTAGCTTGGGAGATCTACTGCAAGAGATCCATGTTGAGGACGAGATGCGTTCCCAACAGAAGGTGGACACTCTGTCCAAACAGTTGGCTAAAGCCAATCTTGTGCAGACGAGAGATCCCAAGGGGAAGCAGGCGGCTTCTCATCCCAAGAAGAAGGACTTCACTAATCTTAAAGTAAAGGGTCGTTCTTTCAAGCAACAGAAGACTAAGTCTCACGTGACTTGTTACAATTGTGGCAAAAAGGCCACTACAAGAATGAATGCAGATCTAAGCCTAAACAATCAGAGAAAGGTGAGCCTAATAAGGTTTCATTGGTTTCTAACTTTGTTGCTATGATCGCACAGGTCACTAATGTGGGGGTTGACTCTGACTGGTGGATAGACACTGGTGCGACTTGCCATGTCTGTTCTGGCAAGGAATGGTTCGTCACGTACCAGCTGATATCTGAGAAGGTTGTCATGGCGAACCAGGCCCAAGCTGAAGTTCTGGAGATCGGGACCGTGGAACTGAAACTCACTTCTGGGAACACTCTGACGCTTCAAGGTGTGAAGCATGTTCCGGCGATTGCCAAGAACCTGATCTCTGGGAGCCTGCTCTGCAACGCAGGCTTGAGGATGGACAATAATGCTGGTCAGATGGTGATGTCCAAGAAAGGAACATACTTCGGAAAGGCTTATCAAACCGAAGAAATGTTTAAAATTCAGCTTGTCAACCAGTTTGAAGACATTAATGCAGTTGCACTTTCTGATTATTCTCTTGAGTTGTGGCATAATAGACTAGGACATGTTCATTGTAAAAGAATTAACAAAATGTCTAGTCTAGGACTTATCTCCAAATGTGGGGGTAAGGTGGAGAAGTGTGAAGTGTGTGCTCAGACGAAGGTCACAAGGAAACCCTTTCATCGGGTCAATCGAAGCACAGATCTTCTGGAGTTGGTGCACTCCGATATCTGTGACTTCAAATATTTCTCTACGAAGGCCGGGATGAAGTATTTCATAACCTTCATCGACGACTTCTCAAAATACGCGTTCGTCTACTTGCTCAAGTCTAAAGACGAAGCCTTCGAGAAGTTCAGAGAGTTCAGGGCCGAAGATGAACGGCAGACTGGACAACAACTCAAGAGGTTAAGGAGTGATCGAGGTGGGGAGTACAGGTCTCATGAATTCGTATCGTTCTGCAAAGAACATGGAATCATATGTGAGACTACTACTCCATATTCTCCTCAATCCAACGGAGTAGCGGAGAGGAAGAACAGAACGTTGACAGAAACGATGAACTCAATGCTGCTAACCGCGGGTCTTCCTAAATGCTACTGGGGAGAAGCTGCATTGACGGCCACTTTTATTCTAAATAGAGTGCCATATGCAACTTCGGACGTAACTCCTCATGAACTCTGGTTCAAAGTCAGACCAAACTTGAATGTCATTCAAGTGTGGGGGTGTCTGGCGTATATGAAGCTCCCAGATCTGAAGATTCAGAAGCTAGGGACAAGGACTACGAAGGCGATCTTCTTGGGGTATGCCGAAAAAAGTGATGCTAGGGGATTTCTTGATATTAAGTCAAATCATATCATCGAATCTCGCGATGCTGAATACTTTGAAGACAAGTTTACAAAAGACAAAAACATTGTTCTTTCGGACATTCCGGAAAATGATGTAGGTGCAAATGAGACTGAAATCTCATATGGGCCAGTAGTCCAAGAAGAAGCTGTTGTTGAGGAAACAACTCTTGTACCAGAACTCGCAGAGCCGTCAGCTAAGCGAGCGAGGAGACCGAAAGATTTCGGAGATGACTTTGTCACCTATCATGTGGAAGCAGATCCGCTTACCTATGATGAGGCGATGAAGACCAGAGATGCTATCTTCTGGAAGGAGGCAGTGAATGACGAGTTTGACTCTATCACCTCCAATAACACATGGGTGTTGGTAGATCTACCTGAAGGAGAGAAGCCCATCGGATATAAATGGATCTTCAAGAAGAAGATGAAGGCAGATGGAACTATTGACAAGTTCAAGGCCAGGCTGGTAGCCAAGGGATTTTCTCAGAAACAGGGGATAGACTACTTTGACACGTACGCTCCAGTAGCTCGGATGACCACCATCAGGATGTTAATCGCTCTAGCAGCTATACATAAGTTGGTGATACATCAGATGGATGTAAAGACCGCATTCCTGAATGGGGAGCTGACCGAAGAGATTTACATGCAACAGCCAGATGGATTTGTCGTCAAAGGTCTTGAAGACAAAGTCTGCAAGTTGGTGAAATCATTGTATGGTTTGAAACAAGCTCCCAAGATGTGGCATGAGAAGTTTGACAAAGTTATTAGGTCAAACGGCTACAGAGTCAGCGAGACGGACAAATGTGTTTACACAAAGTTCACTGATGGAAGAGGAGTCATCGTTTGTCTGTACGTGGACGACATGCTAATCCTAGGTACGGATATAGGCTGTGTCACAAAGACAAAGAAGTTCCTCTCAACCAAGTTTAGTATGAAGGACTTGGGGGATGCAGATGTCATCTTGGGCATAAAGATCATCCGGACAGACACTGGAGTAGCGCTGTCACAATCTCACTACATTGAGAAGATGCTCACACGCTATGGGTATAAGGATCTTCCAGGGATCGATACGCCATACAGGTGTGATCAGAAGCTGAAGCCAAATTCAAGGGAAAGCGTCAGGCAGCTGGAGTATTCTAGCGTTATCGGAAGTTTGATGTACGCAACTATTACCACAAAGCCTGACATAGCTTTCGTCGTGGGAATGCTGAGTCGGTTCACAAGCAACCCAGGGGTTGAGCACTGGAAAGCTGTGAAGCGGGTGATGAGATATCTCAAGAAAACTCAGACATATGTACTGTACTACAACGGGTATCCGACAGTAGTGGAAGGCTTCAGTGATGCTAGCTGGTGTTCAGAGGTGGAAAGCGAGAGATCTACAGGTGGATATGTCTTTTCCTTGGGTGGAGCTGCTATATCGTGGAAGTCGAAGAAGCAGACTATACTCTCTCGTTCCTCCATGGAATCTGAATTCTATGCACTTGAAACTGCAGCAGATGAAGCAGAATGGCTTCGGGAGCTCATGTATGATCTTCCAATAGTTGGGGCTCAGATACCGGCGATACCGATATACTGTGACAACCAGGCGACTGCGGGGTGGCATCAAATGACCTCTTCAACGGAAAGAAGAGGACTGTACGGTTGAAGCACAGGGCAGTACACGATCTTATCAAAAGAGGTATAATTGCAGTGGTTGATGTTCGAAGTCAGGAGAACCTGGCAGATCCGTTCACGAAAGGCCTCAAGCGCCAGTTGGTCGATGACACAGCTTGTAAAATGGGCTTGAAGGCATTCTGATAGTGTGTCTTTGTAATCCTACCATAAAGTTTTATGCTATTAGTTCAAAGAGAAATCTACTAGGCATCTAACTTTCGGTTCAAAGGAGGATCACTGACTGGAAAACTATCAGGTAGCAGTGGGTACTTGTTCTCTGGAACATGGAAGGGATACGGACCCATAACTACAGTTGTCTACTATGTATTTTTTCTGCGAAAAAAACTGATCCTGTGGAAGGTTGGCTTAAACGCCTTAATGAGTTCTCAGGCAGAGTGAATGCCTGGTGTGCTTTACAGGAAGCACGGTAGAGCAGCACTACAAGGAGTGAAACTCCATGCTACAGTGGGGTGACTCCACCATGAGGTTCCCAGGTAGGGGTAATGCCTCAGCTTTGCAAGCCAAGTCACAGCGGCGTTGCACCGTAAATAGGCAGGTAGCCTAATGATGTATGACGTAATTAAAGAGTTGTAGACAGCACTACAAAGGGGAGGATGGCCCCATGTTACAGTGGCACGACACCACGATGAGGTACCCAGGTAGGGGTAAAGCCTCGGCCTTGCAAGCCATGTCGTTGCGGCGTAAGACCGCAAGGAAGCCTTAGGCTTCATGCTGGGTAGTTTGGCACTACAAAGAGGCTTGTGACCTCATGCTACAGTAGTATGACACTACGATGAGGTTCCCAGATAGGGGTAATGCCTCGGCTTCAGGCCATGTCATAGCGGCGTAGCACCGCAAGGAAGCGCAAGGCTTCATGCCACATCTCTTTAATAAAAAACTCACCTATAGTGTATGGAAAGAGATATCAGGCCGTCTCTTGAGGGTAAACTTGTAGACGCCCAAAATTATACACTGAAACCAGGCTGGCACAGGGCCTTTAATGTGCAGCCAGAAGCACACGTAACTACACTTTGTGAGTGGAAAGAATTATAATTGTGGTGCAGAATTCAAGGCGTAGTCCATTCTTGTATCACATTGTTATTTAATCCATGCGGGAAGATTCAAGTCGTCAGCGACATCTATCCTAATGCAAAATGGACAGTTACTGTAGGGAACGCTCAACCCTGGACACATATATATGTTGTGATATATGGGGGATTGTTGGTGCTCTCTTTACATGGAGAGAGCTTGCTCTCAACATGCCTTGTAAAATTATAGTCCCACATCGGAAATGCACCATGAGTTATCTCAACATATATACTTGGTTGTGTTGTTGAGAGATGCACATGGGGTGGTGTCACGCCCCGCTCCTGTAGGAGCGATCGTCCTCGCTAAGGCGTGATGCCGCACGAGCCTAGATTGCGCTCGTGCAAGGCGGGTTCCATAACGGCCGATTACAGCGGCTGCGACGGGGTCGTCGCACAGAAGTCCCAAGCAGAGACATTGAACACGCAGCGGAAATTTAGAACAAACACAAGTTATTCAAAGAATCTCTTTTATTGATATTGAAACAACGGTTACATTGGAGGCGCAAGGCCAAGATTACAATCTCTCAAACTCACTTTTCTCACATTACAAGTCACTCTGCTCTCTCTCATCTCTCGATACATATTTGTCGATCCAGCGGAAGCTTCGGAAGGCGATGTCCATACATTATGTCCCGTATAAGTCTTCGATCCATACGGTCGCACGCTTCGAATCGCCAAGGAACTCCGTGCCTCGACACATCCAAGCGAGCTCCGCGCCACGAGCTTCTACCTGTGCCTGCACATAAACACTGTGTGGGTGTCAGTACTCAACTGTACTGGTGGAGTGAGCTCCTCGCCCACCCATACAAAACCGACACGTTTATTTTACTTTGTGCAATACAAGCCCCTTTACGATTGTCTTTCTAGTCTTGCCTTAGGATCGATTTTAGGACCGACGCTCGGCCTATTTAGTGTCTTTAGACCATCTCCGTGCCTTGCACTAATAACGTACCCATACAGTGCCTCTAGACCTTTCTTGTGCTTGCATTGTCAACGTACCGACTCATACTTGTCTTTCGTACCAAACTCTTGGACGTAACGACTAGGTCGTGTCAAATACTTGCCCGAGCCTCAAACATCGAGGCCGTGCCTCGCAGCGTAACCTGACTATCCAAACTCGCCTTACGGCCCTTCCAGACTTAACTCGATTACGTATAACCCAACTTGTGGAACCGTTGTTGAGAACTCAAGTACGACGCCTATCTCGTGGCGAAACACATGTCTTTACGTATAGCCGAATCGTACGCTTTATAATACTTTGAGTGCAACCGAGCACATATTTCACCTTTCAACGCATACCGTTCTTACATTTCCTTTGTTACGACCGACACCGTGCATACGGATTTGCCGCTTAGCACGCCAATTATCTATATGAAAGGCCACTGGTATGACAAGCCATCGCGGACATAGCTCGGGTAGGCGGCGGGTCCTTCGATACAAGGTAGCTAGCCCCATGGAAAGCCCCCGACTACCCACGCAATAAAAGCATGCGTTGCTATAACGTCTACCTCCTAGGACGACTGGGCCCGGTGCCCCGACGTATAACCAGTCTAGGCAGAAATCCTTGTCGACAAGGTGTCCAATGACCACGCACCTACGAGACATCTAGACTCACGTAAATGCATGGCCTATTTGTTGGTACGACCGGAACTATACTTAGCAACTCGTGCTCCGAATCATACTTGGCATAACGTGCCTCAGGACCGCAAGACTCCCAACCGAGGGACCGTCTCGAATACTTAACGTGGATAGGAACGCGAGACTCCCAACCGAGGGACCGCCTCGAAACACCTTAACGTGGATAGGAACGCGAGACTCCCAACCGAGGGACCGCCTCAAAATACCTTAACGTGGATAGGAACGTGAGACTCCCAACCGAGGGACCGCCTTGAAACATCTTAACGTAGATAGGAACGCGAGGCTCCCAACCGAGGGACCGCCTCGAAACACCTTTGAACTCGAGGGAACGACTACTACGTAGCCTTCCAACTTAACTTGAACAAAACGTGTTCCTTAAGTGCCATGGACCGTAGCTAACTTTACATCGTGCCAACCGTGGCCCGTGCCTTTAACTGACTTACGTCCAACGCGACGCTATCACCCAAGTCATACGTTATATGACGGCACTTGATATCGTGGGACTATTTAACTTGACAACCGCAGAAAGAGCGGGACGACACTTGGAATGACTTAGGTCGACCGGCATAACTTTGCCTAACTTACTCAAGCCTACAACTTAACCCGAGGGACGAGCCAAGGCTATGCCAAGCCTTGCGCAGTGGAAACGAACATGCTTTATCGAGCATTTACGCGGGCGACGCCTATGACTTAGGCTAACTCATCGTTTGTGTCGAATACCAACTTTGCCTTCTCCCAAGCCGCGGGACGAAGGATCGAGTGTCATTTAAAAGCACGCTGAGCCGACTTCTATTGAGACCGTGGGACCATTTTCCATGTTCTAAGACATTCCGACGGGTCGGGATTATTCCCTTAGCTATGTGCGTTCGTAGCTTTTATATTAGCCTACTTATGGAAGTTGAAAACAGACGAATTATTAAGTGAAGGCAGAGATGAGACAAGTTCACCGAAACTACCCCACCTGAGCGATGTCTTCGAGTCGCCGTTGTAAGGCCGAGTCCGAACGCCGTCGGCGTTTCGATTCTTCCGATTGACTTTGCGGGACGGGGCACTACAGGTGGTGACCCTAAGGAGAGAACCATGTGGGTGATTTTACTAGGAGGTAAGAATAAGGCTCCAAGGATTAAGCATTAATGCTTTTGTCATTCTCTTGGATTAATTCCATTTGGAGCTAAGCCCCAAAGGGGCTTAGCGACTCGGACTCGGACTCGGGCTCATGGGCTCATGAGGCGTAATGTGGCATTTTGTTGGCGCACTTTGCACTTAGCACGTCAGCAGTCATACGGTCTTTATGCGGCTCATATGCGGCCATGCGGTCTTATGCGGCATGCGGCTCATATGCGGCCTCATGCGGCTCATGCGGCCATGCGGCTCATGTGGCCATGCGGCCATACAGTCACGCCCCAGAACCAGAATACCGAAGAGCGGGGGCGGACATAGCCAGCTACGTATATTGAAATGGAAACCACCTCGATATACGGTCACTGCTGTCTAGATATATGAGGATTTACTACAAGCCAACAGTCTCTTATGGTCATGAACAAGCCTAATGTCTCAATCACAAGCAAGTAAGTAAGGTCGCAAGATTTATGATCATTAAATATACAATAATAAGGCGTCCCAAATATTACATATTCAGCTGATCATGAAGCTAGTCGTTACAAAATGTTAGGACTAGCAAGAGTTTAGTCGTACATGATCAACCCTAGGATTTGTTAATCATGTTTACAGCCCGTAGGCAGACAGTAAGTAAAAGTGCATCGAGCTAACAGGTGCTCGTCGGCTGAACGCCTCAAAAGAATAATTTTACAGTAGAGTGAGCGAAACAAAATAGTCGTAGCCCGGGTTCCTTCTAGTCGCCACCATTGGGCTGGAAGCTTGGTAGATCCTCGGGAGCTGCTCCGAAATCTGGCCACACAAAACCAGCTGGGTCAACCCCAGAAAGAGCAAGTGCCACAAGGGGGCCACGAAATAAGAACAAAAGCGAGCAATCAGCACAAAAAAATCTAATATTAAAATTAAAACTTACGAAAACATGGCAGGGTGATATACGACGAGATAACCATGGAACTATTCTGATAGCCAGGTTACAACCCGTAAACCAAACGAGGACCGGGGTTGTAACCCTTCGTCTGAACAGAACTTGGTTTCCCACCATTTATCGGCAAGATAATAATGCAAGAAATTAAGACATGAAGCAATCTTGTTACTGGATCAAGACATGACTAGACTGGTTATACTTCATTCAATCAATCACGGCCAAGCAGACGCTACGGCTTACTACTTTAACTAACTAGGGTTATCACAGGCCTAATTACTAACATGATGCAGTGAAATTGTTCCACAGCCACAAGCCCTGCAGACCATCCAGTTATCCTTCCGCGGGTTGAGAGTATAGTTGGGTGCATCGCCCCGGAGGCGATATACCCTTAGGTGACTTAGAGGGTGCAACACATGACAGTGTGCTGGAAATGTGCTCTACTCGTCGGCAAGCTACAAGTCCAATTAAGAGCGCCCAGATAACGAGATTGCCTGTGATTGGAAATTCTCCATGAACTATAGTTTGATCTAGTCATTAGCCTAATCCATATTCAGTGTGAATCCCTGACCGTGGGAACCAGGGAGTCACGTCCTAGACATGATGCAAGACAAGACAAGTGGTTTGCACAAGCAAGCAAGCAAGAGCACCCACGGTGTCAGAGCAAGTCAAGTTACAGATTACAAGTCAGGAGTGAGCCGCCACGGGCCACTATCAAGTTATCAAGTTACAAGTCAAGAGCACCTCATCGGGTCACTATCAAAAGATCAGAGAGTATCAAGATCATAAATCACAGAAATCACGTAAACCGTACTAGTCATAGCACTACTGAAAATCGTGTCAGGTCGTGTTGGATCAAGATAGTCGTGCTTGTGAAACAAGATCTCAAAACCAAACCACGAAAGAGAATCCAAGTTCAAGAATAAACCAAATCATCATAGGGCAACTGTCTTGATGAGGAGTCGTATGAAGTCCATACGCTGCCTTTTTGGAAGAGGAGACGTATGAAGTCCATACGCTGCCTTTTGGAAGAGGAAACGTATGAAGTCCATACGCTGTCTTTTTGGAAGAGGAGTCGTATGAAGTCCGTACGCTGCCTTTTTGGAAGAGGAGACGTATGAAGTCCATACGCTGCCTTTTTGGAAGAGGAGACGTATGAAGTCCATACGCTGCCTTTTTGGAAGAGGAGACGTATGAAGTCTATACGCTGCCTTTTGGAAGAGGAGACGTATGAAGTCCATACGCTGCCTTTTTGGAAGAGGAGGCGTATGAAGTCCATACGCTGCCTTTTTGGAAGAGGAGTCGTATGAAGTCCATACGCTGCCTTTTTGGAAGAGGAGACGTATGAAGTCCATACGCTGCCTTTTTGGAAGAGGAGAGTTCTTCCTGGGAGCAAGTCCAAGAACACCAAGAACTTCAATTCTTCCTATCTAGGCCAAATCAAAACCAAATCTAGATTTTCAAAGTTCTAACTTGAGTAAAATCGAATTCTCTTCCACATGGAAGCATAAAAACCCACAAAATCCCAACTAAAATAGATCAAAACCATGTAAATCCGAAAATAGAGAAAACTTAGATCTAGAACAATGGAGACTCCAAATCACAAAATGTCAAGTTCTAATGTTATTCCAAATCATCTAATTAAGCTAATTGACAAATAAAAATAGGTCCTCATGTGGTGGCAAGGTGCACTTGCCTATGGGTGGGATGTTGTGTGGAAAAAGGAAGAAGACGAAGAAGTTAGAAATTAATGGAGAAAGTAATAAGGAGAGAGAATGGTAGGTGGAGTTTTAATGAGGATGGATTGTGGTGTATTGAGGGTGGAGCATAGGCTAAGGTGTTCCATTCATGATAAACCAAACCAATCCTACTCCAAAATAAAACCAAGCCATGGTCTAAACCCATTTACGAGAAACCAAAATTCGCAAGTCGAGAAAATAAAATACGTGCCAAATTCAATTATGAGCATAAATACGAAATACGGAAAATGAGGGTGACAACTCTACCCACCTTAAAAGAATTTCGTCCTCGGAATTTAATCAAGGAGCTAGAGATTGTCACGACAAGCTACATTGAGCACAGGCAAGCTACACTAAGCAGTTCAATCATACAATCATACAATACAAACAAGGAAGGGAAAACGTAAGGCATAAGAAAGACATTATACCTCACGAGTCAAACAGATAGGGATATCGCGATCGGATGTCGTCCTCACGCTCCCACGTTGACTCACCTAGAGAGTGATGACCCCAAGCAACACGGACTAATTTAATAGTCTTGTTCTTGAGTATCTTTTCACTCCGGTCCAAAATAGACACGGGCCTCTCCTCATATGAAAGGTTGGTACCAACAACCAGTTCCGAATGGTCTAGGATATGGCTCGGGTCCGGGATGTACCATCGTAATTGGGACACATGGAATACATCATGTACCTCACTTAGCGACTGCGGAAGAGCTAGACGATAGGATACATCACCTACTCGCTCCAGAATATCGAACGGCCCTATATACCTAGGACTAAGCTTTCCTCGCACGCCAAAACGAATGATGCCACGGGTAGGCGAGATCCTAAGGAATACATGGTCGCCGACAGCAAATTCTAAAGGACGCCGATGAGCATCGGCCCAATGACGCTGGCGATCTTCGGCAACTCGAAGATGATCTCGGACTCTTCTGACCACTTCAACTGTCTGAGCAATCATATCTGGACCGAGCATCTGCCTCTCTCCAACATCATCCCACGCTAGCGGGGATCTGCACTTCCTACCATACAGTGCCTCGAACGGAGCCATCTGAATACTGGCCTGAAAACTATTGTTGTACGAGAACTCCACCAGGTGCAGGTGATCTTTCCACGAACCACCAAAGTCGAGGGTACAAGATCTCAACATATCTTCAAGAGTCTGGATCGTGCGCTCTGACTGACCATCTGTCTGCGGATGATATGCTGAACTAAACTGAAGGTGAGTCCCCAAACTCTTCTGCAAGCTACGCCAAAAGTGTGATGTGAATCTTGTATCTCTGTCTGATACTGTGCTGACTGGCACTCCGTGAAGTCTGACGATCTGCCTGAGATACATCTCTGCTAGCTGCGCCGTCGACTGTCCAACTCTGAACGGGAGAAAGTGCGCTACCTTGGTAAGCCTGTCCACAATGACCCAAATAGCATCTCTGTCGGCCGGAGATCTGGGTAATCCAGTCACGAAATCCATGGTTATATGCTCCCATTTTCATTCTGGGATCGACAAAGGTTGAAGAAGTCCAGCTGGCCTCTGATGTTCAGCTTTAACCTGTTGGCAAACCAAACACCGAGAGACAAACCGGGCTATCTCCCTCTTCATGCCATTCCACCAAAAATGCTGACGAATATCACGGTACATCTTCGTGCCACCGGGATGAATAGAATACTGCGAATTGTGAGCCTCTGCCATGACCTCCTATCTGATATCTCCACTAGGTACACAAAGACGAGTGCCGTGTCTAAGTGTACCATCTTCGTGAATACATAACTCAGGTCTTCTTCCTGCCTCACACTCTGCTCTGAGTCGCTGGATCTTGGAATCTGCTGACTGCGCCATCCGGATCCTCTCAACTATGCTGGACTGAACCTGTAGACTGGCCATCAATGCCACACTGGTAGGAAGAACTACTTCAATTCCCTCTTGTGAAGATCTGCCAATAACTCTGGTTGCGCTGTTAGGAAGTAAACTCTGGCTCTCCTGCTCAATGCATCTGCTACGACATTGGCCTTCCCTGGGTGATACTGCAAGTCCACATCATAGTCCACAAGTAGCTCAAGCCATCTTCTCTGCCGCATGTTAAGGTCCTTCTGGGTGAAAACATACTTCAGGCTCTTGTGGTCGGTGAAAATCTCCACCTTGTCTCCATACAAGTAGTGTCGCCAAAGCTTAAGTGCAAACACCACTGCTGCTAGCTCCAAGTCGTAGATCGGGTAATTTCTCCCATGATCACGAAGTTGTCGTGACGCATAAGCTATTACCTTCCTATGCTGCATCAGAACACATCCTAAACCTCTACCCGAAGCATCACAATAAACTGTGAATCCTCCGGTCCCATCTGGAAGTGTGAGAATGGGAGCCGTAATCAAATCTTGCTTCAACTTCTCAAATGATTCCTGACACTCTGCTGTCCAAACAAACGGAACGTCCTTGCGGGTCAACTGGGTCATCGGCGCTGAAATCCTTGCAAAATTCGAAACGAACCGCCGATAGTAGCCGGCCAATCCAAGAAAACTACGAACCTCTGCCACTGAGCTGGGTGCTAGCCATGCCTCGATAGCCACAATCTTCTGGGGATCCACTTCCACTCCTCCTCGAGTAATAATATGACCCAAGTACGAAATGCGATCAAGCCAGAACTCGCATTTACTGAACTTGGCGTACAACTGGTGCTCTCTGAGAATCTAGAGGACAATTCTGAGATGCTGCTCATGCTCTGCTTCACTCTTGCTATAGACCAGATTGTCATCTAGGAACACTATCACAAACTGGTCCAAGTAAGGTATGAAAATGCGATTCATGAGGTCCATGAATACGGCTGGCGCATTGGTTGCTCCAAAGGGCATAACAAGGAACTCCCAATGCCCATACCTAGATCGAAAAGCTGTCTTCGGGATGTCCTGCTCTCTGACTCTGATCTGGTGGTATCCTGACCGCAGTCGATCTTCGAGAAAACCGAAGCCCCTTTGAGTTGATCAAACAAGTCATCTATCCTCGGAAGAGGGTATCTGTTCTTGATTGTCACTGAGTTCAAGGTACGATAATCAACACATAACCTGGACGTACCATCCTTCTTTTTCATAAGAAGCGTCGGGGCTCCCCAAGGCGATCCACTTGCACGAATGAATCCCTTGGTCCTGAGTTCTTCAATCATCTTGTACAAAATCTCCAATTCTGAAGGCGCCATCCTGTAGACTCGCTCTGATACTGGTGCTGTCCCGGGAATCAAGTCGATGGTGAACTCGATCTCCCTCTCTGGCGGCATCCCTGGAAGCTCCTCTGGGAAGACATCTGGAAACTCTTCAACTATCCGGGGCAACTGCATTGTTGTTACTGCCATCCGCAATACTGGAGAAGATGGCTCTACTGTACCTCTGGAAAATGAAAACTCTGGCTCGCCTGGAATACTGAAGACAACTCTGCCTACATGGCAGTCTATCCTAGCATACTGGTTCCTCAACCAATCCATGCCTAAGACTACATCATAGTCAGCCATAGGGAATTCTACAAATCTAGCGGGGAACTCTCTACCGCTAACTACGATTCGACACGAGGAAAACACTCGATCTACTCCCACAAGACCATTACCAGTAAGTATATTAAGCCTCATTGATAATGACTCGGGCTCCAATCCTATCCGTGTCGCGAATCGTGCAGACATGAATGAATGCGATGCACCAGAATCAAATAATACCGATGCTGGAAAGGAGTTGACGAGAATAGTACCTGCCACTACCTCACCTGGTGCGACTTCTTCTTCCGCAGCCATCATCAATACCTGACCTCTAGCTGCAGGTCCCCTCTGCTGGAAACCTCTCTGCCTATTCTGCACTTGTGCCTGGGTGTACTGCTGCTGGTTCTGCTGCTGAAACGCCTGGGCCTGAGGCAACAAGGGCGTCGGGTACTGCTGCTGCTGCAGGGGTGCTGGTCCCCTAATCGATGGGCTGGTTAGGTTGGAAGAGGATGAACTACCCCTATTCGGGCAGGCTCCTATCTTATGATCTGCTGCCCCACAAGCCAGGCACAATCCCTGCGTCCTACGACAATCTGCCACCACGTGCCTTGGCTTTCCACAATGAGAACATCCCATCGCGGAGGTCTGCTTCTGCTTCTGCTGCTGCGGGTACGTCGGGGTTGAATGCTGAACCGACGTCACTGAGGTCGCCCGCCTCGGAGTTCCAATGGTTATACCCCTAGCTGCCGGGGCTGGTGCTGATGATTGGTGCATCTGACTATGGGACCGCTTCCTACCTCCGGTCCTGTCCACAATTCTCTGGGAGGTGTACTCGTGCCTCCTAGCCACCCTCAATACTGCATCGAACGTCTGGTGCTCGAAATGCTCAACAGCCAACAAGATCTCCAAATGCAGTCCCTGCTGGAACCGCTGGGCCCTATCAAACTCGGTTGCCACCAAGGTGGGGGCAAACCTACTAAGCCTAGAAAACTCAGTCGCATAGCCATCGACCGTCCTGCCTCCTTGCTTTAAGTTGGTAAATCTGGTCTGCAGGTCGTACCGGGCCACCGCATCAAAGTACTTCGTCTGGAATCTCTCTCTGAATGTTGCCCAAGTAACCGGTGCCACCAATCCTATGGCCTAAGCTGCCCACCAATTGCGAGCTAAGTCCAGCAACTGTAGGCGTACCACCGCCACCTTCTCATTCTCAGGTGTCCTAGCTGCTTCCAGAATCACCTCGGTATCCTGAAGCCATGCATCCGCTGCAATCGTATCTTCGCTGCCGTCGAAGAAGGGAGGGTTCAATCGCTTGAAACTGTTTGCCGCCTGGTTTCCTTGCTGACCACCTCTGCTCAAGGCATCTTGAACTGTCTGGTGCAGGGCGTCGCCCCGACGATCTTGGGATGCAAGTAGTTCTCTGATAAGCCCAACCAAGGCTCCATCCTCCTGCCTTCCAGGCTGGGCGGGCTGAACTGGCGGTTCCGGGCCTCCGGGAAGCATGACTCGGAAGGCTACTCCAGAGTGCTGAGCTTGATCTCCTGGTTGCTGCTGGTCCACGGGAAGTGCTCCACCTCGCTGATCGGCAGGGTCAGGTACAATGCCGCTGAAGAAGACGACACAGGGAAACAATAAGGAAGGACCAGGACAGGTCAATGATACAAGCACGCGATCAGGGCAAGAATCCAGAGATTTAGAGGATAGGAATAGAGATCAAGGACGAGTACTGATTGAGACATCTATTCGGTAAACCCTCACATTTCTTGATTGACAAGACCTGCATGGGCCACCACTTAAACCATGTCACGCCCCAGAACCAGAATACCGGAGAGCGGGGGCGGACATAGCCAGCTACGTATATTGAAATAAAAACCACCTCGATATACGGTCACGGCTGTCTAGATATATGAGAGTTTACTACAAGCCAACAGTCTCTTATGGTCATGAACAAGCCTAATGTCTCAATCACAAGCAAGTAAGTAAGGTCGCAAGATGTATGATCATTAAATATACAATAATAAGGCGTCCCAAATATTATATATTCAGCTGATCATGAAGCTAGTCGTTACAAAATATTAGGACTAGCAAGAGTTTAGTCGTACATGATCAACCCTAGGATTTGTTAATCATGTTTACAGCCCGTAGGCAGACAGTAAGTAAAAGTGCATCGAGCTAACAGGTGCTCGTCGGCTAAACGCCTCAAAAGAATAATTTTACAGTAGAGTGAGCGAAACAAAATAGTCGTAGCCCGGGTTCCTTCTAGTCGCCACCATTGGGCTGGAAGCTTGGTAGATCCTCGGGAGCTGCTCCGAAATCTGGCCACACAAAACCAGCTGGGTCAACCCCAGAAAGAGCAAGTGCCACAAGGGGGCCACGAAATAAGAACAAAAGCCAGCAATCAGCACAAGAAAATCTAATATTAAAATTAAAACTTACGAAAACATGGCAGGGTGATATACGACGAGATAACCATGGAACTATTCTGATAGCCAGGTTACAACCCGTAAACCAAACAAGGACCGGGGTTGTAACCCTTCGTCTGAACAGAACTTGGTTTCCCACCATTTATCGGCAAGATAATAATGCAAGAAATTAAGACATGAAGCAATCTTGTTACTGGATCAAGACATGACTAGACTGGTTATACTTCATTCAATCAATCACGGCCAAGCAGACGCTACGGCTTACTACTTTAACTAACTAGGGTTATCACAGGCCTAATTACTAACATGATGCAGTGAGATTGTTCCACAGCCACAAGTCCTGCAGACCATCCAGTTATCATTTCACGGGTTGAGAGTATAGTTGGGTGCATCGCCCCGGAGGCGATATACCCTTAGGTGACTTAGAGGGTGCAACACATGACAGTGTGCTGGAAATGTGCTCTACTCGTCGGCAAGCTACAAGTCCAATTAAGAGCGCCCAGATAACGAGATTGCCTGTGACTGAAAATTCTCCATGAACTATAGTTTTATCTCGTCATTAGCCTAATCCATATTCAGTGTGAATCCCAGACCGTGGGAACCAGGGAGTCACGTCCTAGACATGATGCAAGACAAGACAAGTGGTTTGCACAAGCAAGCAAGCAGGAGCACCCACGGTGTCAGAGCAAGTCAAGTTACAGATTACAAGTCAGGAGTGAGCCCCACGGGCCACTATCAAGTTATCAAGTTACAAGTCAAGAGCACCTCATCGGGTCACTATCAAAAGATCAGAGAGTATCAAGATCATAAATCACAGAAATCACGTAAACCGTACTAGTCATAGCACTACTGAAAATCGTGTCAGGTCGTGTTGGATCAAGATAGTCGTGCTTGTGAAACAAGATCTCAAAACCAAACCACAAAAGAGAATCCAAGTTCAAGAATAAACCAAATTATCATAGGGCAACTGTCTTGATGAGGAGTCGTATGAAGTCCATACGCTGCCTTTTTGGAAGAGGAGACGTATGAAGTCCATACGCTGCCTTTTGGAAGAGGAGACGTATGAAGTCCATACGCTGCCTTTTTGGAAGAGGAGTCGTATGAAGTCCGTACGCTGCCTTTTTGGAAGAGGAGACGTATGAAGTCCATACGCTGCCTTTTGGAAGAGGAGACGTATGAAGTCCATACGCTGCCTTTTTGGAAGAGGAGACGTATGAAGTCCATACGCTGCCTTTTTGGAAGAGGAGTCGTATGAAGTCCATACGCTGCCTTTTTGGAAGAGGAGACGTATGAAGTCCATACGCTGCCTTTTTGGAAGAGGAGAGTTCTTCCTGGGAGCAAGTCCAAGAACACCAAGAACTTCAATTCTTCCTATCTAGGCCAAATCAAAACCAAATCTAGATTTTCAAAGTTCTAACTTGAGTAAAATCGAATTCTCTTCCACATGGAAGCATAAAAACCCACAAAATCCCAACTAAAATAGATCAAAACCATGTAAATCCGAAAATAGAGAAAACTTAGATCTAGAACATTGGAGACTCCAAATCACAAAATGTCAAGTTCTAATGTTGTTCCAAATCATCTAATTAAGCTAATTGACAAATAAAAATAGGTCCTCGTGTGGTGGCAAGGTGCACTTGCCTATGGGTGGGATGTTGTGTGGAAGAAGGAAGAAGAAGAAGAAGTTAGAAATTAATGGAGAAAGTAATGAGGAGAGAGAATGGTAGGTGGAGTTTTAATGAGGGTGGGTTGTGGTGTATTGAGGGTGGAGCATAGGCTAAGGTGTTCCATTCATGATAAACCAAACCAATCCTACTCCAAAATAAAACCAAGCCATGGTCTAAACCCATTTACGAGAAACCAAAATCCGCAAGTCGAGAAAATAAAATACGTGCCAAATTTAATTATGATCATAAATACGAAATACGGGAAATGAGGGTGACACATACGGTCCATGCGGCCATGCGGCTCATGCGCCTCATGCGGTCCATGCGGCACATGCGGCACATGCGGTCCATGCGGTCCATGCGGCTCATGTGGTCCATGCGGCCATGAGGCTCATGCGGCCAGGCTGCTGCTGCTGCCGCATGGAGGGATCCGCTGACTGTGCAGATTACTAGTCAGTTATGGAAAGGCTGAATCAATGCGATTAAATCAGATCCTATCTTTGTGGGATTTGAATTAATTCAGATCCTTTCTTTGTGGGATTTGAATTAATTTCGTTCCTATCTTTGTGGGATTTGAATTAAATCTCGTTGCTATCTTTTGGGATTTGATTCAATCTTTTTATAACTGAAGAGGCGGCTAGGGTTTCCACCCTCTCTCTATAAATACTCTCTTCTGGTCTTCTTTGTGGTTACTACGAAAATACAAGTTAGAAAAGGAGAAAGAGAGAGAGAGCTGCTGCCGCCATTGCAAGTCCATCCGAGGAGTCAGAACAGAGGTGACTTCGAGCGTTCCACAAGTTCTTCAACTTGCTGGTTCCTGGAAGCAGATCGTGTGGGGCGAATCTTGCTTTGAGCAACGGTGTTTTGACACCCCAGCAACTGTTCTTCATCTAATCTTTCTCCATATTATTGTAACTCGTTCTGTCCCAATTGCAACACGTTTGCAAGGAAGAACGAGAGATCTTCTCTTCTCTATTTCCCTCCTTCAGATTGTAATTTGGCTATTTGTTTTATTGTACCATCGTAGATCTTGAGTTTGATCACTGCAAAGTTTTTGTGTGACATCTCAGATCTCGATTGCATCAGTTTTTCCATCTTTGATCAAGCCCCGGGACTAACATGTCAAACCATAGCCATCTGATTAGATGTGATTGCCTCATCCAAATTAAAACCAACATTAGGTTAAAACCAACATAAGGGAACTTGATTTGATTTCGCGCTACATAAGCTAACTCAAACAAGCAAAGCTTGGCTATAACCCTAGTGTGATTTTGGTGTCAACTGTTAATGATGAACATGCTAAGAACTCTTTCCAAAAGTGGCATACTAATCCTAAGTGTCACATTCCTCAGCAACTGATATCAGTGGCTTAACAAAATCTCACTCACTAATACAACTCTTTGTTAAATATGCATCAAAGTTTGGAGTACTTCCCCAGCTTCTCTTGTAACACATTTTAGGTTCAGTAGATGCTTCATTTGTCACAGGGTTGGCTTGGAAAAGGCGAAGAAAGACTTGGCAGAAAGCATTCAGAAGGGGATTTCTTTCGTTACAAAGTAGCTGAAGAAGAAGATGGACTAGCTATCGAGGTTATAATACAAAATCATATACAAGCTGTTCTATTATACCTTTTCCAACTTCATGAGAAAGGATAGTTGCAATCTTCAGATTTCGTGCACTGTAAAAATAAGTACAGGAATAATTTCCTAGAGCATACATATTTATATAGACAGAGAGATATCGTTATGTCCTTCTAATCCGTTCAAATAATATCAATGCTTCATTTGCTAATTAAGTTTCCTAGCTTCGTACACATACACGGGAGTGGATTTGCTGTTTCCATTATTTTGTACCAGTTCTGTCATATATTCCCAGCATGTGACACATGTTCCCAGTTCCTATAATTATGGATACAAAAAGGAGTTGTCACATACTGAGAACATGTGACAGAATTGACATAGAATAATGGGACAACATATTTATTCCCCACGTACACAATATTGACACATTTCACAATGGTGTACTATCCAAGTTGATTGATTAGTTACTTTTGGGGAATGAATTATGGGTAGAAAGTTCCTAGGAGGTCTTAGCTTAGAGGCAACTTCATTATTTGCGTAGCCATGTTCCTTTCGTACGCAATACCTAAGCTTTTGAGATTTCGCCAGAGGATGTGGTATGGCTCCAATACTTTTCTGCTCAAGATTTTACAAGGTTGAATTCTAAATTATGGATTATTTCCTTTTGTGGAGCTGATCTATGAACCTTAGCTAACCAGAATTTGATATAGAAAAAGGCATCCAATTGGATGGAGTTTCGAATAACCCATGTTACAAACTTGTTCATCTTAGGTCTGGCATTGTATATCATAATTGATATATGGGTTATTTGATTTTAGGGTCTCGTATAATATTAGAAATTTGTGTTTATGTTACCATATTGTCCAGAATATGATTTTGGTCTCATCCTCACAGTTGACATGGCTGACTGTTCAAAATGAAGACTTAAACGTAAATTTTGAATATTATACGAGACTCTAAACTAAACAAAAATATATGAGGGTTGTGTGACTTGGGTTATTTATTTATTTTTATGACCAATCAAGAATGAAACTTGTAACACTGTTGTTTGTTTCTATCATGATCTTAGCAGCCATACAATCCTCTTGACAGTAGTTTCAAAGGGGACGACTTCATAGGCAACGTCTATCGTCGGATGCTTTTCGTTCCGACCACATTGTTGAATGCTTGCAGCTCAAGGGCCCCGGAGGGTTGTGTAACTGTTGAGATAGGATAGAAGTAAATAACAGTGTCACAAGTCTCGTTATTGGTCATGAAAAAACTTAATAACCTAAGTCACATAACCCTTACCATGCAAAATTGAATAACCCATGTCACAACCCTCACATATTTTCGTTTAGTTTTAAGGTCCCGTATAATATTCAAAGTTAGCGTTTATATCTCCATTTTGGACGGTCAACCAAGTCAACCGTTAGGAAGATACCCAAACACTCTTATGGACTATATGAAGTTTGCGTTTAGGTCTCCATTTTGGACGATCAACCCTAGTCAACCATTAGGATGAGACCCAATGCTCTTCTGAACAATATGAAGACCTAAACGTAAAATTATAATATTATACGAGATCCTAAAACTAAATAACTCTTGATATATCTTTGATTGTGTAAGTCGTTATTGAACACACGATATACTTAATTGTCTTCTTTTGGTAATCATCGGAAGTAATATTAATATAAACCTTGATTGAGAGAGAGCTTAGTGTTGGCATGAGATATGATAAAATGTTGAAGCCTTCTTCCAAGTTGATTTCATCTGCTATGTTTTTTAGGCTTGATTTTAACTTGACACCCTCAACTATTTCAGTTTTTCAACTCGATACCTTAAACTTTTTTTGATACAACTTATTACCATAAAAAAGAAGAAAATATTCCCGACCCTCCCCCAACCCTCACATGCTGCCTCCCCCGCCTCCCCAATCCCCACCACTCACTACGCTGCCTCCCTCCCCCCTCCCCGCGCCCTCGCCTCCTGTTGCGTCACCACCACTCCCGTTATTCCTTATGTGAGTAGTGCAGACGACAGGGGTAGGGGGAGGGGCCGGGGTGGGGAGGGGGTGCGCAGGGGGAGGCGGGGTGCCGGTGGGTGGGGGTAGAGGGGAGGGCAGTTGGGGTGGGCAGCCGGAGGGGGGGGGCATGTGGTTAGGTGAAAAATGGATAGTTTTGTCTTCTTCTATTTTGGGTATTAAATTGAAAATAATTCAATAGTTGATAGTTTCAAGTTTGATGCATATCAAAGTTTAGAATATCAAGTTGAAAATTGAAATAGTTGAAGATATTAAGTTGCAATTAAGTCTTTCTCTTTATAACATTGCTTGCTGAACCGGGGGGGGGAATGCGTACGGCAGACCGCGCTGACGTGGCAGCCTCCCATTAGCGGGGCTGGGGCCCTGTGCTAGCATAGGGGGTGGCTGGAGCTAATATGTGAGAGGGGGGTGTAGAGCTAATATGTGAGGGCCACGTCATCGAGTTTCGCGTGCGGTTCTACCCTGACTTTTTATTTTACAGAAAATTTGATATAGAGGGATGAAATTAGTTGTATTTACACAAAAGATGAAGAGTTTGAAAATTTTGCACATAGAGGGATGGAACGCCATCTTAGATGGCGTCCAACAAAAACATAGTGCCTGGCGCCCTATGTGATGATGGAGTCTGGCGCCATCTATGTCACGCCCCAGAACCAGAATACTGGAGAGCGGGGGCAGACATAGCCAGCTACGTATATTGAAGTGCAACCCACCTCGCTATACGGTCACGGCTGTCTAGGATACATGAGGGTTTAACTACAAGCCAGCAGTCTCCTAAGGTCATGAGCAAGCCTATTGTCTCAATCACAAGCAAGTAAGTAGAAGTTACAAGATGTATGATCATTAAATATACAATAATAAGGCGTCCCAAATATTACATATTCAGCTGATCATGAAGCTAGTCGTACAAAATGTCAGGACTAGCAAGAGTTTAGTCATACATGATCAACCCTAGGATATGTCAATCATGTTACAGCCCGTAGGCAGACAGTAAGTAAGTGCAACCGAGCTAAACAGGTGCTCGTCGGCTAAATGCCTCAAAAGAATAATTTTACAATAGAGTGGGAGAGCCAAAAATAACCCACTCGTTGCCAGGATTCCTTCTAGTGTTCACCATCTGGCAGGAAGGTCGGTAGATCCTCTGGAGCTGCTCCGAAATCTGGCCACACAAAACCAGCTGGGTCAGACCCCAGAAAGAGCAAGTGCCACAAAGGAGGCTTCACTTAAGAACTAAAACCGGCAATCAGCACAAGATATAAATAAAAGTAAGAACTGGAAATAAAGAAAATACACCAGGATGATATACGACGAGATAACCATGGAACTATTCAGATAACCAGGTTACAACTCGTAAACCAAACAAGGACCGGGGTTGTAACCCTTCGTCTGAACAGAGCTTGGAATTCTCACCATTTATCGGTAAAATAAATACAAGCATTCTGGTCATTCAATAATCTGGAACAGGATCAGGACAAGACTAGACTGGTTAGACTCCGTCCAATCACTTCACGGCCAAGCAAGAATTACGGCTTGATACTTTAACTAACTAGGGTTGTCACAAGCCTAATTACTAACAAGATGCAACGAGATTATTCCACAGCCACAAGCCCTGCAGACCATCCAGGTTACCCAGGTCGAAAGATTGGGGTTGAATTCAGGTGGGTACATCGTCCAGGAAACGCATGTACCCTTAAGTAGCTTAAAGGGTGCAACACATGACAGTGTGCTGGAAATGTGCCCTACTCGACGGCAGGCTACAGATCCCAGGCGCGCCCAGGTAACGGGATTGCCTGTAGCTGGGAAATCTCTTTATGACTAATGTATTAATCTAGTTATTAGCCTTAGTCCCTTTTTGTAGGTACTCCTGACCGTGGTACTCAGGAGTCCCCGTCCTAGACATGATGCAAGACAGGACTGGTTTATTTGTACAAGCACAATCATCCACGGTGTCCAGGATGTTCATTCTTGTCAAGTCATGTCATGTCAGGTAGCCGTCGCAACAGCTTATCAAGGTAAATCATGTCGGATTATCAGGTCAAGTGTACTTGTTAGGAGTGCGCCACGACGGGCCACTATCAGGTCATGTCAGGTTACTCATGTCGGGAGTGCACCACTACGGGTCACTATCGTGTCAGGCTCAGTTATCAATTCCAAACATATCAAGTAAATTCGTGATTATCAAGTTCAGGACAAAAGGCGTAAGTATATAAAATGGGCGTAAAATATCTAATAAAATATCAATATACAGGGCTATAGAAGAGCCAAGCTTAAGGAAAATAAAACCAAACTGACATGCTGACATAAGACCAAGTCTGCCAAAGGCCATACGCTCAGTGCAAAGTCATACGCTCGGGTCAGGCTACGCTCAGGCCAACCTATGCTCAGGTCAAGCCACGCTCAGGTCAAGCGTATGAAAGTCATACGCTCCCAGAAGGCAGCGTATGTACTCCATACGACTCCTCGTCAAGCAAGCGAGCGTATGCGAGTCATACGCTCCCAAAAGGCAGCGTATGCACTCCATACGACTCCTTGTCAAGCAAGCGAGCGTATGCGAGTCATACGCTCCCAAAAGGCAGCGTATGCACTCCATACGACTCCTTGTCAAGCAAGCGAGCGTATACGAGTCATACGCTCCCAAAAGGCAGCGTATGCACTCCATACGACTCCTTGTCAAGCAAGCGAGCGTATGCGAGTCATACGCTCCCAAAAGGCAGCGTATGGGGACTGCGCTGCGCTAAAGAGCGCGCACAGCTCAGTGACGCAAGCTAAAAAGCTCACGCACTGCTCACTGTCTTCTCCAAATCAACAGGAACTCCATGGTTGAACCCAAGGCTTCAAAAGTCTATAACTTGGTCAAAACAAGTCCAAATCCAACTTTTCAAAGGTCAAAATTGGGTAGAATAAAATTCTCTAAAACATGGAACCATCAAAACTTGAAAACAAGGAAGTTTGATAGATCAAAACCACCAAAATCCGAAATTAACTAATTTCTAGATCTACGAAAATTAAAGCTTCAAAATAGAAAATGACAAGTTCTAAAGTGTCTTAGAAACATAGGGAGAAGCTAATGGAACAATAAAAACGAGCTCTCTTGTGGAAGCAAGTTGCACTTGCCTATGGTGTTCTTGGTTGGTGGAGAAGAGTAATGGTGGGGGAAGGAGAAGAAGAAGAGAGTAATGAAGAGAGAGAAGAAGAATGGGTAATAAATAGGAGTGATGGTGGTAGGTAGGGGGTTCACCCCTTGGTTCATAATGAACCAAAATAATCCCAACCGAACCAAGCCAACCCGGGCCAAGAATAAACCAAGCCAAGCCATGAAGAAAACTAAACAAGGAATCATGCAATACAGAATAAAATACGTATACGTATCCCAAAATACGTAATACGAACACAGGCATTACAACTCTACCCACCTTAAAAGAATTCCATCCTCGGAATTTAATCAAGAGGCTAGAGGAGCAATGACAAGCTACATTAATCACAGGCAAGCTATAACTAGGCAGACAATCACTCATTCAAGCAAGGAATCGAAGGCATGAGGCATAAGAAAGACATTATACCTCACGAGTCAAACAAGTCGGGATATCGCGATCGGATATCGTCCTCACGCTCCCACGTTGACTCCCCCAAAGGGTGATGACCCCAAGCAACTCGGACTAACTTGATAGTCTTGTTCTTGAGGATCTTCTCTCTCCGGTCCAATATAGACACGGGCCTCTCCTCATACGAAAGGTTGGTACCAACAACCAATTCCGAATGATCCAGGATGTGGCTCGGGTCCGGGATATACCGTCGTAATTGGGATACATGGAACATGTCATGCACCTCGCTTAGCGACGGCGGAAGAGCGAGACGATAGGATACATCTCCTACTCGCTCCAGAATGTCAAACGGTCCTATATACCTAGGACTAAGCTTGCCCCGTACGCCGAAACGAATGACGCCACGGTTAGGCGAAATCCTCAGGAATACATGATCGCCGACCGAAAACTCGAGAGGACGCCGATGAGAATCGGCCCAATGGCGTTGGTGATCTTGGGCAACTCGAAGATGATCTCTGACTCGCCTGACCACTTCAACTGTCTGGGCAATCATTTCTGGACCGAGCATCTGTCTCTCTCCAACATCATCCCAGGCTAGCGGGGATCTGCACTTCCTACCATACAGTGCCTCGAACGGTGCCATCTGGATACTGGCCTGGAAACTATTGTTGTACGATAATTCCACCAGGTGCAAGTGATCTTCCCATGAACCACCGAAGTCAAGTGTGCAAGACCGCAACATGTCTTCAAGAGTCTGGATCGTGCGCTCCGACTGGCCATCTGTCTGCGGGTGATATGCTGAACTGAACTGGAGATGAGTTCCCAAACTCTCTTGCAAGCTACGCCAAAAGTGCGACGTAAATCTTGAATCTCGGTCCGAGGTGATACTGACTGGCACATCGTGCAATCTGACAATCTGCCTGAGGTACATCTCTGCTAACTGAGCCGTCGACTGACCAACTCTGAATGGAAGAAAGTGAGCCACCTTCGTGAGCCTGTCAACTATAACCCAGATAGCATCTCTACCAGCTGGGGATCTAGGTAATCCAGTCACGAAATCCATGGTCACATGTTCCCACTTCCATTCTGGAATCGGTAAGGGCTGAAGAAGTCCAGCCGGTCTCTGATGTTCGGCTTTAACTTGTTGGCAAACCAAACACCGAGAGACAAATCGAGCTATCTCCCGCTTCATGCCATTCCACCAGAAATGCTGCCGGATATCACGGTACATCTTCGTACTGCCGGGGTGGATGGAATACTGTGAACTGTGCACTTCTGACATGATCTCCTGCCTGATATCTCCACTGGGTACACAAAGATGCCTACTATGTCGAAGTGTACCATCCTCATGAATGCATAACTCTGGTCTTCGTCCTGCCTCACACTCTGCTCTGAGTCGCTGAAGCTTGGAATCTGCCGACTGCGCCATCCGGATCCTCTCGACTATAGTGGACTGAACTTGCATGCTGGCCATCAATGCCATACTGGAAGGAAGAATAACTTCTATACCCATCTTCTGAAGATCGGCTAACAATTCTGGCTGCGCTGTTAGAAAATAAGCTCCGGCTCTCCTGCTCAATGCATCTGCTACAACATTGGCCTTTCCAGGATGATACTGCAAGTTGACATCATAATCCACAAGAAGCTCCAGCCACCTTCTCTGACGCATGTTAAGATCCTTCTGAGTGAAAACATACTTCAGGCTCTTGTGGTCGGTAAAAATCTCCACCCTGTCTCCATACAAGTAGTGCCTCCACAACTTAAGTGCAAACACCACTGCTGCCAGCTCCAAGTCATGGGTTGGGTAATTCCTCTCATGATCACGAAGTTGTCGTGACGCATAAGCTATTACCTTCCCATGCTGCATCAGAACACATCCTAAACCTCTGCCTGAAGCATCACAATACACTGAGAATCCTCCGGTCCCATCTGGAAGCGTGAGAATAGGAGCCGTTATCAGGCCTCGCTTCAACTGTTCAAAAGAACTCTGACACTCTGCTGTCCAAGCAAACTGTACATCCTTGCGGGTCAACTGGGTCAATGGTGCTGATATCCGAGCAAAGTCTGAAACAAATCGCCGGTAATAGCCAGCCAATCTAAGAAAACTACGAACCTCTGCAACTGTGCTGGGCACCGGCCATGACTCAATGGCCACGATCTTCTGGGGATCCACTTCTACTCCTCCTTTGGTGATGATATGACCCAAGTACGAAATGCGATCGAGCCAGAACTCGTATTTACTGAACTTGGCATACAGCTGGTGCTCCCTGAGAATCTGAAGAACCACACGAAGATGCTGCTCATGCTCCGCCTCACTCTTGCTGTAGACCAGGATGTCATCCAAGAACACGATCACAAACTGATCCAAGTAAGGCATGAAGATGCGATTCATGAGGTCCATGAATACTGCCGGCGCATTAGTCGCTCCAAAAGGCATAACAAGGAACTCCCAATGCCCATATCTCGATCTAAAAGCTGTCTTCGGGATGTCCTGCTCTCTGACTCTGATCTGGTGATATCCTGAGCGCAAGTCAATCTTCGAGAATACTGAAGCCCCCTTAAGTTGATCAAACAAGTCATCTATCCTCGGAATAGGGTATTTGTTCTTGATTATCACTGAGTTCAAGGTACGGTAATCAACACATAACCTAGACGTACCATTCTTCTTTTTCACAAGAAGCATCGGGGCTCCCCAAGGCGATCCACTAGCACGAATGAATCCCTTGGTTCTGAGTTCTTCAATCATCTTGTACAATATCTCCAACTCTGACGGCGCCATCATGTAGACTCTCTCTGACACCGGGGCTGTCCCGGGAATCAAGTCTATAGTGAACTCGATCTCCCGCTCCGGAGGTATACCTGGAAGCTCTTCTGGGAAAACATCTGGGAACTCGTCCACTATCCTGGGCAACTGAACTGCTGCTACTGCCATCCGCAATATCGGAGGAGATGACTCAACCTCGCCTCGAGAGAAGAAAAACTCCGGCTCTCCTGGAATGTTAAAAACAACTCTACCAATATGGCAGTCTATCCTAGCATACTGGTTTCTCAACCAATCCATCCCTAGGACCACATCATAATCGGCCATCGGGAACTCTATCAATCTAGCGGGGAATTCTCTACCGCTAACTACGATCCGACACGAGGAAAACACTCTATCTACTCCCACAAGTCCGTTACCAGTAAGTATATTAAGCCTTACTGATAATGACTCGGGCTCCAATCCTACCCGTGTCGCGAATCGTGCAGACATAAATGAATGCGATGCACCAGAATCAAATAAAGCTGAAGCTGAAAAGGAGTTGACGAGAATAGTACCTGCCACTACCTCTCCTGGTGCCAATCCTTCCTCCACGGTCATCACCATAGCCTGACCGTGTCCTCGGGGTGCTGGTCCCCTCTGCTGAAATCCTCGCTGCCTGTTCTGACTCTGGGCTTGGACTTGTGCATACTGCTGGGGGTTCTGCTGCTGGAACACTTGGGTCTGAGGCGGCAAGGGCCTCGGCAATGGATACTGCTGCTGCTGGACCGGATCTGGTCCCCTCACCGAAGAGCTAGAAAGGTTGGACGATGATGAACCACCCCTATTCGGGCAGGATCCAACCCTGTGGTCTGGTGCACCACAAGCCAGACACAATCCATGTGCCCTACGACATTCTGCCACCACATGGCCTGGCTTCCCACAATGAGAACAACCCACTGCGGAAGATTGCTTCTGCTTCTGCTGCTGAGGGTGCGTCGGAGTTGAATGCTGAACCGACGTTACTGAGGCCGCTCGCCTCGGAGCTCCAATAGTCAAGGCCCTGGCTGCCGGGGCTGGTGCTGAAGACTGATTCATCTGGCCGTGAGATCTCTTCCGACCCCCTTGTCCTATCCACAATCCTTTGGGAGGTATATTCATGCCTCCGGGCTGCTCTCAAGACTGCATCAAAAGTCTGATGCTCAAACTGCTCTACTGCCAACAAGATCTCCAGATGAAGTCCCTGCTGGAACCGCTGGGCTCTATCATACTCGGTTGCCACCAAGGTGGGGGCAAACCGACTGAGTCTGGAAAACTCGGCCGCATATCCGTCGACCGTTCTGCCACCTTGCTTCAAATTGGTAAACCTCGTCTGTATATCGTACCGAGCTACAGCATCGAAATACTTGGTCTGGAATCTCTCTCGGAATACTGCCCAAGCAATGGGTGCTGCTAATCCAACGGCCTGCGCTGCCCACCAGCTGCGGGCAAGATCTAACAACTGCAGGCGCACAACGACCACCTTCTCGTTCTCTAGGGTCCTGGCTGCTTCTAGAACCACCTCTGTGTCCTGAAGCCATGCATCTGCCGCGATAGCATCTTCACTACCGTCGAAGAATGGAGGGTTCAAGCGCTTGAAGCTGTTGGCCGCGCTGTTACCCTGATGACCACCCCGGGTCAAAGCATCCGTCACTGCCTGGTGCAAGGCATCTCCACGCCGGTCTTGAGAAGCTATCAAGGTCCTGACGAGACCTACCAAAGTGCCATCATCATGTTCTACAGGTTGAACTGGCTGGACTGGTGGCTCTCCGCCAGAAGGCACGACTCTGGAGGCTACTCCGGAATGCTGGACTTGATCTCCAGGTTGCTGCTGGTCCGTGGAAGGTGCTCCGCCTTGCTGATCGGCCGGGTCAGGTACTATGCCGCTGAAGAAGATGACATAGGAAACAATTAAGGAAGGACCAGGACAGACCAACGATGCAAGCAGGTGATCGGGACAAGAATCCAGGGATTCAGAAGATACGAGCAGAGATCAAGGACGAATACTGATTGAGACATCTATTCGGTAAACCCTCACATATCTTGATTTACAAGACCTGCATGGGCCACCACTTAAACCATGTCACGCCCCAGAACCAGAATACTGGAGAGCGGGGGCAGACATAGCCAGCTACGTATATTGAAGTGCAACCCACCTCGCTATACGGTCACGGCTGTCTAGGATACATGAGGGTTTAACTACAAGCCAGCAGTCTCCTAAGGTCATGAGCAAGCCTATTGTCTCAATCACAAGCAAGTAAGTAGAAGTTACAAGATGTATGATCATTAAATATACAATAATAAGGCGTCCCAAATATTACATATTCAGCTGATCATGAAGCTAGTCGTACAAAATGTCAGGACTAGCAAGAGTTTAGTCATACATGATCAACCCTAGGATCTGTCAATCATGTTACAGCCCGTAGGCAGACAGTAAGTAAGTGCAACCGAGCTAAACAGGTGCTCGTCGGCTAAACGCCTCAAAAGAATAATTTTACAATAGAGTGGGAGAGCCAAAAATAACCCACTCGTTGCCAGGATTCCTTCTAGTGTTCACCATCTGGCAGGAAGGTCGGTAGATCCTCTGGAGCTGCTCCGAAATCTGGCCACACAAAACCAGCTGGGTCAGACCCCAGAAAGAGCAAGTGCCACAAAGGAGGCTTCACTTAAGAACTAAAACCGACAATCAGCACAAGATATAAATAAAAGTAAGAACTGGAAATAAAGAAAATACACCAGGATGATATACGACGAGATAACCATAGAACTATTCAGATAACCAGGTTACAACTCGTAAACCAAACAAGGACCGGGGTTGTAACCCTTCGTCTGAACAGAGCTTGGAATTCTCACCATTTATCGGTAAAATAAATACAAGTATTCTGGTCATTCAATAATCTGGAACAGGATCAGGACAAGACTAGACTGGTTAGACTCCGTCCAATCACTTCACGGCCAAGCAAGAATTACGGCTTGATACTTTAACTAACTAGGGTTGTCACAAGCCTAATTACTAACAAGATGCAACGAGATTATTCCACAGCCACAAGCCCTGCAGACCATCCAGGTTACCCAGGTCGCAAGATTGGGGTTGAATTCAGGTGGGTACATCGTCCAGGAAACGCATGTACCCTTAAGTAGCTTAAAGGGTGCAACACATGACAGTATGCTGGAAATGTGCCCTACTCGACGGCAGGCTACAGATCCCAGGCGCGCCCAGGTAACGGGATTGCCTATAGCTGGAAAATCTCTTTATGACTAATGTATTAATCTAGTTATTAGCGTTAGTCCCTTTTTGTAGGTACTCCTGACCGTGGTACTCAGGAGTCCCCGTCCTAGACATGATGCAAGACAGGACTGGTTTATTTGTACAAGCACAATCACCCACGGTGTCCAGGATGTTCATTCTTGTCAAGTCATGTCATGTCAGGTAGCCGTCGTAACAGCTTATCAAGGTAAATCATGTCGGATTATCAGGTCAAGTGTACTTGTTAGGAGTGCGCCACGACGGGCCACTATCAGGTCATGTCAGGTTACTCATGTCGGGAGTGCACCACTACGGGTCACTATCGTGTCAGGCTCAGTTATCAATTCCAAACATATCAAGTAAATTCGTGATTATCAAGTTCAGGACAAAAGACGTAAGTATATAAAATGGGCGTAAAATATCTAATAAAATATCAATATACAGGGCTATAGAAGAGCCAAGCTTAAGGAAAATAAAACCAAACTGACATGCTGACATAAGACCAAGTCTGCCAAAGGCCATACGCTCAGTGCAAAGTCATACGCTCGGGTCAGGCAACGCTCAGGCCAACCTATGCTCAGATCAAGCCACGCTCAGGTCAAGCGTATGAAAGTCATACGCTCCCAGAAGGCAGCGTATGTACTCCATACGACTCCTCGTCAAGCAAGCGAGCGTATGCGAGTCATACGCTCCCAAAAGGCAGCGTATGCACTCCATACGACTCCTTGTCAAGCAAGCGAGCGTATGCGAGTCATACGCTCCCAGAAGGCAGCGTATGCACTCCATACGACTCCTTGTCAAGCAAGCGAGCGTATGCGAGTCATACGCTCCCAAAAGGCAGCGTATGCACTCCATACGACTCCTTATCAAGCAAGCGAGCGTATGCGAGTCATACGCTCCCAAAAGGCAGCGTATGGGGACTGCGCTGCGCTAAAGAGCGCGCACAGCTCAGTGACGCAAGCTAAAAAGCTCACGCACTGCTCACTGTCTTCTCCAAATCAACAGGAACTCCATGGTTGAACCCAAGGCTTCAAAAGTCTATAACTTGGTCAAAACAAGTCCAAATCCAACTTTTCAAAGGTCAAAATTGGGTAGAATAAAATTCTCTAAAACATGGAACCATCAAAACTTGAAAACAAGGAAGTTTGATAGATCAAAACCACCAAAATCCGAAATTAACTAATTTCTATATCTACGAAAATTAAAGCTTCAAAATAGAAAATGACAAGTTCTAAAGTGTCTTAGAAACATAGGGAGAAGCTAATGGAACAATAAAAACGAGCTCTCTTGTGGAAGCAAGTTGCACTTGCCTATGGTGTTCTTGGTTGGTGGAGAAGAGTAATGGTGGGGGGAGGAGAAGAAGAAGAGAGTAATGAAGAGAGAGAAGAAGAATGGGTAATAAATAGGAGTGGTGGTGGTAGGTAGGGGGTTCACCCCTTGGTTCATAATGAACCAAAATAATCCCAACCGAACCAAGCCAACCCGGGCCAAGAATAAACCAAGCCAAGCCATGAAGAAAACTAAACAAGGAATCATGCAATACAGAATAAAATACGTATACATATCCCAAAATACGTAATACGAACACAGGCATTACAATCTAAGATGGCGCCCTATAGGATTTGGCGTGCCCAAAAAAAAACTGACATCTTTTTACAATGTCACGCCCCAGAACCAAAACACTGGAGAGCGGGGGCAGACACAGCCAGCTACGTATAATGAAATGGGATCCACTCCACTATACGGTCACGGCTGTCTAGATATATGAGGGTTTATCTACGAGCCATTAGTCTCCTATGGTCATGAACAAGTCTATTGTCTCAATCACAAGCAAGTAAGTAAATGTTACAAGATGTAAGATCACCAAATATACAATAGTAAGGCGTCCCAAACATTACATATTCAGCTGATCATGAAGCTAGTCGTTACAAAATGTGAGGACTAGCAAGAGTTTTAGTCATACATGATCAACCCTAAGTTGCCAATCATGTTACAGCCCGTAGGCAGACAGTAAGTAAAGATGTACACGAGCTAACACTTGCTCGACGGCTAAACGCCTCAAAAGAATAATTTTACAATAGAGTGGAAGAGCCAAAATAAACCCACTCGTTGCTAGGATTCCTTCTAGTGGTCACCATGTGGCTGGAAGGTCGGTAGATCCTCTGGTGCTGCTCCGGTATCTGGCCATAAAAAACCAGCTGGGTCAGACCCCAGAAAGAGCAAGTGCCACAAAGGAGGCTTCACTTAGGAACTAAAACCAGCAATTAGCACAAGAGTAATAATTACATAATAAGACAGTAATTAAGGAAAAACATGACAGATGATATACGATGGGATAACCATGGGACTATTCAGATAACCAGGTTACAACCCGTAAACCAAACAAGGACCGGGGTTGTAACCCTTCGTCTGAACGGAATTTGGCTTCTCCCATCATTTATCGGCAAGATAGATATAAGAAATCAGGTCAAATAATAACCTTGTACAGGATCAAGACAAGACTGATTATACCGTATCCAATCAATCACGGCCAAGCAGTAAGTACGACTTGATACTTTAACTAACTAGGGTTATCACAGGCCTAGTTACTAGCAAGATGCAAAGAGAATTCCAAGTCCGGTTACCTGTTTGTTACTACCTGAGTGATCTCAGCAAGAAAAGGAAAAGATAGCATGATATAGCAGACACACTGTAGTAAGATACATGTGTCCTAAGGTACCACACTCGACGGCGGGCTGGAAGTGCGCTCATCTCGACGGATAGCAACAAATCCCATGTATATATATATATATATATATATATATATATATATATAAGGCCGAGACCAAAGGGGCAAATATAAGGCCGAGACCAAAGGGGCAACAGGTAACTGGGAAATTCTCTATGAACTATTTGATCAATCTAGTCATTAACCTAGCCAGATTCAGTATGAATCCCTGACCGTGGTACTCAGGGATCATGCCCTAGACATGATGCAAGACATAACCGGACTAGTAGTTTATACAAGCACAATCATCCACGGTGTCCAGGCCAATGAATTGATTTGTCAAGAGTGCGCCACGACGGGCCACTATCATCATCATTATTACTTATCCAGAGTGCGCCACGATGGGCCACTATCAAGCATTGTCAGGGTACTTGTCAAGAGTGCACCACTACGGGTCATTGCCGTGTTATGTATAGCAGGTCAAGTTATCAGGTCAAGTTATCATGTCAGGAGTGCACCACGGCGGGCCACTATCAAGCATATCAGTTCTTGGTCACACCATGCCAGGTACAATTGTCATTTCAATCATGTCAATCAAATCGGGATTATCAAGTTCGGGACAAAAGGCGTAAGGATATAAAAATGGGCGTAAAAATATACAATAGGGTAAGGCATATGCGGCCAAAGGAGGAATCCATACGAGAGCAGCTCATGCGGCTAACGGCGGAAGCAGTTAGAAGCCTATGCGGCTTGCAGGGGAGAAGTTCCATGCGGCTGAAATGAATTGGGTCCATGCGGCTGAAATGAATTGGGTCCATACGGCTGAAAGAAAGGCAAGCTCATGCGGCAGGAACAGGAGCAGCATATGCGGCTAAAAAGTGTGCGCTTATGCGGTTCACGAGGGATGCCTCGCCTATGCGGCTATGGCAAGCAGGGCCTTATGCGGCTGGGTCGAGCAGTCTTATGCGGATGGGTTCAATGCGCCTAAGCGGCTATGGACAACATCAGTATTATGCGGCTGAGAAGTGACTCGGTCTATGCGGCCAAGAAGAAGTAGGCTTATGCGGCTAAAAGTTCATCCCGTCATGCGGCTGGGAGAACACTTGCCGCATGAAATGTTCATGCGGTCAAGTCAAGCACTGTTCTTCTTCTCCAAATTTCTAAGAAGAAGAATACCATGAAGCCAAGCTTCCAAGCTCCATAAAACCCTCATCCCAAGTCCAAATCTGAACTTCCACAGGTCAAAATGGGGCCGAATGAAATACTCTACAACATGAAACCATCAAAACTTGGAAATAACAATGTTACATAGATCAAAATCCAAGAAATCCGAAAATAAGATAAACTTAGATCTACAAGAATCTAGCCATGAATATTGAAAATGCCAAGTACTAAAGAGTGTTAGAATGCTGCAAAGAAGAGAATGGAACAATAAAATTTGGGTTCCTCCATGAAGCAAGATGCACTTGCCTAGACCTTCCTTGTAGGTGAGGAAGTTAATGGAGGAAGAAGAAAAGTAATGAGGAGAGAGAAGGAAGTTGGGTTAAATAAATGGGGATGGTGGTGGTTGTAGGGTGGAGGTTAGGCTAAGGTGTTCCATCACAATTAAAACCAAACTAAACCAAACCCAATCCTTCTCCTATCCAAATAAAACCAAGCTCCACTAATCAGAATTAATCCATGAACGATAAATGACAATTAAACCACAATGTTAAATATGAAAATAAACCACAACTAACTAATCAAAGAAAATGAGAAATACGGGTCAGAAATACGAACACGTATAAAATACGTATCACGAATTTCGAGGCACTACATCCTACCCACCTTAAAAGAATTCTGTCCTCGAAATTTAATCAAGAGGCTAGAGATGTCGGGACAGCTATACTATCGCAAGCAATCTACGCTACCAATCAATCATACAATCATACATGCAAGCAAGGAATCGAAGTGCAAGGCATAAGGAAGATATTACACCTCACGAGCCAAACCGATTGGGATAACGTGATCGGATATCATCCTCACACTCCCACGTTTGACTCTCCCAAGGAGCGATGAACTCAAGCAACACGAACTAAACTGATAGTCTTGCGCTTGAGGTCTCTCTCTTTGGTCAAACAGGGACACGGACCTCTCCTCATACGAAAAGGTTGGTACCAATAACCGTTTTCGAATGATCTAGGACATGGCTCGGGCCCGGGATACACCGTTGTAATTAGGATACATGAAACATGACATGTGTCCTGTATAACGACGGCGGAAAGCAAGACAATAGGACACAGATACCTCTCTGCCGATTCTGGATCTGGGCCTGGGCCAGGGCGAACTACTGAGGCCTCTGTTGCTGGAAGGCCTGGGCCTGAGACGACAATGGACCCGGGAACGGGAGCTGCTGTGGTTGGTGAACTGGAGCTGGTTCTGGTGCTGGTACTGGTCCCATAACCGAGGGACTAGTTACTGTCGACGATGATCTATTTCTGAACGGACAAGATCCTATCATGTGGTCCGGCGAACCACAAACCAAGCACAATTCCTGTGCTCTGCGGCACTCAGTAACAACATGCCCGGGCTTCCCGCAATGAGAACAACCGGTTGCGAAAGGCCGCTTCTGCTTCTGCTGCTGGGGATAGGTCGGGGCAGAATGCTGTAAGGAGGTAACCGAACCTGTCCTCGTAGCTCCAATTGTCAGGGCCCTAGCTGCTGGGGCCGGTGCTGAGGATTGGTTCATCTGGTCGTGAGACCGCTTCCGATCTCCGGTCCGGTCCGCTATCCTTCGGGAAGTGTACTCATGCCTCCTCGTTGCTCGCAAGACGGCATCAAAAGTTCTGTGCTCGAACTGCTCTACTGCCAATATGATCTCCAAGTGGAGCCCCTGCTGAAATCGCTGTGCTCTGTCTAGCTCGGTTGCCACCAAGGTGGGAGCAAACCGACTCAACCTTGAAAACTCGGCCGCATACCCGTCGACCGTCCTGCTCATCTGCCTGAGATTACTAAACCTGGCCTGCAGGTCATATCTAGCCACTGCGTCGAAGTACTTGGTCTGGAACATATCACTGAATACCGCCCACATGACAGGCGTACCCAAACTCGCTGCTTGCATAGCCCACCAGCTGTGGGCTAGATCTAGTAACTGCAGGCGCACCACCGCCACCTTCTCTGCTTCAGGGGTCCTGGCTGCCTCCAAGATAACTTCAATATCCTGTAGCCAGGCATCTGCAGCAATAGCATCCTCGCTGCCGTCGAAGAAGGAAGGGTTCAGCCGCTTGAAATTGTTGACCGTACTATTCCCTCGAGGACCACTTTCGCTTATAGCATCTTGTACTGCTTGCTGCAAGGCATCACCTCGACGGTCCTGAGACGCAAGTAACTCACGGATAAGCCCTATCAAGACCCCATCCTCTGACCCTGCTGGCTGAACTGGCTGGACTGGGGGCACTGGTTCTCCAGAAGGCATGGCTCGGGAGGCGGCTGCTGAGGACTTATCTTGATCTTCTTGCTGTTGCTGGGCTGTCGGCCGAACTTCTTCTGGTTGATCAACAGGAACGATGCCACTGAAGTAATGACATCAGGAATATTAAGGAAGGACCAGGATAGAACAATGATGCAAGCATGTTATCAAGTCAGGGATCCAAGCAGATAAGAAGATACGAGTGGAGATCAAAGACGAGTACAGATTGAGACATCTATCCGGTAAACCCTCACATTTCTTGATTGACAAGACCTGCATGGGCCACCACTTAAACCATGTCACGCCCCAGAACCAGAACACTGGAGAGCGGGGGCAGACACAGCCAGCTACGTATAATGAAATGGGATCCACTCCACTATACGGTCACGGCTGTCTAGATATATGAGGGTTTATCTACGAGCCATTAGTCTCCTATGGTCATGAACAAGCCTATTATCTCAATCACAAGCAAGTAAGTAAATGTTACAAATAAGATCACCAAATATACAATAGTAAGGCGTCCCAAACATTACATATTCAGCTGATCATGAAGCTAGTCGTTACAAAATGTGAGGACTAGCAAGAGTTTTAGTCATACATGATCAACCCTAGGTTGCCAATCATGTTACAGCCCGTAGGCAGATAGTAAGTAAAAATGTACACGAGCTAACACTTGCTCGGCGGCTAAACGCCTCAAAAGAATAATTTTACAATAGAGTGGGAGAGCCAAAATAAACCCACTCGTTGCCAGGATTCCCTCTAGTGGTCACCATGTGGCTGGAAGGTCGGTAGATCCTCTGGTGCTGCTCCGGTATCTGGCCATACAAAACCAGCTGGGTCAGACCCCAGAAAGAGCAAGTGCCACAAAGGAGGCTTCACTTAGGAACTAAAATCAGCAATTAGCACAAGAGTAATAATTACATAATAAGGCAGTAATTAAGAAAAAACATGACAGATGATATACGATGGGATAACCATGGGACTATTCAGATAACCAGGTTACAACCCGTAAACCAAACAAGGACCGGGGTTGTAACCCTTCGTCTGAACGGAACTTGGCTTCTTCCATCATTTATCGGCAAGATAGATATAAGAAATCAGGTCAAGTAATAACCTTGTACAGGATCAAGACAAGACTGATTATACCGCATCCAATCAATCACGGCCAAGCAATAAGTACGGTTTGATACTTTAACTAATTAGGGTTATCACAGGCCTAGTTACTAGCAAGATGCAAAGAGAATTCCAAGTCTGGTTACCTGTTTGTTACTACCTGAGTGATCCCAGCAAGAAAAGGAAAAGATAGCATGATATAGCAGATACACTGTAGTAAGATACATGTGTCCTAAGGTACCACACTCGACGGCGGGCTGGAAGTGCGCTCATCTCGACGGATAGCAACAAATCCCATGTATATATATATATAAGGCCGGGACCAAAGGGGCAACAGGTAACTGGAAAATTCTCCATGAACTATTTGATCAATCTAGTCATTAACCTAGCCAGATTCAGTATGAATCCCTGACCGTGGTACTCAGGGATCATGCCCTAGACATGATGCAAGACATAACCTAGCCAGATTCAGTATGAATTCCTTGTATACAATTTTATCTTTTAATTTTTTTTTCCAAAAGATATTGTCACATCTTTTATACTAAATTTATTATTCTTCTAATTTATATGTAAAATTATGTCAATCTAACCTAAATTTAACTCGATATAATCTCAAATTGTTACCAATTTTATCTAGCTTTTTTCTTGAATTTTTTTTCAAACTTATGATATTTTAAATTATTAGCATGTTTTTTAAACTTTTATTTAACTTATTAAGCGGTAACATGCTAATAGTTTAAAATATCATAACTTTGAAAAATAGTTTCAAGATAAAGTTAGATAAAATTGGTAACAATTTGATATTATATCGAGTTAGATTTAGGTTAGATCGACATAATTTTTAAATATAAATTATAAGAATAATAAATTTTGTATGACAGATGTGATAATTAGTTAAATAAAAGATTAAAAAACATGTTAATAATTTAAAATATCATAACTTTGAAAAATAAATTCAAGATAAAAGTTAGATAAAAATGGTAACAATTTGAAATTATATCAAGTTAAAGTTAGGTTAGATTGACATCATTTATATATATAAATTATACTAATAATAAATTTAGTATAAAAGATGTGACAATATCTTTTGAAAAAAAATTAAAAGATAAAATTGTATACAAGGAGTTAAATTATTTAATAATAATTTTTTTCACGTTAGATGTCAAAAAAATTTGGGCACCCCAAATCCTATTGGACGCTATCTAAGATGGCGCCAGCCATATGGAGGCTATTGGGCTTCATCTTAGATGGCGCCAGATTCCATCATCACATGGGATGCCATCTTAGATAGCGCCAGACAGTATGTTTTTGTTGGGCGCCATTTTAGATAGCGCCAGACACTATGTTTTTGTTGGATTCCATCCCTCTGTGTGTAAAATTTTCAAACTCTCATCCTCTTTCGCATAAATACAATTAATTTCGTTCCTCTATAGGAAATTTTCTGTTTTTTTTTTTTTTTTACCATCCTTCTCCCATTCTCGTTGGCATCTTCTCCCAACCCACTTGGGCATGACATGGAATGGAATCCACTGTGCTGGCATGGTGCTGCTATTGAATCATAGCTAATCATGCAGGCAGTGATATCTCAGTGAATTTTGTTTCTGAGATTTTAACAGATGACACTTCACATCTATGACAACACCCACCAGTACCCATTCCTATTTACTTGTTGGGGGGTCAAAGCACAGTACTATATGATCAATTAGGTTCAACAGTACAGTAGTCACCCACCCCTCCCCTTCCAAAAGCCTGCCCCAAAGTATATTATTAATTGTATGTTAATTGTGAGCATCTAGCAACTGGAGTCATAACAAACTAGAAAGAAAGAAAAAGGAAAAAATTAACCACTTGAACAGTCAATATGGAGTACAAAAGGTTTTGTGTTTGCATTAAACTAGAACACAAATGCTGATATCACTACATTTCCATCTCATCTGTTTTTTTTTTTTTTCTCTCTTTGTAAGGTTATGTTTGGTGTGTGACATTATGATGCCAAAGAAAGAGACTTCAGAGTGCTAGTGCCTGTCTTCTTCACAATCCAAACTTATTCACAAAAAAGGGGTCAAAATGTGTCATGATTAAATATTGATAATTGCTACAAGGGTCGATATAAGGAAAAGTAGCTCTGTTGGCTTCTATTGCATGTCATTCAATTGCTTCATCTGCCTCCATCTTCCTGTTCTGTAATAGTGACTTTACTTCCTCTCCTTGTCATTGTTGTTGCAGTTGGCACCATAGAGAGGGGGACATGGTGGTGGATGGGGAAAGAGGCCCTTTGGATCTTGTCTATTCCAAACTGTGCTACTGTACAATTACTGAACAGCCTTCTTGGTCTTGATTGCTTCTCTTTTATGTGAGAGTTTGCGACTTCTACTGTACTGGAAGAGGAATCTTCCTGTGTGTGACAGTGTGTGAGAGAGAATAGTCCACACACTTTAATTTCAAGATCTAGGAAGCTGATGGTACAGATATAGGAATGTAAATGGAGTCGGATCTGGTGGAGCTCTAAGCCACGGCCGGTCCAGGAGATTGGATTGTCCTATCCGAAGCTAGTTTTAGTTGCAGCTTGACCCTTATTGTATGTCGGTCTTGAAGGGTCCTCCGTGACCTCGACCTCTTTTCGGATCACGCTGATTGTCCTATGCATAAGGGACGTTGTCCAAACCCGAAGTCTTGTCTACCTTCTCTTCTGAGCTTCGAGCTCTCATTAGTCGTATGAGCCTATGAGGTTGGGACATGACCAACAATACTCCACCTCCTCCGAACTCCTTTAGATTTTCTATTAGCTAAGTGGACATTTTTTTAACACTTCATAAGCGACGCAGAGACGTCGCAGGTATGTGGACTTGCAATGGAGGTGGATCCAATATATTTTCGGAGTCGAAAATGAATATGGATACGGATAGAGATATTCAACCTCCGACCTGAATCCGACCCACTAGAGCTAGATCCTTATATAGATACAAGCATATGTGCTCAATCTAGTCATAATCAAATCACAGGATGAAATTATAGAGATTGGTGCAGCTTTAACTAAAACTTTTTAGCATGTGAGAAGGAAGTGAAGAAGGTCAAGGGAGAAATGGATGGGATCATATAATCAAGTGATATCTACTTGCTTTTGATTTGTCCACCACTGGCCATGCACCACTGGCCATGCCACCTTTTGTCACTGCAAGCTTCAACAGTGACAACCGTGTCTTTGTCTCAATTTTTCTTTTTATATTATATTTTTGGTTGGTGTTTGGGTCTTTTCAATCTACATCCAAAATTTGTCTATACATACCTAGAATTTCTAGCAGCCCATTGAGTATGACTTTGTACCTCTCCCTATTTGGTGTGTTTATAAGTCCGTCTTGTAAATGTTTATAATAGCTTTTTTATAAATTTAAGGAGGTTTTTTTATAATATTTGGTTATGGCTTTTGGTATATAATTTCTTGTAATTCTTTGACAAGTTTCTAATAATATATACATATATATATATATATATATATATATATATATATATATATATATATATCACACAGTTTCTTGTAATCTCGTGACAAATTTCTAATAAAATTAAAAAATCTATAATTGTTGAAAAATAGTTTAAATAAGAATTTGTTGTAGTTACGTATCAAGTAGTTAAACTAAAAAAATGTTAAGATATTAGATAAATCTATAATAAATTCTCTCTCCTCTCTCCTCGGTAAACAAAATACAAAGTCTGGCGACATTAGTTATAGCGTCAAGGAGGAAGGGGGCCTTTGGCGGCATCACAAATGTCGCCAAGGTCGCGTCATGTGTGCGGCGACATCTCTAATACCGTATCGTCCTCTCTTTCGTTATTTTTCTAAAGTTATCCCCTTTTGCGTAAGTACATAAAAGTTTATCCTCATGTGTAAAATTTGCTATTTTTTTAATATACATATAAAAATATCTAAGTGTGACTATCTTGAAATATACAAAAGCTTGGGGTGTAAAATGAACACGACTGGCGGCATCACAAATATCTAAGTGTGACTTTTCCATTTTGAGAGTTAATTTTAAAGCCGGTGTTTTGAATTGTTTTTGCGTTTTAATGATACAAATACATAATAATTCACATAGCAAAGACTTTTTGTTACATGATTAATCAAAATTTTCATTAGAAGCTTACTTGTTAATTAAAATTTTCATTAGAAGCTTAGTTTAAGGCCGTGTTTTGCCTACCTGGAGGTCTAAAAACTTGATTTAATGTAAAAATAAACTAAAGCAGGTCCATTCTACTTTAAACATATTTATGCTGAAAAAGTATAACCAATCCCATATTCTATTCGAGTCCGGTTCACCCGAACAAGCCTGGTGAACTGGATGCGAGCCTAGCTAATTCCTAACGTGTCCGAGTTTGAACGTTAAAGTTTGGATCTGATTTGGACCTAACCGAACTTAGACCCGTCTGAGTCCAATTTTGTTAGGAGCTTCAACATGAGGTTGTTCGTACCCATCTAGTTCTTTTACAACCCTAACAAAAGCTTATGCATCATGGCCCTATTTGTTAGAGAAGACAATAGATGAAGCTGAAAAATATATTTTGAGGTCCAAATTTACAATATAAAAAAAAATTCTAGCATAGATTGGATCAATATGAGAATATTAGAAAATGATAAAATATTCTTTAGTGGAAAAAGTTACATGGTCAAAAAATAATAAAAAAAATCTAAAATCTAGAAATTGGGACTCCAAAATCAGCCTTACAATCATACAAAATGAATGTCTACATTTGAATGTAAAAAATTTCAGGCCCAAACTATAGCTCCTATGGCTAAGATGGGACCAATATGGGGCTTTACTATTCTACAAAATTAATTCCTATATTCTAAATCTAGAATCTAGAAATTAGGATGAGCCTTACTATTGATGTTCTTAACAATGTTTCCAAAAAAATTAATACCCTTCCGCCGGGGAGGGGGGGGGGGGGGGGGGGGGGGGGGGGGGTGTGTGGAGGGGATTTCTGTGTCGGGTACACCATCCACATGTCAACCGTTAGATTGTATGGGAATGTGTGCATGCACACATTTCCATGCAATTTAACGTTGAGGGCGAAGGGTGCATGGTGTGTCCGACACATAAAATAATTTATCTGGATTATGAGTGTCTAGACTATATCCTACGTGGATGAGTGGATGAGTCTAGTTCATGCATCACTTGGACGAAAATATAGTGAGCGGAGGATCACTTGGACAAATAATATAAACCATTTAATTGGTGAAAGAAATATTTGAAACTCCATCATTATTTTTATTTTATTTTTATATCATATTAGTTAACTAATTTTTTTCTCAAGTTGTGAAATGATAGGAGTTGGGGACAATGGATCCAAAATGCATGCAAGAAAACGTACCTAAAGTTTCTGCGTATAGCAGGACATCTTAAAAAAAAAATGTGAAATAGAATTTTTTTTTTTTATTTTACATGTGAGACCTTTTGGAGCCCCAACGTAAGAAAAGTATTACACTTTGCACTTTCCATCACAAAGTATCAACCCCCCTTTTCGCCCAAAAAAAACACTTGCATCAGTCGGTGCTTTTGCACGTCGCTCACCGATAGTGATTGCAAAACAGTGCCACGATAGTGATTGCAAAACAAAGTATTAAGAATGAAATAATAGGTAGTTGATTAGTTTTGATTTTTACTAAAGTTAATTATTTTGGATAACTAATTTATCATATAATTTTATATATATACTAGTAAATGCACGTACTTTACACGTATAATAATATATAATAAAAATATTATTTAATTATAGTCAAATATCTCTTCTATTTTATGTGGTTAAGGTTGGAGCTATTATTCTTGTTTGGTTGAGTTTGATTTTCCATGTTGAATATATATATCAAATTTAAACTTCTTCAACAATTTTTTACATAATTTATTTATTTAAAATTAAATGGTTGACGATAGTAGAGATAAGCTGGTCTTAGAGCCTAATAAATCAATCCAAATATATATTCTCAAAATGTAGTTCTATCAAACGGTATGTAACAAAAAAAACAATGATCGATACTGCTCATCTTAAAATAATCAAATATCATGTTCAAAATCACCAATTTTTTAGTCCGAATAATTCTTTTATTTAAAAAAAAATTGCAAAAGAAATTTTATAGTAATAGCAAGAGCTGCAAGACCGTCAGAAAATTTTATATTTTCTTCTTCATTTGCTATTTTTTAGTCTGAATGAAAGGTTTTTTAGCCGGATTTGTATGTGCATCTTTGAATTCAGCCAGACTGTTTGGTAGAGTTCAAACAAGTTGTAAAATTGAATGCATGATTGAGAATAATCTATACATATCTGTGCATGCACGTTCTTCATAACTTGTTTGAATTCTAATAGACCGACTAAGATTTTGTGGGTTCTAATATTTGGAAATTCCATTCCACTTTGTCTATTTATATAAAATTTCTTTCTTCCCATAAAATTTTCTTCTTTTTTTTTCTATTGCTTGAGCTAAAAAAAACAATGTTTTAAAAATCGGACCGGTAATTGAACCCAAAAAAATTTTATAGGTCGGACCGAGGTTCAATCGGAGTTCAAATAGACTTTGATTGGTTTGGTTCTAATAGATAATATAGTCACAATTACTCAAATAGACTTTGGTTTAATTTTACAACTATAAGATCTCTCAAAATCAAACCAAGAATCAAATTGTCCAAATCTTACACGATAAATATTTTTGGATTTTTTTAACCAAAATTGTCCGGTTCAATTACGAACCGGTTTGGTCGGCTCACCGGTTAAATCCGCTTCTGAAAAGAAAAAAAAAATGGACAATTCTTTAAAAAAATTCTGGTTCACGTCAGACCGGACCCCTAAAAATTGGTCGTACTCGGTCGCAGGGGCGGAGCCAGGATTTTGGAGTAGGGTGGGCTAGCTAATAGTTACGATAAGGATCTAAAAATTTATGCCAAAAATTCGACAAAGTTTCCTTTATAAATTAAATAATTCAAAACCTATCATAGACAATAAGTTTAAGAAATGGTGTTCCATGTAAGAAATTGGACTTATATCTAATTTAATGATCATCAATAGTAGTAACTATACAAGCAATTAACTAGTACCCTTTAATTTTGTCTAACAGTTGTAAGCAAATTAAAAAAAATTGGGGGTTAGGGTTTTACAAAAAATTGGAGATTAGAGTTTTACCAGAGAGCAAGGGAAGACAGAAGCAGCCACCGCCGGTCGGAGTGGAGAGGGAAGAGGGGAGCCACTCTCTCGGTTCTTGAAAAAAAAATGGACAAAAAAAACGAAAGTTAGGTCGGAGGGAGGAGGGAGCCGCACATGTTGCTATCAAAGAAATTGAGCATTGGCCTTTACAAAAATTTGGGGGTTAGGGTTTTACAAAAAATTGGGGATTATAATTTTACCAGAGAGCAAGAGAAGAGAGGAGCAGCCACCCGGTCGGAGTGGAGAGGGAAAAGGGGAGCCGCTCTCTCGGTTCTTGAAAAAAAATTTGGACAAAGAAAAAGAAAGTTAGGTCGGGGGGAGGAGGGAGCCGCACATGTTGCTAATATAGAAATTGAGCATTGGCCGGAAGCTTCAGTTTGCTAAGTTGCTAACAATACACGAAAACTTCACTTTGCTACTGGCCAAAGCTTCACTTTGCTAAGTTGCTAATAAGACATGAAAACTTATTCCATCCGGACCCTTATTAGCCATTGGCCCACTGGACTGGACTCAGCTTGCCATCCGACTCAAATTAAAAATAAAAATAAAAATTAGTAATTTTATTTTTGCACTGGACTACAGCCTAGTGCACACAATGAGTGCCTCCGCCCCCTGCTCGGTCGGACCTCCGGTCCTGTCCGGTCCGGTTCTGACAAGACTGGAAAAAAAAAACACTAAGTGCTGGAGTTGACTCATGATCTAACCATCATCGGATGCTGTTGAATGAACTGAGAATAGGGGCGGAGTGAGTGATTTAAATGTTTGGGGGCAACAGCATGCATGTGGGACAGTGGGAGGATGGTCAGCCATGCAGCCAACCACACCGCACCACACCGCATCATACGTACGTACTGGTCTCTTATAAATGTATGTCTGGATTGGGACAGTCCCTTCGTGGTGGTGGTACATCTCAAGTTGGGGAGTGGCTCCCTTCCCTTCCACAACCACATGCAGTGCTCCTCCTCTACGTCTAGCTATAGCTTAGCTAGCCTTCTCATGGAGGGAGGGAAGATTGATTTGGCAGATGGACAGACAGACAGTGAAAGGACCACGCCATGTGCATGGTGGTTCCGAGTATAAATTCACCTCGATCTACAAGTTGCCATACTAGCTAGTTTTCTCCGACGAGGATTCTTTCTGAGTTGGGTCGAGAAGGGACATCGACCGAAACCTGCTGCAAGTGATGTCGCACTTGGATTCCTACTATCGCAATTATGGAGCGTCTAGTCGCTCGGAGCGACCGGATGTCTGCCTCGGTTTCATGACATTGATCCCGTAACTAACGATCACGTTTGGTTCGTTGAATTAAGATATTAGAAGAAAGAAAAAAAAGTTATGCATTTTATGTATTTGGATGCCAAAAAATGGGTAAGAAAGAAAAATGATTCTCAAATGAAAGAATTTTTGCATCTGTTATGACTATATTATTCTGATCTTTCCAGATATCCAGGGCCGACCCTGGTCCAGGACGGCCATGGCGACCGCCCAGGACTCCATGGAATTTGGGAGCTCAAAAAAACTTTTATATATATATATATATATATATATATATATATATATATATATATATATAAAATCTTGTATGGAAAATAGAACTAATATGTAACAGGATCCTTCTTTATTACAAGACAATTGTGGTGTAGTGTTAGTATGTTAAATTTGCACACTAGAGGTTTTTGGTTCAATTCTTATCTATAACATTTTTTAAAATTTACTTGTTCAATTTTTTTTTAATTATATATGGGCCATATCTTAAAATTTTGTCTGTGGCCCACATTAACTCAGGACCGGCCTGCATATGTCAGAAGTAAAAATTTATAAAAATTGTAATTTCTCATCATGCAATGAGCAATGGGATTCATAATCCTTGGATCTTCATTAATAAGGAAAACATATATAGGTTCGCTTGGGGACCAAATCATTTTTCTGCATAGTATAATCCTCTTTCTTATCCATTTCAAAATAATCAGCATAACCGAATAAGAGGAGAATAAAATGCAGAAAAAAATTCAAAGAAAAAGAATACCGAAATGATGGAAGTGACATATTATGGTATTTCATTAGTACGAGGAAGAAGAGGTAAGAGTACATGCATAAGAATCCCACTAGTATATATCAAGACACAGTTGACTAGTTACGTGCGTTGATTCCTCTATATAACCAACGTACACCCTTTTCTCATTGAGCGAGCCAAATGCTTTCAACTAAGCAGCACCAACATGTGAAGATTTAAGGGGGAAATTATTCACTCATCCGGGTTTATCGTTGTTGGGAAACAGCCAAAATACCCAAGAAATCAAAAAAAATAAAAAATAAAATAAATAAATAAATAAATTGTTTGGTACGTGGTTCGGATCAAGATATCTACATTTTTGGGAAAGCTGTAATTCGAATCGAAATTGACCCATGAGATAACGATATTAAATTGGGCCTATTCTGAAATAAGGTCTAAACTAATTCAAATTATCTATACCTCATGATATTAAATTATTTACGTCTCATGATCTCAAATTATCTACACCTCATCTCACCTTGTCGCTCAACTGAAAACGAGATATAATGCAACAATCTCCATCTTAGAGCTCGTATATCCGTGTATACGCATGAACGTTCAACACCATTTATCTCGAACCAATTAGAGTCGTCCAAACTAGTCCTATAAACATGGGCTCTGATACCACTTGTTGAAAACGCGATGTGATCTGATCCGGAGTTGGTCCATGAGGTGCGATATTGAATTGGGTCCATATGCTTTAAAAGATAATTCTCGTATAAGGCATGAACCAAATCCACTTATCTACACCTCATGATCTCGATTCCTATCCGATGTGAGACTAAATTACCAACACCATTGTCATCCCCTTCGTATGCTCAACCGAAAACGAGATACAATCCAACTCAAGGATGATTCAGTTCCAATATGTAGAAAAACAAAAAGAATTACAATACTTCTTAAAAAATCTCTCTCAAATTATTATGTTGAATTTATTTAACATCTTTTACTCTCTTGTTTACAAAAATAGGTTCATGATTATTTTTTGTCTGATATGAAAATGATGAGTCAGGAAGAACAAAGAACAAACCAAGCAACCACAATTTCAACAGCAGACAGACTTGACTTTCTCATTCAGTGTGCAAAATGCTTTTACTTAGCAACTGAAATTTACATTTGACATCCATCAGCATTCAGCAGCACCAACATGTGAAAAATCAAGGGTTCAAGGGGGGAGAAGAGAACAAGAACAGACCAAGCAACCACCAATTCAACAGGAACCAACACAAACGACCAAACAAAAACGTACTATTGCAACAAACAACCTATCTACCAAACTAAAGACGCATCTAAATGCTGAGCAGATCAGGTGGTGACTGTGGAGATGACCGCTGCATCTGCTGGTCCTTGGCCTCCCTGCTCGGCGTGGCGTCCGCAATGGACGGCGTCGCTGGCGCGTTTTCGTCACAGTCGCAGGCGCCCTCGTGCTCCGCCGCCGGAGCGGTCCTGGGTAGCTCGGTCAGGATCTGGACCACTTCCCTCATCGTCGGCCTCTCGATGCTCTGCTCCTCCACGCAGAGCATCGCGACGTAGAAGACGTGCACCACCTCGTCGAGGGGGACCGTCTGGAGCCGCGGGTCGAGGATCCTGAGCACCTCCTCCTTGTTCGAGCTCGTCGTCTTGCGGACCCACTGGACGATGTCGACGCCGTCCCCGAACTCCCCGACGGGCTTCCTTCCGGTCAGCAGCTCCAGGAGCACCACTCCGAAGCTATACACGTCGCTCTTTTCGTCCACCTTCAAGGTGTATGCGTATTCTGTAGGCTCGGATGGAAGAAACCAATTGATCAGAGGTCAGCATTAGCATACAAGAATTGTTAAGTAGGAGAGAAAGCAATTGGAATATTCACAATAACTACTTATATTCCTTCCAGCCATATGCAACTTTCAATTGCTCGAGTTAGCAAGGAAAATGTAGGAAAAGGAGAGTCGAGAATAGTTGTTTTTTCCTTGTTTGGTTACAGAAACAAAGTGAAAGAAACAACTGGATGTATTTAATCACATAAACCTACACATTTTGGTTTGTCATACTCCAAATATAGAACAGACATAAGATCTTCCCATGTCACTGAAAGCTTTTCCACTTTTTCTGTTCTATATTGAAAGTGTCAAAGAAAGTGAACCACTTTCTCTGTTCTTCTTCCTGCTTTCTTTTTTCTTTTCCACTAACTCCAATGTACTATACCTATGCCTAGACTTTGGAGAAATTATTCAGTGGTCGGGGTCCGGCCTCACCACGTAGCACTATTGCCACATTGTTCTCCTCCAATAGCAGCGTGATACACCACTCTTGTAGTGTCATGCTACTTGTTCTTACAGTGGCATATCATATTGCTATTGGAGAAAAGTAAGGCCTCACCACTGCCACATGGTGAGGCCGGACCACCAAATAATTTCTCTAGACTTTGGCCTACCAGTGTTATTGTTTTGGGCCATTGACAAGACAAAAGGAAAGCAAACTTAAATGCGTAAGTTATGTTGCATATACATGGCAAAATGTTGTCCATGCCCAGATTATACCTACCCGAAAATGTTCATATCCTGTATCCACATTGTGTCCTTATCGTGTCAATATTTGTGACACTGTGCATAAGCAGCAACCTCTAGTATTCCATTAGAGCAAAACTAAAATATATGAGTTGTGGCAGAATCTATTGAAATCCTATAGAATGTAGTAGTGAGAAAAATACTATTTTCACGTTATATCGGAAAACTGTATAGAGTATATACCTGGTGCAATGTATCCATACGATCCGGCGATGGCAGACATACACTCGGAGGCACCAGAATCCTGCAAGAACTTGGCCAGCCCGAAGTCGGCAACATGAGCTTCGAAATTAGAATCCAGTAGTATGTTGTTGGACTTCACGTCGCGGTGGAGGATCAACGGCGAGCAGTCGTGGTGCAGATAGCACAGCCCCTTCGCGGCCTCCACCGCAATCTTGTACCTAGTGTCCCAATTCAAGAACCCTCCCTTCTTCCCATGGAGGACCTCCCCAAGGCTCCCGTTGGGCATGAACTCGTACACCAGAAGGTTGGTCTCGTGGTTCGAGCAGAACCCGAGCAGCCTCACAATGTGCCGGTGCCGGATCCTGCCGAGCGTTTGGATCTCGGCGGAGAACCCGTGGTCGTGGGACGAGCCGCGGCTCATCCCCGGAAGCCTCTTCACCGCCACCTGGTCCCCGTTGGGCATGATCCCTTTGTAGACGATTCCGGCCCCTCCTTTGCCGATAATTTTCTCCTCCTTGAGGCAGTCCAGCACGTCGTCGCAGTTGAAGTCCAGCCTCTGGAATGCAGTGAGCTTCCATGCCCTCGCCTCGCTCGCCTTCTTCAAGGCCCGGGCCTTCAGGATGGCCGCGACCGCGAATGCGATGGAACAGATCAGCAGTCCTATAACCAGCAGGAGCTTGAACGACGCGGAGAGCGGGCTCTTGGCGTGCGTAGGGTTCGAGCCGTCGCTTGTCCCCGCCTTGCAAGGGCCGAGATACGGCCCGCAGAGGTCGGGGTTCCCCAGGAACGAGGTGGCATTGAAGTAACTGAACTGGCCGGTGACGGGAACCAGGCCGGAGAGGTTGTTGTACGAGAAATCGACGGACGTCAGGCTCTGCATCGTGGAGATGGACGACGGAATGCTCCCCTCCAGGTGGTTCCTGGACACGTTCAGGTAGTTCAGGATCCTCATCTCGGTGATCTCCGCGGGGATCTCCCCGGACAGGTTGTTCCGGCTGAGGTCGAGGAACGTCAGCGACCTGCACCGGCTCAGCCCGGGGGCGATCCGGCCGGAGAAGCTGTTGCCGCTGAAGTCGATCTTCGACACCTGCTGCAGGAGCCCGACCTCGGGCGGGATCTCGCCCGAGAAGGAGTTGTCGTTGATCAGCAGCTTCTGGACCGCCGAGAAGCTGCCGATCGACCGGGGCAGCGGCCCGGTGAGCCGGTTGTTGGACAGGCTGATCTGCCCGAGGCTCGTCGAGACGGAGGAGGTCTCCGGGAACGCTCCGGAGAGCAGGTTGTCCTGGAGCTCGATCTGGGCGAGGTTGGGGAGGCCGAAGAGGCCTCCCGGGATCGAGCCGTTGAGGTAGTTCTCCCCCAGGCGTATCCGGGTGAGCGACGCGCAGCGGCCGAGCGAGTCCGGGATCGGGCCGAAGAGGAAGTTCCCGAGCGCGATGAGCGTCTCGAGCCTGCCCCCGGAGCAGAGGCCCTCCGGGAGGGAGCCGGTGAGCTTGTTGGAGGAGAGGTCCAGCAGGCGCAGGCGGCCGTTGCGCCCGAGGCCCCGGGGGACGCTGCCGGTGAAGTTGTTCTCCCAGAGCTGCAGCACCTCGAGCGAGGCGAGGCGGTTGCTCCCGACGAACTCCGGGATGGCGCCGTGGAGGCGGTTGCGGAAGAGGTTGAGGAGGGTGAGGTTGGCGAGGGAGGAGAAGGTCGGGGGGATCTGGCCGGTGAGGGCGTTGTTGGAGAGGTCGAGGGACTTGAGGGAGCTGAGGGCGCCGAGCTCGGGCGGGATCTCGCCGGTGAGGGAGTTGACCTGGAGGAAGAGGGTGTCGAGGTTCTGGAGGGCGCCGAGCTCGGGGGGGATGGGGCCGGAGAGGCCGCAGTTGGCGGCGTCGAGGCGGACGAGGGTGGTGAGGTTGGCGAAGGCGGGGGGGATGCCGGCGGAGAAGGTGTTGAAGTAGCCGAGGTAGAGCTCGCGGAGGCGGGGGAGGGAGGAGAGCTGGGGGGGGATGGGGCCGGAGAGCTCGTTGCCGGAGAGGGCGAGGTAGAGGAGGTTGGGGAGGGAGGAGAGGGAGGGGGGGATGGGGCCGGAGAGGAAGTTGCCGCCGAGGTGGAGGTGGCGGAGGGAGGTGTGGTTGGAGAGGGAGGGGGGGATGGGGCCGGAGAGGTTGTTGTTGTAGAGGTCGAGGAGGCGGAGGTGGCGGAGGGAGGGGAGGGTGTCGGCGGGGAGGGAGGAGGAGAGGAGGTTGTTGGAGAGGTTGAGGCGGCGGAGGGAGGGGAAGGAGGAGGAGGAGAGGGCGCGGGGGAAGGGGCCGGAGAGGTTGAGGTTGGAGAGGTCGAGGGAGAGGGTGAGGTTCGTGGCGGGGCTGCAGGCCACGAAGGGCCACGAGCAGTGCGGGCCGGCGGAGAGGGACCACGGGGAGAGGTGGCCGTTCGGGTCGGAGAGGGAGGACTTGAGGGAGAGGAGGGCGAGGGCCTCGGGGGACGGGGCGGCGGCGGCGGCGGCGGCGGGGATGGAGGGGTGGGCGAGGAGGAGGAGGAGGACGACGAAGGAGAGGAGGAGTGGTAGTGGTGGTGGCGGTGGCAATGGCATTGTTACCATCGTTTCTTTCTCTTCTTCTCTTCTCTTCTCTTCTCTTCTCCTATCCTCCTCTCTTGTAGTGGTCAGTCACTCTAGCTAGGAAGAGTGAGTGAGTTGAGTGAGTGAAGTTGGAGGTGGGGGGTGATGGTGTTGAGAAACAAGGTGGGTGGTTGGTTTTTATTCTATTTTTAATTTTATTACTTATTTACTCTCTTTTTTTGTTGCTATTATCATTTTTTTTTTGGTTCTTACTATTTGCTATGGGCAACACCGCATTGTGCCTCTTCCTTATAAGGAATTATTTCTACTAATATAAGGGGATTTTAAAAAGACTCAAGATCGAACTGTATAAATTATGTGTATATTATCAATTATCTTATTTTTAAAAAAATTATAAATTTAAGTTTTTTTCCGCATAGCTGAATGCTCTTTTTTTTTTCTCCCGCATAACATTATACCCTCTATTTTATTCATATATACCCATAATAAATTATAATTAAATTTCTATAAATATTAATTATAATATAAATATATATATATAAAACAAATCTTAATTTAAATTTAAATATTTAAATTATATTTTGATAAGATTAGAAGAAAGAAAAATTATTTTACATGCAAAGCACGTGCTTTTACTAGTTTTATATAATAGTAACATTCAATTAGAGTTCCATGATCCTACAATTCTAGTCACAAGAGTTATAGCTTAGGTCTAAGTCCAGCACTTGTAGTTCAAATGGAAAGCAGCACGAACACCAGACAGGATCAGTAGAGTTCGAGACCCCGAACCATAAGGACGTGTAGATTTGTGTGGGTTGTAATAAAAAATAGCTTAGCTCTTAGGTCTCGTTTGGTTCGCGGAATCTCCCGGTTGGGAAAGGAAAGTGATTACTTTCCTATGTTTGGCCGCAAGGAATTGAGGAGTAAAGGAAAGTGATTCCCAATGGAAGGGAAATTAGGAAAAAAAGTGATTACATCCATCCAATGAAGGAATCACTTTCCCACATTGAAGTATTCACTTTCCTTTCCAAATTCCTTGGCATTACCAAACATCGAAAAGAAAAATCAATAGGAATTAAAGTTTCCCAAAGAAAAGGAAATAACAAGGAATTGATTTCCTTTCCCTTCCATTCCGCGAACCAAACGAGGCCTTAGAATTTCTACATTCAGCATGTATGAACTCATTTCGAAAAATAGTAAAGCTCAATTTGGAATCCCAATTTCTATATTCTAGATTTTATATTATTTTTTGAAAAAAATGAAGACACCTGGATTTATATCCATTTATCTCATTTGAATCTCCAATTTATTTGTCTACTATTCTCATACAAACTGTAATACCTGTGGTTCGTATTACGTATTCTGGAATACGTGTACGTATTTATTCTTGTATTGCCTGATTTTCTTGCTTAGCTTTCCTTCATGGCTTAGTTATTCTTGGTTCGGTTTGGCTTGGTTCGGTTTGGAATTGCTATTTGGTTCATCATGAACCAAGGGGTGAACCCCCTACCTACCACCACCACTACCATTTATTAACCCTTCTCCTTTCTCTCTCTTCATTTATCATCTTCTCCACCATTACTCCTTCACCTACCAAGAGAGAGAGAGAGAGAGCTCTAGGCAAGTGCAACTTGCTTCATGGAGGAACTCAAATTTTATTGTTTCATTCTCTTCCTTACAGCATTTTAACTTACTTTAGAACTTGGCATTTTTACTTTCCATGGCTAGATTCTTGTAGATCTATATTTACATTATTTTCGGATCTCTTGGGTTTTGATCTACTTAAGCTTGTTATTTCCAAGTTTTGATGGTTCCATGTTGTAGAGAATTTCGTTCTACCCCATTTTGACCTTTGGAAGTTCGGATTTAGGCTCGGATGATGGAGTTATGGAGCTTGAGGACTTGGCTCTCATGGTGTTCTCTTCTCTGAAATTTTGGAGAAGATGAACAGTGCTTGACTTGACCGCATGAATACTTCATGCGGCAAGTGTTCTATTTCAGCCGCATGACTGAAAGTTCTCGAGCCGCATGAGAGTCGAACCTATTCCCAGCCGCATAAGTTCTGAACTCCCTTAGCCGCATGCAGCCCCTTCATTTCCTGGCCGCATAGGCCCGTGACCAGTCTGGCCGCATAGGCATTGCTCCCCGAGCCGCATATGTGCCCATCTTCTTGAGCCGCATGAACTTGCATTTCTTCCTAGCCGCATGAGCTTGCCTCCCCCCCAGCCGCATGAAGCCACTCTTCCGCTGGCCGCATGAGGCCCAACATCTTGGAGCCGCATGTGCCATCACCTCCCTAGCCGCATGCGCCCCATTTCTTCCTGACCGCATGGGAATTAGTTTCCTGGCCGCATGTGCCCTTGCACTTCCAGCCGCATGGACTTTTCCTAGCCTAGCCGCATGGATTTTTCCTAACCTAGCCGAATGGGTTGTTCACCTTCCAGCTGTATGAGACCCATTTCTTTTGGAACCGCATGCGCCCTCCTGAACTTGGCCTCATGAGATCCAGCGGCCCTGGCCGCATGCGCTCTCATATTTGAGCCGCATGTGTCTTATTCTCTCCTGGCCGCATATGCCTTAGCCGTATGGCTCTTCTATGGCCCTGTATATTGATATTTCATTAGATATTTTACGTCCATTTTATATCCTTACGCCTTTTGTCATGAACTTGATTTTTACTTATTATGTTTGGAATGACTATTGTACATGACATGGTATGACAAGGAATTAGCATAACACGATGGTGACCCGTAGTGGTGCACTCCTGATAAGTGACCTGGCATGACATGATAGTGGCCGTCGTGGCGCACTCCTGACAAGTACACCTGACATGATATATCTTGATAAGTTGTTGCGACAGCTACCTGACATGGCATGACCTGTATAAATTACCTGGACACCGTGGGCGGTTGTGCTTGTACAAATAAACCAGTCCTGTCTTGCATCATGTCTAGGACAGGGACTCCTGAGTACCACGGTCAGGAGTACCTATTGAAATGGACTAAGGTTAATAACTAGATTAACACATTAGTCATGAAGAGATTCCCTAGCTACAGGCAATCCCGTTACCTGGGCGCGCCTGGGATCTGTAGCCTGCCGTCGAGTAGGGCACATTTCCAGCACATTGTCATGTGTTGCACCCTTCAAGCTACTTAAGGGTACATGCATTTCCTGGACGATGTACCCACTTGTATTCAACCCCTAATTTCGACCTGGGTAACCTGGATGGTCTGCAGGGCTTGTGGCTGTGGAATAATCTCACTGCATCTTGTTAGTAAGTAGGCCTGTGATAACCCTAGTTAGTTAAAGTATCAAGCCGTAGGTCTTGTTTGGCCGTGAAATGATTGGATGGAGTTTAACCAGTCTAGTCTTGTCCTGATCCTGCTCCAGATTGCTATATGACCTGAATGCCTGTATTTATTTTACCGATAAATGGTGAGAATTTCAAGTTCTGTTCAGACGAAGGGTTACAACCCCGGTCCTTGTTTGGTTTACGGGTTGTAACCTGGTTATCTGAATAGTTTCATGGTTATCTCGTCGTATATCATCCTGATGTATTTTCTTTATTTTCAGTTTTTACCTTATTTATACTCTTGTAATGATTGCTGGTTTTAGTTCCTAAGTAAAGCCTCCTTTGTGGCACTTGCTCTTTCTGGGATCTGACCCAGCTGGTTTTGTATGGCCAGATTTCGGAGCAGCTCCAGAGGATCTACCGGCCTTCCAGCCAGATGGTGACCACTAGACGGAATCCTGGCAACGAGTGGGTTTATTTTTGATCTCCCACTTATTGTAAAAATATTCTTTTGAGGCGTTTAGCCGACGAGCACCTGTTTAGCTCGGTTGCACTTTACTTACTGTCTGCCTACGGGCTGTAACATGATTAACAGATCCTAGGGTTGATCATGTATGACTAAACTCTTGCTAGTCCTAACATTTTGTAACGACTAGCTTCATGATCAGCTGAATATGTAATGTTTGGGACGCCTTACTATTGTATATTTAATGATCATACATCTTGTAACTTTTACTTACTTGTTTGTGATTGAGACACTAGGCTTGTTCATGACCATAGGAGACTATTAGCTTGTAGATAAACCCTCATGTATCTAGACAGCCGTGACCATATAGCGAGATGGATTCCATTTCATATACGTAGCTGGCTATGTCTGCCCCCGCTCTCCAGTATTCTGGTTCTGGGACGTGACACAAACCGAACTCATTCTACATTAATTTATTTATTATAAATTTGGACCTCAAAATATTTTTTTTTTGAACTTTATCTACTATTGATACTCAAACACAAGACCCATATATTCCTCTTGTTATTTTCTTCTCCATTCTTCCTCTTGCTATTCCAGCTATAATTGGAGATGACACACACTTCATCTCTCTTCTTCTTCTATATTTTTTTTTTCTAACTAAGGGTTTTTTTCCCTAGATTTTGTATGTATTTCATGTAATTTTAAACATCAGTTACTATATTTTAAGTTATTGAATCCCCAATGAATTCTTTTGGAAATTTTGAACTGAATTTTAGGGGTTTTAAACTATAGAAATACACAGGTCCGTTGGAGACGACGAGGGAGTCCCAAAAATTTTACCGTGCTAATAATAGTAAGAACTATCAATTTTTTTAGCAACTTCTTTGTCTTGGAATTTGACAATCCTAATAGAATTTTTTTTTTGTCTTGAAATTTGACAATCCTAATAGAAACTTATTTGTCTTGAAATTGTCAAAATTTTAGCAGTCACATAGTGCGATGTCGACTAACAATTTTAAATTGATATTTTTGGTATTAAAATATGACCATAATTTTAAAAAATTTGTAATCCCCCCCTAACAATGGTCATTGTGACTTTAGTAATAACTTTTTTTATAGAAAATTTCTACAAAATAACATATTTTTGTTAAATTAGCTATACAAGAATAGTTTTAGGAATATTGTAAAGAGAGAAAACATTCTGCCAATAGGAATAAGAGCATCTCCAACCCTATTGTGAGTTTGAAAAAAATGGTTGCCATGTAGGAATGACAAGCATTTTTTAAAAAGTACTTCTCCAATGCAAATGTGAAATAAATTGTGAAGTTGACATGGCAAGAAAAATATGAAGTTGGTTGTCTAGATCTAGACAATGCACTTCACAATGACTTTATGTCCACATCATCAATTATGAATAAAAATATATATATAAAAAAGAAGTGAAAAAATTGTCTTGGAAGTTGAAAAAAAGTAATTTTATTGTCTTCTCAAACTTTTGCATTGGATAACACATTTTTATCTCATTGTCTTGTGCGAATGTCATCTTGCCACATAGAAAAGACATTGTTTTGTGCCTCATGTCACATAAGATTCACAACACAAAACAAGACAATAGGCTTGGAGATGCTCTAATAAAAATTTTGCGTCCAAAATTCTGCCAGGTAGACTGGCAGAATTGCCCAAACTACACCATGTTGTTCAGCGAAATTCTGATCGACCGTTGGCAAAGGTTCGACACTTAATATTGGCTATAACTTGAAGGGGACACTATGGTTCTCATACATATTTCTCTACAAACTTTATTATCCCTCGGAAGCTATAAATTCACAAGTTCTTCATTCATAAGCTTTCCTTCCAAAAGTATATGTTCACAAGCTCTCTACCGTCTCTTCTTCTAAAATATTTTTTCAAAGCTCTCTATTTAGTAGAAGCTCTACAACCTCTATTCGCCATGGATCAAATCCTACTAATATTATGCTCACATAGAAGTACACTAAATGTGCTATTTTACGAAAATGGTTTTACCCAACTTATTTTAAATTAACAAAGTATTACGTTAGATATTTTACACAATCTTATTATCGATCATTTTTCTATGATATTAATTTATGTTAAGGCACATTTTTTGCTTCTATTTGTTTATTATTAGATGGTAAAAAAAATATTGAATTTTGTTGTACAAATACCGTATATAAATATTTATATGTATTACTCCGCAGTCACCAAGAATCGATAACATAAGTAGTCTAACGTGCTTTTAATAACCAAATTGTTAATATTGGTCCTAGTTTTTTCATCAAGTTGTTCCATTTACTGAATAAGAACGTATATTAGATGTAGACGATGATGATGATAATGAAAATATTGCTGATTTAAATAAATGTTTAGACGATGAGTTATATGATAATGTCGATAATATTAGCACTTCAAATTATTTGTCGAAAAAATATTTAAAAATGTAAAACCCCTCAAATTTAAGTATAATTAATTATACTTAAATGTAAAATGAAAAAAAAAATTGACATGATTATTCGATATTTCCTTTTTGCCACGACTGATACCATTATTTTCTATGGCTTGCCCCATCTTAGTTGTAGTATTTTTCTTGTTTGTTTTCCTGATTCTTATTTGCATGTTGTTTATTGTTATATTTGACATGTATATTAAGTATTTTGTTACATCCTCTGAGAACCTGATTTCCTTTAAGTTATCATTGAACTGCTTTCGTGGAATTGCTGGGGACTAATTCTTCGAATTTCATGTATACTTACTAGTTACCTTCTTCATGTACTTCCATTCTTATTTATTGTTATAGATAGTTTATATTTCATAAATAGTATTGTGGATGTACTTAGATGTTTTATATAGTTAGTTGTCGTGACCTGGAAAGCGTACTAGTATTTAAGTTGGACTAGAGTCCACTTGATACGTAGTTAGCCACTGCCATGTGATCTAGTCATACGTATTTTGGGACTGGACGTGACATGTGCTTTTGTATGATTAGTTGTCTTTTTTTTTGCAAAAATTCAGTCAGCTCGATCAATCCGGTCGATCCGGCCGATCAGACCACCAAACCGTCTAACCTAGTTGGATTTTGAACCGATTTAACCTTGAATATTGACTTTTGTTTTGGATCTTACGTGCAATCAAAATTAATATGTTTGCTTCTTTATTAATTCTACTATGATAAAATACGAAACTTTTAAATATTATATATGTGATTATGTACTATATAAGTCTATATAACTAGTTCAATCCGAATTAATAGGTTAGACCAATTTGACCAAATTCGGTTCGAGCTTTAAAACATTGGTTGAAACCACAATTATGTATCCATCTACCTCACCTCTCGAGTCTTAGAAGCTCATAATTTGGTCAAATTTGGTCCCATGAGAAGGTGTGACCACTCAATTCAAGATTGGGCATGGCCATGGCTTTGTCACCAAAAGTCTTAAAGCTTTAGATTAAGCTCTTCCCAATGTTGGTCCGTCCTCTCTCTCAAACCCCATACCAAATGAGACGCCCGTCGAGTAAAGAGAAAGCGACACATATTGCTATTTTTAGGCCGGGGAATTCGCGCCCACTCATCGAGACTAGCAAAATATATGTATCAACTATCATGCAATTACCGAAACACCCTTCACAACATTGAAGGGCTCGTCCTTAGTAGACGAGGGTGGTTTGGTAAATTTACAAGATGTGTTTAGGGTTTCCTTAGGTTAAGGTTAAGACTGATTTTTTTGGGGGTTACCATTTCTCCTTGGGACTTTGTTTCTTATAATGGAAGGTGGTTGTTGCCATGTGAAGAAGATTCTCTTCTTCTTCAACTCTATATATGAATATAAATTTGAATCATTTAAGACACCCTTAAATCCAAACCAGATAAATCATTTTTTGGAATTATGTACGTTTCAATTGTTTTTTCGTTTAACTTAAATGGCGTCTGGTTAGTGTAAATTATCGTCATCCAAACCTTCTCTCCCGAGCAGCATTAGGTTGCTCTATCTATATCTAATTTTTGTTGCCCCTTAAATCTTATTGTATGTCGATTTTGAAGAGTCATCCGCAACTCCGACCTCTTGTAAAATTATGTCAAGTCTAGAGGTTATTCCAAGCAGAAGATTGTCCAAATTCTAAATCTTGTCTGTCTTATCTCTGGATTGACTCTCCTCCCGAGATTGAGTATGGAGGGTTGTCAACTTGATATTAATCTTTTATATATTGGTATCACATTTTTAGTCAAAATATAATTATAAACATAAGAATATCGTGTCATAAAGTTCAGAATGCCAGTTAGCTAGTAGATAAATATACATTTAGTCATATAATTCAAAGTTCAAACTCATCAGGGTGCTCTGCAGCCTCTTATTATTTGTCGTCGTCGGTCACCGCAGTCTTCTTTGTTTGTTTTACAAATAAAATTCAACACAATCCATTTTAATTAATTAATTAATCGATATAGTTATTGTTAGTCCCGAGACGAACAATCGATGGAAAAACACGAATTCAGAAACAATTGTAAAGACAATGTTTCCGGCAACAACACCCTAAAGAAGGTGATGTTGTATTACGAGAATCTAAAAAGATTATTTCGTAATGTTTCTCGAAGGCAACAGAACCGTATAACTTCTAAAGAGAAGCGACGGTATTCTCGAAGGCAACAAGAGATGATCAACAACAGTTGAGTCTCAGATTCTCGAAGGCAACAGAAAGAGGGAGGAAGAAGAAGAACGGATCTCGCTGGGGTGTAGAACACCGGCGCTCAAAGCTATACCCGCAGTACGGATAAGCTCCCAGGAACCAGCAAGTTCAGGAGAACTTCTGGAACGCTCGTAAGTCAATATTTGAGACTTGAACGGGCTTCCTGGACTTAACAGACTCCCTCAACTCTCTTCTTGGTGCATCTTTCAAAGGAGGCCAAGGGGCTCTATTTATAGAGTGGAGTTGAGACTTCACCTCTTCTCCTATCCGATGTGGGACTAAAATACCAATACTCAAAAATAGAGTTTGATATTTTAGATCATCCCACAATCAGCATAGAAGTGTGCCAGTCCACGCCTACCCCCCGAACACTCCCGTGCATGCACGAGACATCCTGGAGTCCGTGTCCGAGTCCGAGTCCGCATCCGTACAACAAAAATTAACTTTCATCCTTGTTGGATTTAATCCTTTTTCCTTCTAGAAAAATACTTCCACATGGCACAAACTTGTGCCCCACTACACCTCATGTGCACATCTCAACACAAGCAATGCATTATATTGAGATAATCACCATTTGGTGTAGCCGATGTGGGACTATCTTTTCTAGTCCAAAGGCAAAAACACCAACAATCTCCCACATATCTCAATATATGGGTTGAGCGTTCCCCACAGTGATTGTCCATCATGCATTAGGAGAGATGTCGCTACGACTTGAATCTTCCCGCATAGGTTAAATAACAGCATGATACAAGAATGGACTAAGCCTTGAATTCTGTACCATAACTGCAATTCTTCCTACTCACATAATGACATCAACTGTGCTTCTGGCTGCACATTGAAGGCCTTGTGCCAGCCTGGTTTCAGTGTATAATTTTGGGCGTCTACAAGCTTACCCTCAAGAGACGGCCTGATATCTCTTTCCATACACTATAGGTGAGTTCTTTATAAAGAGTCATGGCATGAAGCATTGCGCTTCTTTGCGGTGCTACGCCGCTATAACATGGCTTAAAGCCGAGGCTTTACCCCACCTGGGTACCTCATCGTAGTGTCATACTACTGTAGCATGAGGTCACAAGCCCCTTTGTAGTGCCAAACTACCCAGCATGAAGCCTTGCGCTTCCGTGCGGTGTTACGCCGCTATGACATGGCTTGCGAAGCCGAGGCTTTACCCTACCCGGTACCTCTTCGTGGTGTCATGCCACTGTAACATGAGGACATCGTCCTCTTTGTAGTGCTGTCTACCTCTCTTTATTACGATTATCATACAGCATTAGGCTACCTGCCTATTTGCGGTGCTACTCCGCTGTGACTTAGCTTGCAAAGCCGAGGCATTATCCCTACCTGGGAACCTCATGGTGGAGTCACCCCACTGTAGCATGGAGTTTCACTCCTTGTAGTGCTGCTCTACCGTGCTTCCTGTAAAGCACACCAGGCATTCACTCTGCCTGAGAACTCATTAAGGCGTTTTAAGCCAACCTTCCCACAGGATCCGTTTTTCGCAGAAAACAATAGTAGACAACAGTGGTTGTAGGTCCGTAACCTCTCCATGTCACATAGGACAAGTACCCACCGTTCCTGATATTCTTCTGGTTAATAGTCCTCCCTTGAACCAAAAGCTAGATGCCTAGTAGATTTCTCTTTGAACTAATAGCATAAAACTTTATGGTAGGAATGTAATAACACAATATCAGAATGCCTTCAAGCCCATTTTACAAGCTGTGTCATCGACCAGCTGGCGCTTGAGGCCCTTGGTGAACGGATCCGCCAGGTTCTCCTGACTCCGAACATCAATCACTGCAATAACACCTATCTTGATAAGATCGTGTACTGCTCTGTGCTTCAACCGTACCGTTCTCTTCTTCCCGTTGAAGAGTTCATTTGATGCCACTGCTGCTGCCGCCTGGTTGTCACAGTATATCGGTATTGCCGGTATCTGAGCCCCAACCACCGGAAGATCATACATGAGCTCCCGAAGCCATTCTGCTTCATCTGCAGCAGCATCCAATGCAAAGAATTCAGATTCCATGGAGGAGCGAGATAACATAGTTTGCTTCTTCGACTTCCACGATATAGCAGCTCCGCCCATGGCGAATACGAATCCACCTGTGGAATACTCGCTCTCCATATCTGAACACCAGCTAGCATCACTGAAGCCTTCCACTACTAACGGATCTCCGCTGTAGAAAAGTGCATATGTCTGAGTTTTCTTGAGATATCTCATAACACGCTTCACAGCTTTCCAGTGCTCAACGCCTGGATTGCTAGTGAACCGACTCAGCATTCCCACTGCAAAAGCTATGTCAGGCCTTGTGGCAGTAGTAGCGTACATCAAGCTTCCGATGATGCTAGCGTACTCCAACTGCCTGACGCTTTCCCTCAAATTTGGCTCTAGCTTCTGATCACTCCGGTACGGTGTATCAAATAAAAGGAAGATCTTGATACCCGTAGCGAGTGAGCATTTTCTCAATATAATGAGATTGTGACAGCGCTATTCCAGTGCTTGTCCGGATGATCTTGAGCCCCAAGATTACGTCGGCATCCCCCAAGTCCTTCATACTAAACTTGGTCGAGAGAAATTTCTTTGTCTCTGTGACGCAGCTTAAATCCGTACCTAGGATTAGCATGTCGTCCACGTATAGACAAACGATTACTCCTCTTCCCTCAGCAAACTTCGTATAGACACACTTGTCTGTTTCACTGACCCTGTAGCCATTTGACCTTATCACCTTGTCAAACTTCTCATGCCACATTTTGGGAGCTTGCTTCAAACCATACAGAGACTTCATCAACTTGCAGACTTTGTCTTCCAGACCTCTGACGACAAAACCTTCTGGTTGTTGCATGTAGATCTCTTCGGTCAGCTCGCCATTAAGGAATGCCGTTTTCACATCCATCTGATGTATCACCAGCTTGTGTATTGCTGCTAAAGCAATTAACAATCTGATGGTTGTCATCCGAGCTACTGGAGCATAAGTGTCAAAGTAGTCGATCCCCTGCTTCTGAGCAAACCCCTTGGCCACTAGCCTGGCCTTGAACTTGTCAATGGTTCCATCTGCTTTCATCTTCTTCTTGAAGATCCATTTGCATCCGATGGGTCTTGCTCCTTCTGGCAGGTCAACCAATACCCATGTGTTGTTGGAGGTGATTGAGTCAATCTCGTTGTCAATCGCCTCCTACCAGAATATAGCATCTCTGGTCTTCATCGCCTCATCATAGGTAAGCGGATCTGCTTCCACATGATAGGTGACGAAGTCATCTCCGAAATCATTCGGCCTCCTCGCTCGCTTAGTTGACGGCCCAGCGAGTTCTGGTTCAGCTGGTGTCTCCTTGACAACAGCTCCATCTTGGACTACTGGTTCGATAAAGACCTCTATCTGCTTCGCACCCTCATTATTCTCCGAAATGTCCGCGAGAACAATGTTCTTGTGCCTTGCGAACTTTTCTTCAAAATATTCAGCATCGCGAGATTCGATGATATGGTTTGACTCGATATCAAGGAATCTCCGAGCATCACTCTTCTCGGCATACCCCAAGAAGATCGCCTTCGTAGTCCTTGTCCCCAGCTTCTGAATCTTCAGATCCGGGAGCTTCACATAAGCCAGATACCCCCACACTCGAATGACATTCAAGTTAGGTCTGACTTTGAACCAGAGTTCATGAGGAGTTATGTCGAAAGTTGCATATGGCACTCTGTTCAGAATGAACGTTGCCGTTAGTGCAGCTTCTCCCCAGTAATACTTTGGAAGACCCGCAGTCAACAGCATGGAGTTCATCATCTCTGTCAACGTTCTGTTCTTCCTTTCTGCTACTCCGTTGGATTGAGGAGAGTACGGAGCCGTTGTCTCATTTAAGATTCCATGTTCTTTGCAGAATGATAAGAATTCATGAGACCGATACTCCCCGCCTCGATCACTCCTTAACCTCTTGAGTTGTTGTCCAGTTTGCCGCTCAGCCTCGGCCCTGAACTCCTTGAACTTCTCGAATGCTTCGTCTTTAGACTTTAGCAAGTAGACGAAAGCATACTTTGAGAAGTCATCGATGAAAGTAATGAAATACTTCATCCCGGCCTTTGTAGAGAATTGTTTGAAGTCACAGATATCTGAGTGAACCAACTCCAGAAGATCTGTGCTTCGATGGACCCTGTGGAAGGGTTTCCTAGTGATCTTCGTCTGAGCACATACTTCGCATTTCTCTACCTTACCCCCACACTTGGAGATAAGTCCTAGACTAGACATTCTGTTAATTCTTTTACAATGAACATGTCCTAGTCTATTATGCCACAATTCAAGAGAGTAATTCAAACTAGTGATAGCATTTATATTATCATGCTGGGTTACAACAAGCTGAATCTTGTACATTCCTTCAGTTTGGAAAGCTTTCCCGAAGAAAGTACCCTTCTTGGACATCACCATTTGGCCAGTATTGATGTCCATCCTCAAGCCTGCGTTGCAGAACAGGCTCCCTGAGATCAGGTTCTTTGCGATTGCAGGAACATGCTTCACACCTTGAAGCGTCAGAATGTTCCCCGATGTAAGCTTCAGCTCCACCGTCCCGATCCCCAGTACTTCAGCTTGTGCCTGGTTCGCGATCATGACTTTCTCGGAAGTAGGTACATAGGAGACGAACCAGTCCTTGTCTGAACAGACATGACATGTCGCGCCAGTGTCTATCCACCAGTCCAAGTCTGCCCCCACAGTTGCAACCTGTGCTATCATGGCAATTTGATTAGTAACCAAAGAAACCTTGTTAGGCTCACCTTGCTCTTTGGGCTTGGACTTGCATTCACTTTTATAGTGACCCTTCTTGCCACAGTTAAAGCAAGTCACATGGGACTTGGACTTCTGTTGCTTGAATCCTGGACCCTTCACTTTCAGATTCGAGAAGTCCTTCTTCTTGTGGTGAGAAGCCGCCTGCTTCCCTTTGTTCTCTCTGGTGGCTTGAACCAGATTCGCCGTTGCTAGTTGCTTGGATAGGGCGTCCAACTTCTGTTGAGAGCGCATTTCGTCCTCAACATGAATCTCACTGAGGAGATTATCCAGGCTAATCTCCATCTTCTTCCTATGCATCCTTGCATAGATGTTGCTCCATCCTGGAGGATGTTTTGCCACGATCCCTCCAACGACAAACTTGTCGACGAGGGGCATGCTATCGTCCTCCAGTTTCTGGCGCAGCTTCACGAACTCTTTCACTTGGGGCAGTATGGTCTTCTCGTCTTCAAAGACCCATTTGTGGTATTTTTCAACCATGAACATCTTCGACCGGGCCTCGTCGTCGTCATACAGCTTCCCCACAGACTCCCAGATCTCTTTGGCAGAAGTCTTCTTTGTGTAGGACTCGGCCAGAGGGTCTTCCATGGAATTCAGGATCAGCAGTCTGCATATGCTGTTATCCTTTTTCCACTTCGTCTGCTTGCTCGTAGCAGCGGCCAGAACAGCAGCAGATCCTGTTGCTGGAACGATTGGTTCTTCCTCATCCAACACGTGATCAACATCCACGAGTTGAAGGTTCAGAGTCACCTTTCGCTTCCAGATCTGGAAGTGTTCACCGTCGAATTTCTCCAACTTGTTAAAGCCGGTATCGACAAGCGAAGCACGAGTGTTTTCCATCGAATCGTATAGCTTTGAGATTGTTAGTCCCGAGACGAACAATCGATGGAAAAACACGAATTCAGAAACAATTGTAAAGACAATGTTTCCGGCAACAACACCCTAAAGAAGGTGATGTTGTATTACGAGAATCTAAAAAGATTATTTCGTAATGTTTCTCGAAGGCAACAGAACCGTATAACTTCTAAAGAGAAGCGACGGTATTCTCGAAGGCAACAAGAGATGATCAACAACAGTTGAGTCTCAGATTCTCGAAGGCAACAGAAAGAGGGAGGAAGAAGAAGAACGGATCTCGCTGGGGTGTAGAACACCGGCGCTCAAAGCTATACCCGCAGTACGGATAAGCTCCCAGGAACCAGCAAGTTCAGGAGAACTTCTGGAACGCTCGTAAGTCAATATTTGAGACTTGAACGGGCTTCCTGGACTTAACAGACTCCCTCAACTCTCTTCTTGGTGCATCTTTCAAAGGAGGCCAAGGGGCTCTATTTATAGAGTGAAGTTGAGACTTCACCTCTTCTCCTATCCGATGTGGGACTAAAATACCAATACTCAAAAATAGAGTTTGATATTTTAGATCATCCCACAATCAGCATAGAAGTGTGCCAGTCCACGCCTACCCCCCGAACACTCCCGTGCATGCACGAGACATCCTGGAGTCCGTGTCCGAGTCCGAGTCCGCATCCGTACAACAAAAATTAACTTTCATCCTTGTTGGATTTAATCATTTTTCCTTCTAGAAAAATACTTCCACATGGCACAAACTTGTGCCCCACTACACCTCATGTGCACACCTCAACACAAGCAATGCATTATATTGAGATAATCACCATTTGGTGTAGCCGATGTGGGACTATCTTTTCTAGTCCAAAGGCAAAAACACCAACAGTTATTTGCGTATAATACGAGTTTTATTCGAGTGATTGCTAACAAGGAATTGAACATGATAATAGGTTAACTTAAATGCTATCTGGTTTTCGGTCCAAAACCGAACCAAATCTTAACTGGAGTTTGATTTTCTGTCCAAAACCGAATAATGCTCACTTCTAATTAATTATTCGGTACAGTTATTTGCGTATAATTTATTTATTTAACGTTTCTGAAAGAAACGAAAAAATTCGCGTATATTAAGAGTTCTATTCTAGTGATTGCTAACAAGGGGTTGGACATGAGAGGTGGTTAAACAACAGAAGAGCAAGATAAAAAAATTTGTGGGACTTATTCCAGGACGAGTATGTTTCTACTTACAAAAACCAAATAGCTCCCCAATGCCACATTGTTTCGGCAAGCGACGATTTTTTTTTTAAATTACAATTACATCAACAGAGGTCATAACCAAGCATCCAAATTGTACAAGTTCAAACATTCAATTTGTAAATCTAATAACATTATTTATATAAGTAAGCAAAAATATTGTGCTACTATACTTGTAACAAATGTTACATATATTTTTATTTATGACCAATTAAACTGTAAAAAAAGTTAATTAATGTTGTTATTTGGACCATCCGTCACAAGGTCAGGTTTAATGTTGTTATTTGGACCAAGGTACAGGATCTAATCATGTTTTCCTAAAACCAGAGTGAGCTTCTGTAGAGAATAATTGTTGTTGTGTATTTTATTGATGGGCTACTCAACTACTTATAGGGAGTCTAGCTCCTCTTCATATTACATTTTCCAATGTGGGACTAAATCCCTTATTAGTTCTCAACACTCCCCCTCAAGATGGACGATAGATATTAATCATTCCCATCTTGTTACATAGCTTCGACAGACTTACTGAACTAAGACCCTTAGTCAGACAGTCTGCCACTTGTTCTTCTGAGCGAACATGATCAATCTTCAGTATCCCTTGTTCCAGCTTTTCTTTGATGAAGAATCGATCGATCTCGATGTGCTTCGTTCTGTCGTGCTGAACTGGATTGTTAGCTATACTTATTGCAGCTTGACTATCGCTCAGAATACGTAATGGTGCTCCCTTGTCCAGCTTCAACTCTGTCAGCAACGCTTTCATCCACAGCAACTCCGACACTCCTAGAGTCATTGCTCTGTATTCTGCTTCAGCTGTAGACCGTGCTACCACAGACTGTTTCTTGCTTCTCCATGAGACCAAGTTTTCTCCCACAAAGACACAATATCCCGTGGTAGACCTTCTATCGTCTATGCAGCTTGCCCAGTCTGCATCGCAGTATCCCTCAACTTCTATACATCCATTCTTCTTGAACCATAGCCCTTTTCCCGGCGTCCCTTTCAGATATCTCAAGATCTGAAATACTGCATCCATATGACCCGTTATTGGATCATGCATGTATCGACTTACTACACTCACCGCAAATAAAATATCAGGACGAGTGTGTCCCAGATAAATCAATCACCCTACAAGTCGTTGATATCTTTCACGATCAACTGGCTCTCATGCTTCTGCATCCAACTTGCACTTCTGGTCAATTGGAGTGACTGCAGCTTTTCATCCCAGCATCCCTGTCTCCTTCAGCAGATCTAGTGTGTATTTTCTCTGTGAGAGAACAATTCCTTGTTCGCCTTCACACACCTCAATACCTAGAAAGTACCTCATCGCTCCTAGATCCTTCACTTCGAACTCCTTCGCGAGTTTTGACTTCAGCTTAGCAATCTCGGCTTCATCATTACCTGTGATTACTATATCATCCACGTATACAGCAAGTATAGTGATGTGGCCTCTTGCATGCTGAAGAAAGACCGTATGATCTGCATTTGCTTGATAGTATCCCATGCCTGTAACAGCCTTTCTGAATCTGTCAAACCAGACTCGAGGAGATTGTTTGAGCCCATATAGCGACTTTTTTTAGTTTGCACACTTTTCCATGCGACGTCCCTCCGTCTGATTCTGTAGCATAGCACCCTAGCAGGAGTTCCATATACACTTCTTCTTGTAGGTCCCCATGGAGAAAGACATTCTTCACATCTAATTGGTATAGCTTCCACCCATAGTTTGCTGCAATGGATACCAGAGTTCTTACAGTGCTCATTTTCGCTACTGGAGCAAACGTCTCAACATAGTCAATGCCATATGATTGTGTGTATCCCTTTGCAACCAACATTGCCTTGTATCGTTCCACCTTTCCTTCTGACGTCTTCTTTACTGTGTACACCCATTTGCATCCCACAGTTTTCTTCCCTTTGGGTAATGGAACCAGCTCCCACGTCTTATTTTTTTTCAGTGACCCAAGTTCTTCCATCATCGCAGCTTTCTACCTTGGATCTTTCTTTGCTTCCTGCCAACTTTTTGGCAATGAAGTAGAGTCTAATGATGCGATGAAGGCTCGATAATTCGAAGAAATATTAGAATAAGACAGGTAATTGGCAATATCATGTTCATAATCATCAAAACGACTAGGAGCCTTACCCGTATTTATGCGAGAAGATCTCCTTAAGGGAGCAATAGGTGGTGGAGAGATCATACCATCAGAGTCAGAGAGATCCGCATCAGAATCAGATTAATTTTGTGCGGGGGCAACATCTTCAAGAGTTGGAGCAGGAGTAGACGAGGGACTTGGTACAGAAGGCACAAGGCACGGTACAAGCACGGTACTGGACTTCTGTTGTCTCCTTCTGTAGACTTGGAGCTCCTTTTCTATTGTCTGCTACTCCCCATGTTTAACATATGTATCTTCTTCATCTTCTGTATCTGAGTCACTGCTTTCTCCCCCTTTCGTCCAGTTTTTCACGACCGGGCATGGGACCGATCCGACTACCACAGATGGGCTTAATTTCTCTCCCTCACATCTAACATCCGCTGTGTTAGGTGTGTCAGCAAACGCCGAACCGTCATCCAAACTATAATATGGTTCTAGTTCTCTGAAGGTAACGTCCATGCTCACAAACATCTTCCGCTCAACTAGGCTCCAACATGCGTATCCCTTCTGAGTTGCCGTGTACCCGACAAAGACACATTTAACCGCTCTAGGATCCAGTTTGCCAACTCCTAGCCTATTATCTTGGACAAAACAGACACACCCAAATACTTTCGGTGGAACAGTGTACGTGGTAGCACCAGTAAGCATCTCCAACGGTGTCTTCCAGTCCAATACCTGAGATGGCATTCTGTTGATGAGATCTATAAGATGCCGTTAATACCACCTGTCTCCATAAGTATTTTGGAACATTCATAGCCAGCATCATCGTCCGTGCGACCTCCAACAGGTGTCTATTCTTCCGTTCGGCCACACCATTTTGTGCCGGTGTATAGGCACAAGAAGTTTGGTATAGTATGCCATGAGTGGATAAATACTCAGCAACCGTTTTATTTGTATACTCCGTCCCATTGTCAGACCGTAAGCACTTAATCTTAGTGCCATATTGAGTTTCTACCCGGCGATGAAAGTCGCAAAACGCCTCAAAGACGCCACTTTTATTCTTCATAAGGTATACCCATGTCACGCGAGTATAACAATCAATAAAAGTGACAAACCATCGAAAACCGTTAATACCGGTTGTAGGACAAGAGCCCCATACGTCCGAATGTATCATATCAAATGCAGTCAAACTTCTACTACCGGAACTCACATATGTGTTTCTGGTATGTTTACCCAACTCACAAGCATGACAAAATAACTTCTCTTTATCAGCCCTTTGGTATAAGGGCGGATACATGCGACTAATAACTTTAAAAGAAGAATGACCGACACGCTGGTGGTTTAGTAGCAATTCATCTTCTACACTGCGTCGTGTATCTTTCGGTGGTGTGTCGGCTACCAGAGATGCCAATGCTTTGTCCAGTCCATTCATGTCCAAGTACCACAGCCCCTTATGCCATGTGCCAGTCCCTAGTCGTCGTCCTGTCCCCTTCTCCTGAAAGGTCACCGTAGGAATGTCAAAGGAAACAGTACAGTTAAGATCAAGAATAATGGCACTAATAGAAAGAAGATTGACAGGAAAAGACGGAGCATGTAAGACATTGGTGAGAGTGAGAGAAGGGGTGCATGCGACAGTGCCGGTACCCAGAACAGGGCTGGAGTTACCATCAGCAGTCTAAATGCTCTCCGGCGTCGGTAGGTGAGAATAGTCCTGGAACTCACCGCGGGACCCCGTGACATGGCGAGATGCCCCAGAGTCCATAATCCAACATGGTTGGTGGACAGCTGCTGCAAGAGCACGCGCAGGTATACCTGTGCCAGTTTGGGCAAAACAAGTGATGTGGTCCTCCGAGGTAGATGACGCCCCATGACTGCCGTCCGAACCCAGCTTCGTGCTGCATAACTTCGCAAGGAACTCCTTCGCAAGAGGGGTCAACTCAGTCAGGTGAATGTCGCCCTCTTCCTCCGCCAGATTAGCTTTGTGTCCTCCAGAATAATTTTCCTTTCTACCAGCATAACCGCCTCTACCACCATGACGTCCTCCGCGGCCCCGTCCACGATCACTCTGTAGGAACCCTAGAGGGGGGGTGAATAGGGTCACGCTAACTAATCAAGCACTTAGCACAAGCTAATTGGCAATTTAAAAATATAAGTGCAAGAGAAGAAGCAATCACAATACCGACACCCGATGTATCCTGGTATCCTCCCTAGAGGCAATCCAGTCCCGGAACTCTCTCCGGATTTAATCCACTATTTGAGCAAATAGTTATACACGAGTTTGGATCCGAAGAACTCGCCAACTTCTTACACGAGAGCTTTAATCCGATGGCCTCTCCGACTTCAACCGAGAGTTTGGATACGAAGACTCTCCAACTTCAACCGAGAGTTTGGATACGAAGACTCTCCAACTTCAACCGAGAGTTTGGATACGAAGACTCTCCAACTTCAACCTTTCACAATAGGTTTTGATCTTCTTATACAATAAGATGAAGATCTTACTTTTTAACTCAATAACTCTAACACAATTTGTGGATGGCAAATGAAAGCTTTGTAGAGTTGTTTGTGGATAGGCTTTGGTGGTTTAGAAATTTTTAGGCTTAAAGCATCAACCTTGAATGAAGGGGTTCAAGGCTATTTATAACCAAAGCATTGAAAATGGCCAAAGGCAACTTTTCAGTCACGAACCGGCATACCGTCGGTATGATCCAGCATACCGGCGGTATATCGGTCTGGAATGCAACGGCTAGAAATATAGCCGTTGGGATCATTTATTGCTCAGAATTCGACCATTGGAATTTGAACATTACTGAATCGGTATACCGTCGGTATGGACCGGTATGCCGTCGGTATGCCGGTTTTGTAGACAGAAACTTTCTGTGAACAAAAACCGGTACACCGTCGGTATACACCGGTATACCGTCGGTATGCCGTTTTTCAGCAGAAAATGATCCTAGGCTTATTTCTACCCTAGCTTTCGATTTTGCCATCCATTTCTTGTGTTTACAATAATTTCTAAGACTCATTACAGACTCCAGATAAACTTAGGCAGGTGCAGGCTTCTTCAGAGTCTTGAAATGATGATGGCATGGCTTGGCTTCTTCCTTTGATAGGTGCTGACTTTTTCCCTTGGCGGCAGCTGTCCAAAGATATCCAGTTTGTAAAAACTGAATACCTTTCGGGGGATTTGCCCCCGAACCCCCGACGAGGGACGTTGCCCCCTCGACCCCAGTCCGCTGATCGGGCAGCGGAACCCCCGGGTGCGTGGCTCCGGAGATGTCGTCGGATGGTTCAGAGAAATCTTGTGGGATCCGTCGTCTTTGGTCCACCATGATTTCTTCATTGTATATGTCCACATTGATCTTGCTTATTGCTTTTCTGCATGTACATGTTAGACGAACAAAGCAATATACATAGTAGCAAGTATGATAAGTTTAATGCACATCAGGACAATGCTGAGTTTAAGTATAATTGCTAAGGTGATAGTATAAATGTTAGTGATATCATAATGATTAAACTTAATTGAATGACCACAATCAAAAATATAGTTTTGATTTTGGCAACCCGATTAAATTTAAGATAGATAAGCTCATATCACTAATATGTAAACCAATAGGCACATATCACCAAAGGTATAAGTATAAGTAGAAATGCTATAGCGATAGTATGAAGATTAGTGATAATAAAATGCTAAACTTAACATATTAACCATATTCAAAAACATGATACCATCATTGGACCAACAATCTCCCCCTTTTTGATTATGGCAAATCGGTTAAGTTTAGTATGGACACAATCGATGCATGTATCACTAATATACAAAAGACATAAGCAATATCACTAAAAGCATACTACTTAGATTACTTATAAAAGCATACTTAAACTTACTTCTCCCCCTTTGACATGATCAAAATAGGCTCCCCCTTACTAAGAGATAAAAAGAAATCAATCTCTAGCATAAAAATCAGAGCATGGGAAACTTATAGACAATCATGATCAAGATATACTAATGAAAAACAATAGGAGAAGGGTGTAATGACAAGTGTAACATACCAAATGTAGAGTACTAAATCAAAAAATGCTTGTCAAAACACAATATGGTTGGTAAAACCAAAAGAATTTGAAAAATAAGAAATAAGTAGTTTACCAACTTGAAATCCAAGGGATAAATCCAAAACACAATATGATATGAAATATTGCTCTAGTTTTGAAAGAGAACTATGAAATAAAGGATTTCAAACAAAAGCCATGAGGAATAGATAGTTGCAACTAATAGATACCAACTGAGATATGACATTAATTGAACTTGATACCAATTGAAAAGATGTAAACTTGAAACATTGATCAAAGAAACTATTAATAATCATAATAGTCCACAAATAAATAGTGGAACAAATAAAAAAATAATCAATGTAAAATATTGCAATTGATATAAAGTAATCTCATTATTTGCAAAATCTATATGCTTATCCAAGTTCATGCATTTGAACTCAATTACCTTATCATGCTATATGAATACCCTTTAGATAAACATGAAGGTAAAAAAAAAAAATACTTGAGAAAAAGAAATTCAGTCGACTTGAATGCTCCCCCTCAAAGTACTACCAAAGGTGATAAAAATCATGAATTTTGGATAAGTCTTCAACAAGGAAAGCCAAATCAATTAAGCATGAAAGAAAAAGCCAAATCAACGAAAACATAATATTCATCAAGATAAGATCTGAAAGTTAATATTGGCAAGATGACATATTTAACCCATATGAAAGAGAGAGATAAGATAATAAGGGCAATCACATACACTCTCATAAACCCTTCAAAAATAAAAATATCATGACATCAATCAATAAAATATGAAAATAAAAAAAATATGGGTCCATGATAAACTATGTATATGACATATTAGAGGGTATAGATAAAATAAAATAATTTATTTGCTCCCCCTCAAAATATGCGTAACTAGTTCCAAAGCACTTATAGCATAACATAGATAACTACAAGATCTAGGGGTAAATCAACTATGGATTTCTCTCCCTTGCTCGATGCATATAAGGCTACAATATCGTCAAAAGACGAATAATATCATCTTTAGTCAATAAGAGATATCCAATTAAAACTAACTAAAGATAAGAATTCAAAAGAATATTCCAATATAGCACATGTAATCAAAAGATGTCATCATGAAAAAAATAACATAAGAACAGTTAAATCAATCATGATGAGAGTCAAAATATAGCTCAAAAATAAAAATAAAACTCAAATATCATGTCCATGATTATCTAATCAAGAAAGAATCAACCAATTTATTACTTTGCATGGACTAGGTATGTTGTACCACATATTTATCCAACAACGGATAAATCCAAACCTTACTAATGGTAAATTAATAACCCATAAAGTTCAAATAGCAAAGGTCATATGTGATAAACAATGAGTAGTCAAAGTAGAGTAATAAATTAACTTGATAATCTCATAACTAGATAATTTAAGACTACTTAATCATTAGGATCATTCATAAAGTAAACAAATGAATAAACATGATCCAATGATAAATCTCATCAAGAGAAAATTCAAAATCCATTTTATAAAGAATCTCATAAAATAATAAAAAAATATGGAAAAGAGTCATTCTCATTTAAATGATTGTAAACATAATAAGAAAGAGATGTAAAAGATAATATGATAAAATCATGACTCAAAAGTGAGAGAAATTTAAGAGATACATGCTAATAACTAATAAGGAAGGAGACTTAAAGAAAGGAATCACAAACCTCCAAGAGAAACAAGATCTAATCAAGAATTTGTAAAACTAGTTTTAGAGAACAAACATATGTATCTAAAATAGGATACAAATTACATTTAGAAGAATCGCAGATCTTGTTTATGTAAACTAGCATATCATATATAGATTGAAAAGAAAAACAATAGCTAGGTGAGTGAAAGTGACCAAATTATATAGCTTAACAATATATCATAAATAACCAAGCTACATAACTAATTAAGATTAATGAGGTAAGTCATTAACAAGATAAAAGTGCTCATTTAATCTTAAGTTACTAACACTAAAGATACTTGCTCGAGCATAGAGTTCACAAAGAGGGCAATACATTTTGAATGAACAAAATGATTTATAAGACTCTTTACTAAGCAAGGATAAGAGCATAAGATGACAAGTAAATGAATTATTCTCTTATCAAGTATAGGCCAAAAGAGATATTCATGAAAACATAATAAAATAAATCTCTTTGCCAAGTATTGAGATTAATCCAAGATAATGAATTAATAGATCGATCTAGAGAATGCAAAATATTATAGCCATTATGCAATAAGTGTATTCTCTAGAAATGAAAAATTTCAACACAAAAGCTCAAACCATATTAGCTAAAATTATAAGAAATATGATGTATTAATTACATGTGTTCTCATGAGCTACAAAAACTATTGGGCAACAATAATTCAAAAAGAAGTATAAATCCAAGGAATGAGCAAAGAAAGATCATGAAAGCTAAATGCTAAAGATATCAAGAAGTACATTTTCAAAGAGCTTTCATAGTGCACCATAGTAAAATATAAAGATATAAACTAGAAAAAGTGCACTAATTAAGGAGGTGAATTTAACAAGCAAGGTAAAGCACAAAACCATGTGATCCTTAAAAACACTTCCATAAATAGTCATGAATAAGACGCTAATAAATATTTTCTCTCAACATCCTAACTTAAAGGAATAAATCAAATAAATTATCAAAAGTTAGGAATCATTTATATATATGAAACTATATATATATCACGAATAGGCATACATAAAAAGATCAAAAATCAATTAAGAACATGTATCCATAATGCCAACCAAAAAGTCAAAAAGATATCATCAAAAGAAGATTTTAAGGAAGAAACTAATTGATTCAAGAAGAAAAAATTTGGTCAAAGGAATCAATAGCTAAGGTATGAGATAAGCACAAGTTTGAAGGTAACAAGTATATTTAAATACTCTTCAAGTCAATCTAAAACTTTCGCTTAACTCATATGCCCAAATAAAGATATTTATACAAAAAAAAATCAACATAAGAAATACATGATCTACATGTAAATGGAAATTTTAATGAATATAGTCATGTATTCTTAATGAATGTTTGAAAAACTATCACAAATTCAAAGCAAATATAAATAAGCTTTATTAGGCAAAAACATAATTGATTCATAAGAGATTTAATCAAAATAAAATATGAGAATCAATAATGGATATATTATGTAAGCACAAGGTTAAAAAGGAAGTATAAGTGTATACTTGTCAAGTGATAAGAAGCTTGTGCTAAACACATATTCACAAATACCGATTAAGATAAATATGACATATTAAATACAAACCGGCAAGAAGTAACTATTTCAAAAACTTTAAAGACGGAGAGTTAAAATTATATTAACTCAAATCAAAATCAAGCTCCTATGGACTAGAGTGATATGCATGCTTTATAAATAAAGATTAAGAATAGCGAGCATGCATGTATAAATGTGTCACACTAATAGAAAATGAGTGATAAACTACATAGTGTGAGCTAATCATTTAAGCCGAGTAACTAGTCATGCTAGATAAAAGAATTAATAAGAAAATTAACTAAGCATGCTAGTATTAAATCTCACATTGATTTATATAAGGGACAACTAAAAGATATCAATGTGAGCGAGTAGCAAGACATTAAGTGAAACATGCTAGATTCTATAAATATAAACAATTTAAAGAGAATCGCTTAGCATGTTACCAAAGTGGCTCTAGTGGCCACGCTTGTGTTGGTGCAATTGCTTGGAAGATGACCTTTGAGCTTTGCAACCACCAACACGCTCCTCGGTGCTATATCCCGATACAAGAAGCTTCACCTACAACATTAGATGAAGACTTTGGTATCCAAATAAACTTGGATCCACATTTATTAGCTTTAGGGACCCATATAGCACTTACTCTAGTATTGGTAGTGAAGGTCCTACGAATAGGGCATATAAAGCTCATGTGTCCAATGCGAGAGCAATAGAAGCATCTAATGCTAGTGTGTGCACATGTATCAGAATGAGCATGGTTATGAACATGTGACATACTAGAATGATGAATGTCTCTAGAGTGAGCATGCATGGATTTGGTCTTAAGAATATCATGTTCTAATATCAAATCATCATGCATACAAGTAAGAGAATCAAATTTAACATTTAAAGCATTATTCTCTTTTTCAAATAAAACCATTCTAGAAATAAAATTATCATTTTGTTTCTTTAAAGAGTCAATAGAAGAATCATGCAAATGATTTAGCTCATGAGTTTGCCTCTTAAGATCTTCTATTGATGAGGAAAGAGATTTGATTTTTAAAATTAAAGCCTCATTCAAACTCTTTAAAGAAACACAAGATGAGTTTTGAGAATCAAGTCTAGATAATAAAACATTGTTTTCATTTCTCAAAAACTCATTTGCTTCTTCTAAATGAATAACCTTTTCAGAAAGTTCTTCATTTGTAGAATGAAGGTTGTCAAGAATCTCTAAGGATTGTTTAGCCATGGCTTTCCACTTAGAGCATTTTTTGCATTTAGAAGAAACATGATTGTCTATGCTACTAGAAGTAAAATCCTCTTTATCGGAGGAGTAGGAGGAATACGATGCCATAGAAAAATAACAAGGATCTACTCTAAGGATGTTAAGCCTAATAATAGAGTCCTTGCTCTGATACCAATTGTAGGAACTGTCACGACCCGGTCCCCAAATACTTGGGTCGAATCGGATCATGCCCAGCCTGCACCGTTGATGAGACGGCGGCAGTAAGCTATAATCCATATGCAGGTGATCAACAACATTTGAAACTAAATTTTCCACAACATTTATTTAAACGATAATTCAAAATTTATTCTGTTACAAAGTTTCATAACTTAAAAATAACAAAGAAACTAATAAACTCAAAACTAAAGTAGCATCTATGGAGACGCTACAACATCATCATCAGCTGGAAGTACTGCCGGGTACAAATCGGGATCATAGTAGCTATTGATCAGCATCTCCAGGTCCTCAGTAATACCTAAAATATTGTCTCCAGTCAGGAGGGAGCAAAGTACAATTTATGCAAATTTTAACAATTAAAATGACAATTAATATCATGCACTTTTAAACAGTTTTTAAAGATGAAACAGTTTTGAAATACAGTACAGTGATATGAATAGGTAATGAATATGACCGGATTGGGTTACAGTAGTATCCTAGCGATACGGTATGGCTTGTCCCCGTGTGAAGAGGGGAAAGCTAATACAGTCAGTTATCCTAATTTTGGATTTGGTCATATCCACTACTCTACTTCCCCAGTCCCCAACAGTACAGTCAATACTCCCGAAAGAGTCCGTGTTTGAACAGTGATTTAAAATTGCAATGAAATGATTGCTAAAATAATCGTAAATCCACATAAATGTACTTGCCTTAAATTTCTTAAGTTGGACGAGTTTGGTTCCTCAGGATTTTGAACAGTCACCTCTCTTCTTTGAAATCCTACATTCCGGAAATTATGTCTCAGAAACCACAACTCTAGAATCTAGTTACAATCTCTAGATTTTGTTTCCTAGTCAATTTTAATCTTGTATTAATCAACACAATCAAAACACGCTTTTCTAGTGAGTTACAATTCAGAAAATCCAATTTATGTTTTATTTCGGAAAACTTGTTTTTATCAACTTTATTGGGAAAAAGTTAGTATTTTATTATTATACATATAAATATATTTTTCTTTTCTTTAAGTGAGAAAATCATGAATTTCTAACTAATTAATTAATAATAATATTAATTAATTCTACGCGTTCACAAACTCAGCAAATCCACAGCTAATTCCTAATTATTACAATTTACAAAATAGATAAATAAATGGGCTTATGTCCTTACATTACCATGAATTGAAATAAGAGAAAGAAAACGTTAGTCTTGAAAATTACCTACAAAATTAATAATAACTAATAATTAAGAATAAAAATAAAATGAGTCTCAGAACTGGTCCAATCTTCATTTACAGCTACTCTGCCTCAACGTCCGGACAAACCGGTGCGTTTGCATTTCACTGGGGCCCATATACCGATAAGGTCGTCGCCCAAAAATATTATCATTTCCGAAAATCATTTTTAAAATTATATAATCAATTTTTTTATAGAAATTTCGGCAGCATTTCCTCTATTTTCGGGATAACCCAAAACTGGGAAATGCGCCGATTTTCCTGAAAAATGATCTCAACCAACAGAATTCCCAAGTTCACCGATACTAAGGAATTTCCCGAGCCAACATGAATTAAGGAACTCCCACAAAATACTAAGAAAACCAACAGAATCATAATCCAATAACATTGGCTAACCACAGCATCCGAAGTAAATTCGGAAAACCAAATTTTTTCCACAGAACTCTTTCCAAAGAGTTCACGCAAAAATCACAGAACCCAAAATCAGAGGACAATTGTCCGAAACCAGAAACATAGCCAAAAACCGAATTTTCCAAAGAAAATTCCCGGACCAGATTTCATCATAGACCAAAAGGACTACGGGACTATCCAGAGATTACCGAAAACACGAAGGAATCCGAAGTGATGCCTCGGACTCGGAATGTTCCAACACTCGCGGACAGTGGAAACCCACAGATCTGACTCAGAATCCCGCGGACAGCAAGTCGGAAAGCTCGGAACAGAAGATCGGAAGCTCGAAAAGAGGGAGGTCGGTCGAGGAGGTCGGCCGGTCAGGCTGCGGAAATCACAGCGACGGGGCCGCTCGGGAAGCTGGCGCCGAAAGGGCGGACGCGGAGGGCGCGCGCACAGGGGGTGCGGCCAGTGGCGGGCGGCCAAGGGTGGTGCGCCGGGCTCGGGTCGGCCGGGAGGAGGGCCGCGCGGGCGGAGGAGGATGGGGTGCTCGGGGAAGTCGCTCCGGAAGATCGGGCTGTGCTGGAACGTGCGCCTTGGCGGTGAGGTCGCCGGAGAAATTTTGGGGGTTAGGGCACGGTTTGGGAAAGGATTTGGGAGTGGGGATGGAGATGGTAATGGTGGTGAAGGGCTTAAATAGGAGTAGGGAAGTAACCGAAGGGAGGAGATCAACGACCATGGCCGTTCGGAAGAGGAACGGAGGGGCTCGGGGAGTTACGGGAAGAAGAAGGGTCGGACAACCGAAAGACTTCGGTTCAACAGAGAATGAGAGTTATCTCTCTCTCTGTCTAAAAAATTAAGGAATAGGTTATTCTAACTAAATGGGTTAATGGCTTTTAAATTGAAATGGGTTTAACATCCAAATCTTAATGGTTGGGCTTAAAACCAATGGGCTCAAAATTGGGCTATAAAATGTTACATAATATTAGAAACTAAATCTTTCTTAACTCTAATTTTAATTTAATACTATTTTTGGGTTCAGGTTTGGGCCCGACAATCACAAGTCCAGAAATTATATTCTTGAAAAAATTTTAATCTAACACAATATTAATTTAGAAAAATCTACGAGTTTTGACAAAATTTCCAGAATATTAATTTTCTAAAAAATACATTTTCCTAAATTAACAACTAATACTGATTTAATAATTAACTAACTAAATTAATTATCTAAAAGTTACGGGTTTCACAGGAACCCTAGAGGGGGGGTGAATAGGGTCAAGCTAACTAATCAAGCACTTAGCACAAGCTAATTGGCAATTTAAAAATATAAGTGCAAGAGAAGAAGCAATCACAATACCGACACCCGATGTATCCTGGTATCCTCCCTAGAGGCAATCCAGTCCCGGAACTCTCTCCGGATTTAATCCACTATTTGAGCAAATAGTTACACACGAGTTTGGATCCGAAGAACTCGCCAACTTCTTACACGAGAGCTTTAATCCGAAGGCCTCTCCGACTTCAACCGAGAGTTTGGATACGAAGACTCTCCAACTTCAACCGAGAGTTTGGATACGAAGACTCTCCAACTTCAACTGAGAGTTTGGATACGAAGACTCTCCAACTTCAACCTTTCACAATAGGTTTTGATCTTCTTATACAATAAGATGAAGATCTTACTTTTTAACTCAATAACTCTAACACAATTTGTGGATGGCAAATAAAAGCTTTGTAGAGTTGTTTGTGGATAGGCTTTGGTGGTTTAGAAATTTTTAGGCTTAAAGCATCAACCTTGAATGAAGGGGTTCAAGGCTATTTATAACCAAAGCATTGAAAATGGCCAAAGGCAACTTTTCAGTCACGAGCCGGCATACCGTCGGTATGATCCGGCATACCGACGGTATATCGGTCTGGAATGCAACGGCTAGAAATATAGCCGTTGGGATCATTTATTGCTCAGAATTCGACCGTTGGAATTTGAACATTACTGAATCGGTATACCGTCGGTATGGACCGGTATGCCGTCGGTATGCCGGTTTTGTAGACAGAAACTTTCTGTGAACAAAAACCGGTATACCGTCGGTATGTCGTTTTTCAGCAGAAAACGATCCTAGGCTTATTTCTACCCTAGCTTTCGATTTTGCCATCCATTTCTTGTGTTTACAATAATTTCTAAGACTCATTACAGACTCCAGATAAACTTAGGCAGGTGCAGGCTTCTTCAGAGTCTTGAAATGATGATGGCATGGCTTGGCTTCTTCCTTTGATAGGTGCTGACTTTTTTCCTTGGCGGCAGCTGTCCAAAGATATCCAGTTTGTAAAAACTGAATACCTTTCGGGGGCTTTGCCCCCGAACCCCCGACGAGGGACGCTGCCCCCTCGACCCCCGTCCGCTGATCGGGCAGCGGAACCCCCGGGTGCGTGGCTCCGGAGATGTCGTCGGGTGGTTCAGAGAAATCTTGTGGGATCCGTCGTTTTTGGCCCACCATGATTTTTTTCATTGCATATGTCCACATTGATCTTGCTTATTGCTTTTCTGCATGTACATGTTAGACGAACAAAGCAATATACATAGTAGCAAGTATGATAAGTTTAATGCACATCAGGACAATGCTGAGTTTAAGTATAATTGCTAAGGTGATAGCATAAATGTTAGTGATATCATAATGATTAAACTTAATTGAATGACCACAATCAAAAATATAGTTTTGATTTTGGCAACCCGATTAAATTTAAGATAGATAAACTCATATCACTAATATGTAAACCAATAGGCACATATCATCAAAGGTATAAGTATAAGTAGAAATGCTATAGCGATAGTATGAAGATTAGTGATAATAAAATGCTAAACTTAACATATTAACCATATTCAAAAATATGATACCATCATTGGGCCAACACACTCGACTGACTGTGCAGGAGTTTGGGACAAAATCTGATGTAATATCCTGAGTCACCACAGTTGTGGCAAACACCGGCCACAGAGGGAGGCTGATTGAAGGCGGCAACGGCAGACTTGTCAACAGTGGCTTGCTTCCCCTGGAAAGAGCCCTTGTTGGACATCAACTTCAAGCGAGCCTCTTCTTGTGCCATGGCAGCTATGGCTTCTTCTAAGGTGGGAAGCATGTGCTGTGCCAGGAGTACATTCCTTCTATTCTCAAATACAGGGTTAAGACCCTTCAAGAACTTCATCATCCGTTGACGCGAAATATAATCCAAGAACTTTTGGAAATGTTTCGCAAATGCGGGTTCGACTTGGGCATCTTCCTTCCCAAGAGGATCATAGTGATCCAGATCAGACCAAAACTTCTTCAACAGTGCTGCATACTCAGAGATGGTGCGGTCGTTCTGGGCCACCCTATCAAGTTCATCATGCAGTTGGAAGACCCGCATAGGATTGCCCGAGCCGGAGTACATATCCTTCAAAGTCCGTCATATATCAGCAGCAACCTCTATCGCCTCTATATTGCCCGACACCTGGTCGGTCAAGGAGGCGATCAACCATCCAGCCACAACATTGTTGGCAATTTTCCAAACAACAAACTCCTTTGAGGAGGGATCATCTGGCGTCTTGGTTTGGCCATTGACGTAGCCAACCAAGCCACGTCCCTTCAGCGTCCGCATGGCCTGCCGTGACCATTTCAAGTAATTGGACGTGCCTTCCAACTTCGTCTCCAACTTGTCCAGCTTTCCCATTTTGTAGGGTGACGGATCCACATCAGTATGGATCACACGTGGGGTCGCCTCGGTTAATCTCTTTGATAAAATATCATCAACCAAGGCCTTCATCTCATCTGCTGTCAGTTTACCACTGATCGAATCCATCTTCAACGGTGATTCGTCGTCGTCGTCGTCTACGTCGGCTTTGTCTTTGTCGTCGTCTTCGTCGGCGTCGGCGTCTGTATGTAAAGTCTTCAACGGAGACCTTACGACTATGCGGTCAACGTGGCTAACACCGACGCGCGCATGTAGATCCTAATTTGCAGATCGAGAACGGAAAACAAATAAAGCATTTGTAATTTCGGAGGACGTACTCTAGGAACAGAAGGTGCAAATAAAGCATTTGACAGCCATCCGTCGTCGAAAAATCACCCACATAATCTCTCTCTCAAAATTAGGTTTTTTTTCAAAAAAAAAGGGAGGGGGCGTCGGGGGGGGGGGGGGGCGTCGGGGGAGAAGGGGCAGGGCGTCGGGGGGGGGGGGGGGGGGGGGGGGGACGGCCGGGTGGGGCGTCGGGGGGAGGGGGGAATTGCCGGGGGGGGGGGGGGGGGGGAAGGGGGGAATGCCGGTGGGGAAGGGGGGGTACTGCCGGTGGGGAAAGGGGGCGGGGGAGGATTTTTTTTTTTTTTTTTTTTTGTGTGGTTATGGCTCTGATACCATGTAGAGAATAATTGTTGTTGTGCATTTTGTTGATGGGCTACTCAACTACTTATAGGGAGTCTAGCTCCTCTTCATATTACATTTTCCAATGTGGGACTAAATCCCTTATTAGTTCTCAACAGCTTCCAATCCAGTAAGAGTGGTCCTTAAAAGTGTACGTGAGTTGTGGCCTAGTGGTAACAACGGAAGCTCCAACGCGGAAGGTGCATATTCGAATCTCCCCTAGCATTTGTCAAGTCGGAGAAAAAGATACCTCAAAAAAAGTAATCCTTAAAAGTAGAATTGATCCTCAAAACAATAAATACTAAATAACTGAATTATGATTAAAAAAGTACAATATAAATAAAATAAGATTTTATTTATTTTGTATATATTATAGTGAAATATTTCTCTGATCCATATGACGAATTTTTTTTAATTCTTTTATATCCAAGTTTTAGATTCATGTCCTGTCTATGTGGTCAGGTCCAATGTTTTAAAAATCGGACCAGACAAAGTCAAGAAATTGAGGTGGGTCAAACCGGTCCAATCAGTAGGTTAATTTAGGTTGAACTGATTATATAGGTTTATAATCCTATATTGAATATATTATAATATAGTACACAACTACATATATACTACTTAGAAGTTCAGCACGTTTACGACAGTAGAATAAGTCAAGAAGCAATTATATTAACTTTGATCAAAAGTCAAAAGTTATGGTAGAACTGGCTCAAAACTCAATTGGGTCAGACGGATTGTTGCTGACTGGACGGGTCGACCGGTTCAACCAAGTTTTATAAAAAAATATATAGTGAATCTATATTAAATCAGCTCGAAAAAAAACTAGTGATTTGGGTTGATCGGTTCAACCAGCGGATCTGATCCGATTTTTAAAACACTAGCCAGTTCCAAATCCTCGGGAGCCTACTCAGGTTCTTATCTTGAGATGGAACAGTTTCCAGTACCTATTTTCATAAGAGAAAAAAAAAAACAAAAAAAAAACAAACAATATGAAATTATGGTGGTCTTCATAAAAAAATGTAATTAGTCAAAATATGTCGGTACGGGAAGCGGTCAGGAATTAGTAAATTAATAGTGTGATTATAATATTAGTTAATAATTAATTGGATATATATATATATGCTTTGATTGATTTTAATGCTAAGTGTACAAAAGCTAATTGAGTGTTTGTCTTGTTTGTAAGCTTAAACCTTTGCCCGGGTGGTCCACGTCTCGAGTACTGTTCTTGCTTGTCTCCTGCCTTTGGATGCCACCGACTGCATTCCCCAAACACAATTATTTTTAAAACAATTTAAATTGCAACGCTCCCTTAAACAATGAGTCCATAGATGTAGATTAGTCCTAATCTGGGCCGACCACAGGATTAGATTGTCCTATCCGAAGTTAATTTTGGTTGTCCCTTGATTCTTGTTGTAAGTCAGTGCTAGTGGTCATTCGTGGTCCTCACCTTTGGTTGGATCACGCTAAGTTTGAGGAGTTGTCCAAATCATAAGTCTTGTTCGACTTATCCCAGAATCGACCCTGGTCCTATAACATATGATTATTGTGACATGATAAAAATATCAAGTAAAGACATAGCTAAGGAGTACAATTCTTACTTAGGTTGCACAGTTAACTTTTGGAGAATAGTATCATACACATCCAACATTATGCTTTCAATTAGGGATGAACATATTTAGGTTTGGGACATAAAATCGGTTCGGTTTGAAAGAAAAAAAAAACGGTTTGGTTTTCTTATTTGATTTCAATTTTAAAAATACTAAAAAAAATTTATTAGGTTTTGGTTTCGATTTTAGTTTTGGATTTGGATCCAAAATCGAAAATAGAATAAGTCATACGTAATTATTAAATACCCTCTATTTTATTACTAAAATGTGTATAATTTTATGTATATTTTAAAACAACAATTATATATATGTATTTTAAAAGCAAGCTTTAATAATTTAAACTTATCCAACTTTGAAATAAAACAAACATATGTATAAAAATTAATCTTTTTTATCATAACTTTGAGCCCATCCATTAAATAAAAAAAATAGCACAACCGAACAAACTGAATAAGCCGAATCGTCGATTCCGTTTAGTTTCGGTTATTGCTAATTTAGGTTCGATTTCAGTTTTAAATTTTTAAAATTTTGATTTATTTAATTTTGACTATTTTGGTTCGGTTGAAACCGAAAGATCATCCATACTTTCAATGTAATACTTTCTTGACACATGTAAACATTTTTACATGCTAGAAAGTGATTTGACCTGATAATGATGATAGTATATAGTGAATTAGTGATATAAGAAAGCAAGATTTTTTCCCCCAATAACCTTTGAATCTTGTTAAATATATAAACGGTAAAAGTTATTTTATACTTTTTAACAAACAAAATCGAAACCATGGAAGCTTTTCTATTGGAATTGTCTTATGTCTAATTCTTATTACTTTTGCAAGATTATTCGTAATTGTAGACATGATGATCAATTGAACCTTCAATTGAATGTTGATTAACCTTGTGTAAGTGTAAGGAGGAGATTAAATTCAAGTAGCAATTTAGCTATGCTTCGTTAAACTAGTTTTGTTTTCATTTTTGTTTTCGTTTTTCGTTTATCTTGGTTCATTATGTTATTGTTTTAGGTTTGCATACAACTACATTGTTTTTAGTAGAAGGATGTTCTAGATGCACGTGGTTCAGAATCAATGCCAAGTAAAAAAGTAGTTCCATTATTTGGCAATTTTCTGAATTATTTATCTAGGTTTTCCTTGCGACAAACCAGGACGTGACGATTCTGGATTGAGAGCCATCAGACTAAGCATTAAGCATTTCTAGAAATTTTCAGGAAAAAAAAAAAAGAGAGGGTGTAACAAATGAACTTTTTCCAAATGTTAGGAGTGCTAATACACTAAAGGGTTATTTAGATGCTTGAAACTGGCCAAGAACTGTGAAAGTGAGTGGAGGTGGAGAGGAGTTCTCGAGTTTGGGTGTTTGGTACAATTTGGATGTGGAGACATGAAGTAGATGTCATAATTATCTATAGCTCTTGTCGGTTGCCAGTCAGGGAAAAACTTTGTTAAGCCCACATCCTTTTTTTTTTTTTTCCGGAAAATTTCGTGAGAAGCAAAAATGTTTGTAAAAATTGTGTAAATAACACTAAGTTTAAAAAAATAGCAAAAATGAGCACAGTCGCGTCCAAAAATAGGACGCAAAAAATTTTTACGCAATGTATTCAGGGACGTAGCTAGGATTTAGGTACAGCGGGGTCAAAATCGATTAGTAAAATTTCAATCCTAAAAATATAAAAAATGTAAAGGAAAATAATAGCATAAATTAGTCACAAAATATTTTGATAACGAAGGAATATTAAAATAGTTGCATTTAACCGACAATATAATTGTTTACAAGAATCTCTTACGAGGTTTTATATTTTGAAAATGTTGCGAGATGTCACCTTTTGAACTTTTACGAAAATATCTTGCTCAATGTATGTCACCAAACGATCATTCATAAATTCATCTCTCATTCGGTTACCAAGTGTGTTCTTGATAACTTTTATTGCTGAAAATACTCTTTCATGAATACTTCTACCTCTAATGAAAGCTAATTGCTCATACTGAGCAATTTTGACGTTTACAAACAAACACTACGTGCTTTTCTGCTACTTGGTGCTAAGGCTTCTCAAAACAATGCATAGCTATGTGATACTGCTGCTTGTTTTTGTGTGTATTAGATATATACATAATTTAAAAAAAAAAATCTGAGTGGGGTCACATGACCCCACTCGCCCCCTTCTCCCTCCGCCAGTGCATGTATTAGTGCGTGGTTTTTCTATCCAGTTAAATGGGTTGGATGGATTAAGAAGAAATAAATTTTGATGGGTTGGATGGATTAAGAAGAAATAAATTTTGAGGACCTAAAGAAGGACGTGAAAATTTTCTACGCCCTTTTTTGGGCACGACTGTGCTCATTTTGTTATTTTTCCAAACTTATTATCTTTTACGCAATTTTTACAAATATTTTTGCTTCCCATGAAATTTTTCGATTTTTTTTTTCCAAAGATGTGGGTTGAAAATGGGTTGTTGGTGTGAGACTTCTTGTCTCCCAATATCCGTATTTCCATACAGATATCAATAGGTGTATTATGTATTATGTATTTTCGTGTTTTAGTACAAATATCATATATTGTACTTGCATGTCATGTGTACCCGTACTTGATACGAATCCATACTAACCACCGATTTCCAGCTTGATTTTGTTTTCGGACTTGTGTGATTCTTGTGCATGATATCACAGGTGGAAGTCACTAATGGACATGAGTAATGAGGCAATAACTTAACTGATTAATTGGTTTATGAAATCTACCATGTTTTTAATGTTTTAATTAATAATCAAATCATGTTCAGACCGCTCTAGACCCCCTAGCCATTGGCAATGCCAAGGACCCGAACTATCCCCCGTGGAATAGACTGGACAAACCAAAAGTCTAATTCCTACAGTTTCTTGTGGCAACAACATGCCGACGATATGTCGTTCAGACAACATTTTGCCCAATCACCAAGCAGAGTGACTTGGCTAGTTATGAGATTGTATTTTAGGACACCTTATTATTGCTCATATTTGTCATATCTTTGTTACTTGTTTGGATTGAGATATAGCATGCTCTAGGACAAGAATATCGGATTATAGAGTTACCCCATTGTCTTTATAGCATGAACGTATTGCGAGATGGTGATGCAGTCCATAGTGCGTAGCTAGTCGTATCATATCCAGTTCTCTAGTATTATTGTTCTAGGACAACAATTGTCAGGAGGCTCGAGGCGGACAACAACTATAGAGATGATGAGTTGAAGAGATGACGACCATGGAGCACTTTCCACCGTCGGCAGACTAGAGGCGGTCGTCGTCAATGGGCTTAAGGCAGTTGGCCAATGAATTCGTCATCGTCATCGCTCGCAGGCCTCGACTGCATGACACCACATTACATCGTCATTTCACCTCCATCGATTGCGACAAACATCGTCGAGCCTCAAATCTGTGAGCATTACCCCCCCCAACCCCTTAATGTCATCACCTCATCTTCTCCTCTCCTTCCTATCAAGAATTGGGAAGAAAAAAGCTCAGAACATGAAGAAAGAGAGATTTAGGGATGGGTTTGTAAAAGAAGTTATGGGTAGGGATGATGCTATTAAATAGTATTAATTTAGTATTAAATAATATTAATTAGCATACGACTAGATGAATGGGCATAAGATGTTAATTGTTAATATATAAATTATATAATTAGTTAAAATAAATAGTATAAGTAAATAATTATCAATTAGTTAGATAAATAAATTATTTTTATTATAATTTACTTTTTCACCTCCTACGTATTAACATAAAAACAAATGTGAATTTGTCCACTTTCAACATATAAAATACTATGTATCTAAATATTGAAAATCAGTTTCAGAAGACAACTCAACTCAAAAATATATACATTTCACTTTTCTAAAACAAGAAATCATTTTCGTCCTTTCTGCCGGTTACACCGGTCCAAACAAACCCTACGTATTTCACAAAAAAAAAAAAAAAAAAAAAAAAAAAAAAAAATATTTTAGTGTTCGTCACTGCATACATACAATATTGGCTAAATTACAACTTGATACCCTCAACTATTCGAGTTTTTAAACTTGATACCCTCAACTTTTGATAGGTATATACTTGATAATCTAAATTTCAAAAATGACGAAATTATCCTCTCCCCCCCCCCCCCTTCTCCTCCATCGGCTGTTACCACCCCCGCCGCACCACCATCCTGCAGCTGCACTAACCCCGCAGCTGATACAAGATACACTTATATAAAGGCCCTAATATTATTTATACATTCCAAGTCCGAAATGTGATTTGTGTTGCAACGTATAAAGAAAGAGTCAGAAGGCTGACTGACCTGGGGAAGAAAAAGAGAACTGAAACATAGTCAGACGAATCAGCTGGTAAACAGTAGTACTTTCTTTCGCCAGGAAGGTGGAGATCATGCAAGAGGCCTGACAAACCCACCACCATGTGTTAGGTTGGCAATGGCTTCACACTGTGTGATCATCAAAGACACCACTTCAAGCTTCAAACAATAGCAAGCAACAAATATTTTTAAACAAAAGTTGCACACTTCTATCATGATACCTGACATGTACTTTGGCAGTTCCAGTTGCTGCTCTTGCTTTGGTCAAAAAGTAGCAGCAGAGAGATTTTTGAACTTGGCAAGTCAATCACATGCCAAAGAACTGGCAGCAGGTGAGAACTGTAGCTCTGCCCCAACTTCCAAGCTAGTGTTCAGTAACCCCCATAAAGTCTGTAGCTGAAGATGTAGGACCATGACATTCATGCATGGTTTGTAAAGATCATCATGGACTGTTCCAACGCTGAGGTCAACAGCACAAAAGATGTGTTCCATTCCACACAGAGGGGTTTCCTGGCGGAACCAGGAATTCAAAATAGGGTGGATAGGCTCAGGTGGACTGAAGCGTCGCCGGACTCATGAAACCAATAAACCAATGAAAAAACATGAAAAAAAAATCCATTTTTTAGGGGGGTTGGAGCCCACCTTAGCCCTAAGTTGGCTCCGCCCCTGTTCATGCAACATACACCAGGACTATAGAGTTTGCAACCAAACAATATTTCCCTGATATTGCTATTTCTAATTCCGTTGGAACCACTCTTGCACACAATGACCTTTAAAGATGGCGAGAAACTGTGACCAGGTTATTTAACCATAATCACTAACATAGACCTGTAATGGGAGAGAATGAATCAGAGAAAGGAGAATCAAGAAAAGATTTGTTTTCCTTGTGAGTCAGATTGAAGTGGTGAGAATGCAGATCCAATCCCACGCACATCAATCCAATTCTCGACAACCACATCGTCTCCCTCCACCACCACCAGTGCCTTTCCATCAGGTCCATCCCTCTTGATCTTCTTGAGTATACCAGTGATAGCGGCCGCAGCCACAGCCACTTGCTGCGCACTTTGACACATTCCTTTTTATAACAAGCCTCTCATCTATCTTCAAACTGGTATTAGGAATCTGAGATTACATAAAAGAAGAGCACAAAGAATCTCACATCAAAACCACTGGGTTTTTTTAATCTCAGAATGCAAAAGGTCATTTTGCTCTTCATGGAAAATATGGCCTTGCCTAGGATAAACTTGTGCTAAAGTGGAAAAGGGCAACTTTTCACTGAACCTTATGACAAGGAAGAACTATTAGAGAGTACAAATTTGGTGTTGAAAATTAGTTTTCTCACACTATATACTAAAAGAAGAATAAAAATTAGTTATTTAGAAAATTTGTGATTTATTAAACCATCAGCATGTCATGACTATAAAAGTAGTGAAAGTTTTCATTATGGGGAAAAAAATGTTTGTGTTGATACTAGATACATGACAAAGGAACTATTTTGTCAAATCTTAAAGAGGATATCTAGATAAATCTAAATGTATTTGACAGATGGTGAGATGCTTGTAATGCAGGAAAGACTGATAATTTCTCTTAAAAAATAAGTAAAGTTCTCACATGTTCAAACCAACCAAAAACAATTAAGTTTGGACTTGGGATGTTCACATTCAAGTTTAATTAACAAACAGCGTTGAAGAATATATTCAAATTTGCATTTAATAAGTAAACTAAAATTTGTCTAATATTCTATATAGGTAACATACATCCAAATATCTGCTGAATGTATCTTGATGCATAGACGCCACATCAGAAGTTCTATGCAATACGTAAACGTTAAACACTAGTAGCCATGCTATGTGTGAAGGATCAAGTAGCAAACAGCAGAAGGAAAATGATAGTAAGTTCAAATATTACCCCCACTAAACGATACAATAGCATATTCAAAACTGCAATAAATTACCATTACCACAAATTAACGAAAAAAATATTTTAGGGCTAATTAGACTTTAGGTCCCAGAAACATTCGGAAATTAGCGTTTGGGTCCTGGAGATGTCTAGCTTAGGGTTTGGGTCCTGAGATGATGGTTAACCCATGTTGACCATCCAAAATTTGTTAATAAATAAATTTAAATAACTCAAGAATGTTTCTATGACACTATCCTAAAATATTAATTAACAAATTTTGAATGGTCAACATGGGTCAACCGTCGTCTCAGAACCCAAACCCTAAGCTGGGCACTTTTAGGACACAAACGCTAATTTCTGAATGTTTATGGGACCCAAAGTCTAATTAACCCAATATTTTGTAATGGAACTATCTCCTATTATGATAAAAGCTATCTAGTATATAGGTAGGCCAGTCTCTTGTAATGTGCATTGAAATCATCTTCAAGTAAGTGCAAAGACTGAATACAGAAGAGGTTAGTTAACGTCTTAGAAGGGTATCCCTGACCAAGCAAGGGCAGGCTCAACATAGGTCCAGGGTGTGGCCTGCTCCTGAGTTTGTCCTATTATTTACCTTATTTACTTTACAATTTACAACCAAATGGTGGCCAGTCAGTAAACTATTGTGATTTATAATTAGGAGATCCTGAATCCAATATTCCTTAGCCACATTATGCTTGACTTGTAATTCTGCTTCTTTTTTATAAATTCTATATGATGCCCCCTTAAATTTTGAGTTGATGTATTTGCGCTCCCTGGAATAAGTTTGTGTCCGCCATCGATTCTGAGTAATAATACAAAACAGTGGATCAGATGAGCAGAAGTATCTCAAGATCAACGTTAGTTACCACAAAACATGTTATTGTGGAGAAAAATAGAGTCGATATTTTCAATTTCACATATACTTTCTCCGAAACCAGCCTCCACAGTGCACCATAAGTCCGACCTTGGATACTTATTCACGTAGTTCAATAATCAAGCAGCTCATGTTACTTGTAACCTTAGTATTTAGCATCAGCCTACTGATACTAGTATCTTTGGGTTCGAGCTCTAGGTAGAAACTGTAGGAACACATTTTTAAAGAGGAATCACAGTGGTGTTCAATAAGAATGTATTAGATAATGTCTTTTGCATTTTTTCGCCTAAAGACATACATCCAGTAGAACCTACTAAATTTGGTGGGCAAGTTTATTACTGAATATTACATGGGTAACGTGAGAGCATGATGATACATTGTCGTAGTTTTTAATTACTTTAAAGACCATTAGGTTCTACTATAGGAGTGATCGTGACCTACTTCATGGAAGTTGAGAACCCATTCAAATCATGATCTCACACCATGTACTACGGGCCTGCCAAGACAAAAATCGTGCACGGGCCACATGTGCAAATTACTTGACGAATTGCCAAAACAACCCGAATGTACACATGAGACCAAATAACTCAAACATAAACCAATCAAACTCTCATCCCGCATCCGATGCTGTGTAAATCTTAGGGTTTCACAATCTTCCCCACTCAAAGACGCATGACGTCCATAGTTAAGGCACAAGGTGCAAAGGAAGTAAAAGACTGAGGCACGGGACGAAGGTGCAAGCCTCATGAGGCGAGGAGCACATTTATTCAGATTTTATCTTTATAAATCATATATGACTATATGCAATAAATATTGAAAGTGGACATGCCAAAGTGGTCATGACTATATATCATGCGGACTTTTTTTTTTGATCTACCGAACAGGAAAGCTTATGGGAGTTTAGGAAAAAAAAAATTTGGATCTTAAGAGAATTTTTAGTTTCGAAGAGAGAGTAATTGTCATATCCAACGGTCGTCCCTACTTAAAGGAAAAATATTGCTTAGTAAAAAAAAATACAAAAGGAAACATATGTAAGCATATGCTTGAGGCGCGCCTCAAATGGGAACGAGGATCACTATGAGGCTCATTGATGCGTGCTCCTCACAAAGGACGCCCCGGCTGGAAACCCGTGGGCCTCATTCCTCGAGCACACCTCGGATGCGACTTTGATAACTATGGAAACGTACCCGTTGCAGCATATGCAAATCGACCATTCTTACCCCAGTGAATCCACTAGATAGCTTTGATACCATTCGTCTTGCCTAGACCACGGGGTATGTCAGGACATGATATATCCATAGGCTACATACGCACATAACTTGCCCCCCTTGCCTAACTGGATGTACATAAGTGATGCGTGTATATGTCCGTAGGCCACATACACACATCACTTGGCCCCCCTTCCATAACTGAATGTACACACGAGATCCGAGCAATCAAATATAAACCAATTAAACATTCATCTCAAATCCAACATGGAACTAAATGGTGGAGTTTCATGTGTCATGTCATTAGCACAGAAACAAGAAAATCTACTATCCAGGCACTCTTACTACTATAGTTTGGTACCCACATCCCGCGTCAGATGTGGACTAAATCTTATGTTTTCACAATCTCCCCCACTCAAAGACGTGACGTCCTCATTGCAACTTGTGCAAATTGACCAGTCTTACCCTAGTGGATCCACTAGGTAACTCTCATACTATTTGCCATGTCCTAGCCCACGTGGCCCGTCAGGACGTGACATGTGCATAGGCCACATGTGCACATCACTTACCTTACTTGATTAACTTGATGTACACATGAGACACAAGCAATCAAGTATAAACCAATCAAACATTCATCTCATATCCAACGTGGGACTAATGATAGATATAAATGAAGTGGTTTGTGCCTTTTCTCATAAAAATCATATTCCATTTAAAGGTTCTTCTATATTCTCTCACAAGCTCAACCATATGCCATTATGTTTATAAATCATATTCATATAAGTGTATCATATATAGTTCCACTTGTCATATATAGTTCCTCATGTCCGAAATTTCAAAAATTTGTATATGCGAGTTTGTATCACTATCAAAATCAAATAGATGTTTTGTAGCACAAATGATGGAGACAAACTAGTCAACGCAAGATTAAATACCGTTATAAAGCAACTTGCCCCAATTAAAGTTTTGACCAAATGCATGACAATATGAATCTTCTTCCACGCCCTACTTAATAATATAATCGTTCTTTTATTGTACAATCCTAAAGGGGATTAAGATACCTGATTCGGAGAGCATAAATTTTTGGCAATCTTTACAACCTAATCTAAGCAGAAATGATCCGATATACAGTTTAGCCAGCTTCCTTGAAGAATTTATAGTAAATACTTTTTCATGACTGAAATAGAGAAATATTCAAGACTCTTAAATTCTCAGTTTTGTCTTCGATCTCCTATGATCTATGGCTTGAAACAATCGATATTTGTGTGAAGTCAACTTTTCGAAACATAAAAATCTGTGGCATTAATAGACAGACCCAAGAGTAGATCCTCTAGAATCCAATTCAAGGGCAATCAACCTATACAGTCTGCTCTCGCATTGACAAACAGACAAGATCTTCACGACCAAGCTGGAAATGTTCAAGAGAACTGGCATATGCAATACAATAGAAATAAATAAAAATAAATTAGCTGGACTGGCTGAGTAGATATATCACATAACTCCAACAGGAGCAGTTTTGGCGATGAGAGACAAACCAACTAGACATAGGAAGCTTTGTAGAATATTACAGGTGAAGCTATTTTTACTATCGCCAGAAAAGTTAGTTTGCCAGCATAAAAGATAATAAAAAAAAGTTCATGACCTTCTTCGATCAGCATTAGCATTATGTTAGCAAAAAAAATAATTCAGCAAAAATTCAGTACATCACAAGAAGAATAAAATTAAGAGGTGCATGTCTTATTTGAAGATAGAGATAGAGATAGAGAGAGTGGTGGTGGGGTGTCTGTGTAGGGAGGGAGGGAGGGAGGGGGTTGGGGGGGGGGGGGGGGGGGGGGGTGGGGGTTGGGGGGGTTGTGGGGGAGGGGAGGTATGTCTCTATATACTTGCTTTGCAGAAGAAGAAAAAAGCCCTGGAAATCTAGTTTCGTTAGCTTCCCAAATGGCTTTACAAGATAGAATTCTGATTATTTCACATTGTTAAAGATAGAGATGACATACCTTGGAACGAATGGTATTCCAAGTTTCAGAGGGATAATGCCCCCAAATGGAGCAATTTCTTCCACCATTTTTAAGAGAACCTTCTCACGATGTCTCCTAGGTATGCTCCAGGGATGAGCTTCTCAAAGATCTGAACAAGAAGAAGGATTAGTTTGGTGGGAAAGTAAGATTAAATTTATATTCTCACATAAGACAAGGTCACAAAGTTAAGATACATCTCCCAGACCTTGGACTTTCAGCATCTAATTGAACATCATATTCTGTTACAGGGAGAGGAGATGACAGGATATATCCCCATTACAGTTGATGACCTAGGAATGGAGGAAATAGCAGAAAGAGCAGTGTAATCTAGCTTTGGATGAGGTCCAAGCCACTTGGGAACAGAATCCAAAGGCCCCAAGTATGCAGCATTCATCCCATCCCCTAAATAACGGCAGCTACTATGTCACTGCTACAGTATTTACCTTCAACCAAAGTTCCCACCGTATCATTGACCATAGTAAAATTGTGAGCAAACAAACATAATCATCCATTTGCACAGATAAAACACAGTTCAATAAAACCCATGTAACTCAAATAGGTGGAGACATTACCAAAGAAGAAGCATGCAGTTCAGAACAATGTTTCTCATGGCCTCATCAATCATTGTGAAAGCATCCCTTTTACCCTGATTCATTACTAAGGTTTCAGAACTTGGATGCGAAATAGTAACCACATGAGAACAGAAAGAACACTTATTTTGTGCTTCTCTCAACCCTAAAGAGCACTATGTGAACAATGAAATGTAGAATACAAAAGTATCATGATCCAAAGAATGTTTTCCCTTTGCCAAAATGCCACTTCAACTCTATTCAGATACATGATCCTCAGATTATTTTTCTTAATTGGTATTATAAAGGATTGTTAGTAATGAGTGTTTTTGTTCTACTTTGCATGCCTTAGAGCAATGCACCAAATCCGTAACTATTATTACATTTGTCGAGTTAGACAGATAATGTACTGACTTATCTGAGGCCCTTCGAGGAGCAAGCAGACTTGGTGGCGTTAGGAGCCTCGTACATGCAACAGTATGGTGTACTTCATATCGGCACAGATTTATTTTTGTGAATCAAGAGCCATTAAAGACTAACAAGAACTTGGAGGTAACAGAAAACTGCAAAAAAGAACAAAATGAGCCAATCCCCTGAGTTGGTTTTGGTCTATATTAGTTTCCCTATGCGTTGGTTATGAACTGACTGTTGTTTGGGATGTCTTTCGAAGATGTTACATTGCATTTTGACTTGTCAATACGCTGCTGCTTGCCATGAAAGTTACATTGACAACACTTCCTACTAATAGGGCCAAGAAAGACTTATTTTTAGTAGTTCTATTTTGTGATCGAATATTCTCAGCTCTCTCTGTGATGAGGTATGTCCTGCTGTACGCGGTAATTTTTCCGATGGTTCTATCTTATATTCAATGGATATAAATATCCTTGAGATTGATGAGCCAGGTATCTGCAATCATCTCACTTAATTTTGGTGTATCAAACATGTCTCCTCTCTTATAAAAATATGGATCCCACTGAACATGTGTTATTTTTTTAAGATAATCAGTTGGATCCACATTTTTATATGAGAAGGAACATGTTTTGTACACAAATTTTGGGGACAACAAATATGCTCGTCTTAATTTCTACTCTCATCTTCTGTGCATAAGCCCGGAGGAGCCAAAGAAGGAGCACCCAATACCAACATCTGGACTGAACCAGAGTCCGATACAGATACAAGATCGAAGCCCATAAGCCGGCCGACCGGTCCAAGATAGCGTCATTGTGTTTTGCAGATACACTGTTTGTAAAACTACTATTTTTTATGTATGGATGAAATACACTTGTCCTGCTTTTATCTAAAAACGAAATATCCACTTTTCATTTTAAAAATAGAAAATTTTATACAGAGTAATTTTTTTAAAGAAAATTAGCTAAAAAGAGACAAGTTTGGAAATTTTAAGACGGGAGAAACATTCCGACAAACTGCAGAATTTACCCAAACTATTTTTTTCCCCAAACATTTAAAACAAAATTTGAAAACTCATGTAACTAGAGTAAGACAATAGCATGTATGATTAGATAAAGGATGAAACTCATATTTTTGTACACTAGATAACAACTTATGTTCTTTGCCCTAAACTTATGCTCCTTGCCCTAGATTATATATTAACATTTCAAATTTTGTTGAATATTTTAATAAATTGGTTAAAAATTTACGTGATAAACCAATAACAAAACTACTTGAAATATTAGAGCCAAAATTATATCACTCCAAGACAAAAACAGACAAATCGTTGAAAATTTGGAAATAAATTATTGTCCGAAAATGTTAAAAACTATGGTCCGCATCAATAGAAAACGACATCGTTTTCAAATGTTCCGAATTGATAATTTTATATTTAAAATATTAGATCGTGAAACAAGTAAAACATATATATGTGGTTCGCTTAAATGATAAATATTATTCATGTTTAAGCTGCTATCATATTTATCTACCATGAGTATATGCATGTTATGCATGTAACTCTTGTAATGCAAGTATTGAAATTTTTATCATCCACTATTTTTTACTGAAAAGTTAAAAAATGTATATGAGTCATGCCTGGAACCAATTCCAGTCACTTACAGTCTTCAAAGTGCATTGGTTAAGGCCAAATTGGATTACCAAATGTATGACGCAAAATTGGGAGATCAAAAAAGAACAGCATTATAATGAAAGATTTATCAATAAGAGATATTTATTGCAGTAATTATGGTGGAATTTGACACAACAAAAGAAAATACATAAATAAACCAAAAAAAAGTAAATTTTAATCGTTGATATTGTAATTAATATTAAGAATGAATAGTTTTTTTGTATCTTTGATTAATCTCAAGAATGAATTAAAAAAAATTATTCTTTACACTCTCCTTTTGCTTGTTTAAATTACCATAAATATCTTACAAGGAGTATATACTTATATTAACAAGAGAGCATGTGTTTGCTTATCGTCACCAGTACGAGAACACCCTCTCCCCATTTTCCTAACACCCTTCATTAACGCAACAGCATCAAAACGAAATTAGGCAGTACGAGTAAACCCTAACGATTTAATAACTCACATACAAACCATAATTCCCCTCAGTTTGTCCAGTTACCGTCCGAAGCACCACCACCGTAACCCCGATCACGACCACCACCACCACCACCTCTATATCCTTCACCACTACTATAACCACCACCTCCGTGGCTCCGCCGCCGCCATAACCTCCCTCCCTGCGCTGTCCTCCATAGCCGCCGCCACCGCGGAACCGTTCGCCGCTGCTGGATCTACGGGACTGGGCCTTGTTGACGGTGATGCCTCTCCCGTCGAGGTTCTGTCAGTTCATCCCCTCGATCGTGTCCCTCATTGACCCCTCACCGACTGCTCGTTCGAGCAATGTAGTCGATCGAGAAGGTGACAAATCCGAACACCCTCGACCTCCCAGATTCCCGATCATTAATAATTTATTCATCATTAACAAAAAAATAGTTAAAAATAGTAATAATTCAAATCTCTAGATCTAGGATTTCAGAATGAGATCTGACCTTGGATTCAAGGATCTCGTCGAAGGGGCTGAAGGCCTTCTCGAGGGACTGGTCGTCGGTGGCCCAGACGAGGCTGCCGACGAAGCACCGATACTCGACGTCAGGAGGACATTGAGAATTGAGTAGAAGAAAGAAAGAAAAAAAGAATAGCAAAAAAATTCCTAGAAAATGGAAAGGAGGAAGCTCGAGGACACCCTAAGTATCTGGAAGCCTAATTTATATGAAAAATGCTAAGTTTAACCAAATGCCTATAACCATCTTACAACCCCTCTCTTTCCCTGCTAACGTGGGTCCACCTGGTCCCCCCTCTTCCCCCTCCCCCAATGGAAGGCACCACGTAGCATTGTCCAATTTATATACAACAAGAAGAAGAGGGGTGAGGTTACCGAAGGTCTAGTCACCGCTGGTCACTATGGCGTCATTAACGTGGGCCAGGTGGTGACTGGAAAGTCCACCTAGTTGCAAATAAAGATTAAAGTTTTAGCGCAGAGACTAAGCTCTACCAAATAATTAATTTATTTGCAAACAAGCAATATATATATATATATATATATATATATATATATATATATATATATATATATATATATATATAGGGTGGGGATCATGTGACACATATAATTTGACATATAAAAAACACGCAATCTCAGCCGTACATCATTTGAAATGAATGGTTCAGATTTGATAGAGTAATTTGTATAATTAGCATGCATGTCAAATTGAATATCCCACTAATTAATACAACCTACTATTAATTAGCATGCATTTAAATCTGGTATGCATTTAAATCTGAACCATTCATTTCAATTGATGTGCAGCTGAGATTGCGTATTTTTTTAGATATCAAATTGTATTTGCATATGATCCCCACCCATGTATATATATATATATATATATATTATATATATATATATATATATATATATATATGCAAATGACCTCTAGCCTAGTGGTTAAGAGAGATGCATGCGGCCCAAGTGGTCAGGAGTTCGAGCCCCAGTGGAGGCGAGTTCGCCACAATTTATCCCATGTTTCAAAAATATATATATATATATATATATATCATTCTCAACTTTAGTTATAGACAAGCTCAAGCTTGAATTGAATTTGTTTATAAACTCATAAATTTTGTTCCAAACTAAATATATAAATATTATCAAAATGAAAGTGTTTAAACAAGTTTAAACGAACTTCATATCAAATTGAAAAAAGTGTTCTGTAAGATATCAAATTGATATCGTCAGGGTCAAGCTCGTGCTCTCGAGCCCAAAAAGTTTCATTCACAAATACTAAACGAGCCCTGCTCACGAATAGTTTGGCTGTTGACACCCCTTGTCGAAGGTGTTATAAACAAATAGGAAATCCTTAAGGGTTTTAACTTTTATATGTTGATCCCCCAATCATTCGTAGTCCGTTAATTTCTGGATCAGCCAATTATTTTGAGAAATGACGGTGAAAGGGTCACTACTGCGGGCAGGTAAGCACAGACCTGAACTGAGAATGGCTGGAGAATATAACACAAGTATCCTGACGACTGAATTACTGTTGTACTCCTGTATACTTTCTCATAATCGAGGTTTTGGTACTGCTTATCAAAAAGCAGGAGCCATTTTTGAAAGCATGCCCGAAAGGTGCTTTTCAAAAAAAAAAAAAAAAAAAAAGCAGGAGCCGTGCCAAACACCAAACCCAGCCTAATTAGATTCAGTTTCTTATCCCGGATTTTGCTTGCTACAAAATCAGTATATGCCAAATCTTAAGGGCAGAAGCAGAAATTCGAACTGAGGTGGGTTGAGATGTGCCAGGGTGGGCTAGGTATGGACTAACTTATATGAAACAAAAAAGAAAAAAGAAAAAAAAAACATATGGAAACATAAATGGGGTGGGCTTCGAAGTGGGCTCAGAAGTGCTAGGGTGGGCTAGATAAGGACCGACTTATATGGAAAAAAAAAATGAAAAAAATGAGGTGGGCTGGAGCCTACCCCAGCACATAACTTGGTTCCGCCTCCCGGATCAACTCAAATCACTGATTATGAACATATCCATATCTTATTACAAAAAAGAAGAAGGCAAAATTGAAACAATCTCAACAAGATCAGGATTTTGGGTTATTTATGTAACACTACCACTAACAAACCATGTTCTCAAAAGACAATATGATGTTTCAACTTGTCTCCACGCCATCCAAATGAGCATCTAGATAGTGTGAGATACTTTGTTAAATTGTAGTAGGTGTCTCCATTTGTGACTTTGCGAGGTTAGCTTATTTGGAACAATTTGGCAGCGATATTAGTCTGAATGTACTGCAAATTGTGACAGCATAGTTGAATTTAGTATGACGATACAAATGATGACATAGATTTCTTTCATAGTTAATCGTAACATATCTACTCCTGTTACTACTCTTGTTGTATAGTGCGATCTCAGATGAGAAATATGGAGACGAAAAGGATCAAGGTAGTTAAAATTTTGGCCAACTAGCAATTAAGAAATATGACAATTCTAGTACCTGTGGGCTGTGACTGGAAGTTTTTGTAGTTACCATCAATAGTGCAAGTTCAACAGCCTGATAAATGGCTTTGAGGTGAAACAGCCATCAACAGCCAAACCTGTAACTGTAATGTGGAAAAAGAACTTGTATTAGAAACTATGTATGATGAGTGCACTGTGCATACCTGGAAAAATCATCAAGCGCTGTGCACAGAATGAAGCTGTGCCACAATTCCCTTCTTGGAGTAAGAGAGGTCATTCCTCTATAACCATCATTGGTGCTGGAATCACAACGCTCTTTAATTCATATCTCAACTACTTTCGAGGGAAATTTTGCAATACACTATTTTCTTCAGGATCAGACATCATATAAGGTATTCGTCAGTAAAATATGGTGCAAAGAAGCAGGTAATGCCGTCTGTTTTTCCTGATTTTACAACAAAATCTTCAGTTCATGTAAGGTTGCTTATTGTAACTTAAATGTCACTGAACTCTTGAGCTCACAAAACATAAAAGTCAGATAAATAAGGCTAGTCAGTGACTGGGTTTTCTTGAATTTCACATTTAACTTGGAGAAATAGTTAATGGAGAGAGCTTCAACTCGCGAGAGCCTTTTGAACCTCCGCATTAACCTCCTTCGGGGGCTTCTCTGCAGGAAGTTGTGCCACAATGCCTCTCTTCTAGTAGTCGATGACCTGCAATATGATTGACGTACAAAATCAATCCTTTTGAAATGTGCAATAATATGTCAAAGCTTTTATTAAGGCATAGCAGGAAAGCAAATGAAGAACAGGCAAGTGATCAGTTCTATCAAATCAGGGAAATGGAATTTGACTACATTACAATCAAAATTCAGATTCTCAGAGAACTAAAGCACTAGAATGGAAATTAAAATTATAGAAGTAACTTAAGACTTTGCGCACAAAACTTCGCTTATCTAAGACTACAACCCAGAACTGCACACTGCTAAACGTACTCGCTCACACAAGCCTAAAGGAAGCTCTATAAGTTCAATATTTCTTTCAAACTTGTGGTTGTTTTTATTGTTTGCTTCTATTTAGGCTTTCTCCTTAGTACATAACCTCTTGTGGCTGTACTGAGGTCCATGAATTATCTTTTATAAACTTTTATTTAACACTACACACTCTTTAATAGCAAACGGGAATTTATTCCCACCGTTTATCTCAAAAAAAGGGAAAAACACTGCACACTTAGTTGTGCAAGTTACAGCTGTTAACGAGGTGAAAGACGACTAAGTGACAGGTCAAGCAAAACGACTTCGTGATTATGAACATTATCTGAAGAGTAGGAGGAAGAGAATTATGGCACTGGTCAAGCATCATAAAATACTTTGGTAATAATTATAGACAACAGGAACCTAGTGATGCCCAACATTCACAACAACAGAAGAAGTAGTTTTTCTTTTTTACTTGTGCAAAATTGTATGCATAATTTTGATATATTGTCCAATTCCAGTGCCTTGTCTATTTGCAGTTGAACAAAACTACATAAGATGGGGCATAAACTAAAAGTCATGCATGTATGATGTATGTACTAAGTGCAGCAACGGGAATTATCTACCAGATATTACCTAATCGGACCCCTAATACTGTATACTTCTTCATTCAAACTTCTTGCAAATATATGCATATTGCTTGAAAATATCATTTGTATTAGTCTGTTATGATTGAATGGAAGTTTATTTATTCCATGTGTACACATAGAAAGGATGATCATGCAGCAATTAAATACAAAGCTTTTTTGGGACAAGGGAAATATGTTTAATTCGTTCGTGAATTTTAATATACATAGTACATTTAGTTACCCTACAAATATCAGTTGAAGTTACTGAAGTAGGGTTACTAATTCACTTCAAGGAATGATCTCCCAGTTGTGGTACAATCTCCAAAAGAGGGAGTCGTCTCACATAGCACGTTTAAGATGATGATGGGTGACAACAACTCGCCCTGCACATGTTGAGTACAGGGATACCGTGCAAAAGCTCAGCAGTTCACCAGTATGCCACAGATTTCAAGGAGAAGGCAGACATCACTAGGGCATTATTGGAGAAAGCCATGGAAAAATGAAGAAATGGGCCAACATGATGGCTTGTTGAATACAAGGAGACGTGGTGTTGATCAAGCTTCAACCGCAACACTTCAAGGTGTTTCACAAGGTGCACAAGGGACTGATTCGCAAGTATAAGGTCCCAACCCGATCCTTTAGAAGGTGCCTACAAGCTCGAACTCCCCACTATGCTGAAGGTTTATCCTGTTTTCCATGCGAGCTGCCTCAAACCATATTATGCAGACTTGGAGGACCCTCACTGAGGAGTTTCAAAGCGACCCACGATTACCATGACTATGTCATTCATCAAAGAAGTGGAAGCCGTGTTGGACACAAGAACCAATTTTGATGAGGTGTCTCACCATATGAGTACCTGAGAAAGTGGAAGGGAATGCCAAAAGGGGAGTCAAGCTATAAGTGTGCCGCAATGATGCATCACTTAGAGGACAATATCCGTAAATTTCTCAACAAACGTGTGACGAGGTCGTCGACGCAATAGGAGGGAGAGAATATCACTCCCAATTTTTTTTGCCCACCATACTCCTTTGCATAAGGTGTTGGGAGAAGGTTATTTTATAAATCTTCCGAACACCCTGGAGTTGGAAGGATCTCTATTATATTCCTAGGAGATTCTACTGTTTCTATATTCCTAGGAGATTCTACTGTTTCTAAAAGTTTTAGATGTTTCTAGCCTTGTAATATGGCACCATAGTAATCATGTAAATATTATGGTTTTGGAGTGTATCGTCCATTGGACGTAGGAGAAGTGGCACATTACTAGCCACTCTTGTAAGGCACTTGGGGCCAATGTCGTCAAAAGTGCACCTAGGCACAAAAGTGCAGCGATGTTCGCTTCATGCTAAGCATGCTTCCACAACAAACGTGGTGCCTATGTGCACGTCTAGATCGAAGCGGTGAAGCATTGGGCACATGCCTAGCAGTCTTGTTTCTTTATATAAAAGTCAAAGCCTTGAGACCCAAGATCCATTAGGACATGTTAACCCATTAACTTAGGTCAGGATTTGGGTTTAGTCAGGATGTGGGTTTGATAGAATTCGATTTACTATAACAAAATCTAACCTAATTTCCAAAAATAATTCCCTACAAGCACATTCCTATCGCTACCTGCCGCCAATTCTCTTGTGTCGTAGATTGTCTCAAATCCCTCACACTCGACCCCTGACACCCTTCCACAGTCAGATCCATCCTGCCACCTACACCCACCTCTTCCTCGTCCTCTTTGACTGCCTCCCAATGACAGTCCTCGGTTCAAGCATACCTAGGATGGAAATACTCGTTTTGATTGATCCCAACGGCAAAACTTGAGTTAGCAAATATATGCTAAATGCCCAAATATTATTAGTACCAACATATTTTGAAGACATGCAAAGAAACAAAGTAATATAACTATTATGACATAAATATACATATTTTATACTTTGTATGTGTTTTTTCTCCCATGGAGTACGCCTAGCTTTGTACCTATGCTCCAGAGAACCTTAGCACCTAGATGGACTTTTCACCTTTGCCAAATAGGCTTGAGGCTATAAAAGGGGTAGATGTCTCATTTTCTCCTCATGACCAAAAGTTATAACCGCTATTATTATAGTGAACCTTTCCAACCTCCCATTCTCTTTGCTCCACTCTCGAGAGAAAGTTCCTATTTCCATAGTTTCTCGCACTTTGCTAAAGAATTTTGGCTCAAAAAAGTTCACCTTCTATGCCCCCCCCCCCCCCCCCCCTCAAAGGTCCACGGTTGGCGACCGTCTTCTCGAGTTCGTCACTTTCGTCTTGAGCTCATTAAGTCCTTCTATTATGGTCTTCAACTATTCGTAACGTTGGACCTTCTTATGCAAATTTGTAATCTCTCCGCCGTGGGTCCCGAGTTCCTCCTTGAACATGAGCCACATCTCTTGGATTTGCTCTCAAAACAACGTCATAGCGGTAAAAAGATCACTTTTCAACCCGTGATAAGCTCTTCCAAGGTAGTATGATTGCTTCATGCCCTCCATTTGCATTTCCACGTCCGTAACGCCCCCTTTCCTAACCACCCCACACGGCCTCCAAATTGTCAAGTGCACGCTCCACTGTTAGCTCCTTGCTCTTGTCGCTTCTCCTAGTCGTCTTCTCCTTAAGCAATGTTTCACAAGCTTGGATGCCGACGTGACGACGATCGATCTTCGCTCTAACACTACTCGACATTAAATGTTTTTCTTACACCTCGACCCTGCGGAGTACGTCTTTCGTTCTTGAAGACTCATGCAAGCCTTCCTCTCCCCTGCCCCCCAATACCGACTTAGCTACAATAGTAAAAGGAAAAGAATAGAACAAAGAGACTGGAAAGTTTGAATGAAAGACTCAGTGTAGTAAAAAAAAAGTTTGGGTGGTGATCAGGAAATGAGACCCCTCCCCCTTTTATAGCCTCAAGGGTCTTACAATAGTAGCTAGGATTACGATATTTGTCCTACATTCAATAGATGAAATACTCTAAAACCAAGTTACTTTACATTGTTAATATGGTAAATATTTACAAAGGCTAGAAATATCTCGAACTTCTAGAAATGGAAAGAATCTCATAGAAATATCAAGAGACCTCTCGACTCGAAGGTGTTCCAGAGGCTTCTATAATAACCCTCGTCGCAGAAGGTTACGCAAGCAAAGTAGTACAGTGGGACAAAATTTTGGGAGTGGCATGCCACCTATTAAGCACGGAAATTTCACAAATTTAGGCGATGTCTTGTTTGTCGCATACCGAAACCACTATGAATACTACAAAATAGAGTAGGACATGAAAATAGGAGTCATATAGCTTTCCCCTTACCGTGTAGTGTCATATCCATGTTTGTGCAACACATGTGGCCACTCATTTCTTCAACATGTTGCTTAAGTGCCCAACATTTCAATTCATTAAGAATGGCTTGTTCTGCAATTCAAAACAATCTTGTGGAATTTCCCTCTTAAATTCAAGGGTATCCTACAATGGCCAAGAAGCACTCCCCTTGAACAACCACCCTCATTTAATTCTATGAAAAATGTATTTTTCAATCTCTCCATCGTAGCGATTGATTGATCCTTTGGTAAGGAAAATCAGAACTTATCCCTAAATGAGTGACATTTAAAGTCAGTATATGATCATTAAGATGTAAAGGAATAATCACTTGGGCACCAATTCTAACACCACAGGTCTTCAATTGAGGTATGGGAATGTATTGTAACAAGTTTGCAGCAGAACCAATATCCAAATGAGGGATAGATGGTCTTGCTTTCTCACTAGAACTGTAAAAGTACGCTAGATAGCATTACTGTATACATTAAATGAGCAGACAAAAGTATGATAGTGTATATAATTCACTCTTTGTTAATGAAAAGAGTGGGACTGGAAAATCTTAACAATATGAATCCTCCATTTTAAAAAATGCAACTACTGGAATCTGTGAATTGATCTAATATAGAGAGAAATTTTATCGAAGTTGAGAGTCTGCTTCATGCTTGTAGGAGTGTAGCCAGGTGAGCAGCTACCAAATTTTGTTGCTGATGCAAGGAAAAAAGGTTTGGAAAGCGAAATTACTAGCTAGCAGTGTTTCAGAGTGTGTTTTTGAGAGCATGTGGAAAAAGTGACCAATTGTGCACTTGATTTCAGTTTCACTTACACCCCAGAAACTCTCCTATACCAAACAGGATATTAAACACACTGGCTGGCTCCATTTCTAAAACTAAACTGCCTCTTTTCCTACTTTTTGGTGGTGGGAGAGATGTTGGATTTGCCTCTCTTTTAGTTGTGTTGTGTATGCAGGGTGGACCTAAAGCATGTGTTTTGCCCCTTCCCCCTAAACTTTTGCGTAAAAATTGTGTTTTAAGTTTGGCCACCCTCATCGTTGAATCATGGTTTCGTCCGAGAGAAGGATAATGAGGTATGGAGGGTTTGTAAGTAGAAATATTTGAGCCATATCATTAACTGCTCAAGTTAGGATTTGAATATTTAAACCCAACAGTCGGGCACACAACTCAACTACGTATTTTTCTTCTTCCTTTTTCTTCTCTTTGTTTTTCTTTGTTGTGAAAGAGTGCATGTGTGTACCTTATGTGCTTACGTGCATGACTGTGTCTGTGTGTGTGCGCGAGCGCGTGCCTTCGGACCTTGGGGGAGGAGGGGGCATTGATACAGGTTACTTTAATCTATTTACCATTGTCATTTGCATTATTCCAGTACCATAACTATTAACTAGTATATCTGCTCCCAGCCGTTAAAAATCTCGAACACCCAGTATCCCTCTTTAAGTCTAAATTATACAAATACCTTTCATCACATATTGTACTGGTGATACTAATGAGCATGACAACAGCACATGCCCAAACCCAACTACAATTACCTAGTGAATATACATTCTGTTCATATCCAGCTCCCATTTATAAGGTCTGGATCCAAATATAATTTAGATTAGAGTAAGGGGTTGAGAGAAAGACGACCTTATTCTGACATGTTATACAACTCTAATCATTTGTAGTAGAAATTTAGGATTCTTCAAGCAATTACAACATTTTTGAAGAAAAATTATCACAGTTACAAGCAGTATGTCTTCAAAAAATTATATGTAACTAAATTCAAATAACGCCTAAGAATGTAAACATGCAGTGGCATAAACTAAGTAAAAACTAAATGAACTGTAAAAGAAATGAAAAAGCAGCAGCATACAGGTTCAGTTTGTTTGTGGAAAGCCTCGAGCCTTGACTTGAGCACTGCAGCTGTGTCATCTTTTCTTTGAATCAAGGGATCTCCAGTGACCTTTAAAGAGTAAATCAAGGTAATATAAGGATAGAGGCAGCAGAGCATTATTTTGACTTCACTTAATTTCATAGATATATCAACCTTATATATCGAGCACGCTGAAAATACATAACACATTATCTACATGCCACTAGAAAAATTCAATTCATCTTGGATGTTATAAGAGACCCATAAGTGCAACTGTGCAACAGGTTCAATAATTCTGAAAATACATAACACAATGTTATCCACATGCCACTAGAAAAATTATCTTCATCTTGGATGTATACACAAAATATCCGTAAGTGCAACAGATTCAAGCATTCAAGTTTGAGATGTGTAACATAATACGAACTCACCTGACTGCCAAGAACGTTGAGTAATTATTATATTTTAGTTGTTCATGAAAAAATGGATGTGATCCCTATGTTACAGTGTATAACAATAAGCAACAATAAGAGAACACTTTCATGAGTTAATAAATGGTTATTATGCATAATTCAATATAAAAAAAGAACCGATAAGTTAACATGTAGATTTGCAGAAATTATGACTTATGAGGAGCAAGTAATGTTAGTAAAGTAACATGCCACGCCTCTCTCTAAAGTGTGTTATGTTTGAAATTTTGAAGTCCCAAAACAAATAATGAAATAATTTAGCAATAATTATTATAAAATAGGTCAACAAAACTCCCAGGCTACACTATTTCTTCTAGAATGATGATATGGATTACAAAATAGTCCTAAATAGGGGTGAGCATTATTTGGTTTTGGACCGAGAACCGTACCGGATAGGAGATTCGGTTCGGTTTGGAAAAAAATTCAGTTCGGTTTCGGTTTTGAAAATACTAAAATTCCTTTTTCGGTTTTGGGTTTTGGTTTGGTCCAAAACCGAATAAGACTTATAAAATTATTAAATACCCTCAATTTTATTCATATTTTATATTAAAAATTTGTATATATTTGTATATATTTTGACAACAACAATTTTATGTATGTGTTTTAAACTTTGATAATTTAACAACTAGTCTAACATTGGGCCCAACTTTGAAATACAACAAACATGTATAAAAATTACAAAATTTTAATATAATTTAATCACAATTCCAACTTTGTGCTCGTCCCATTAAACAATAAAGATAGCCCAACCGAATCGATTATCGGTTCGGTTTCGGTTATGGCCAATTTCGGTTCGGTTTTGGATTTTTAGAATTTCGATTTATTCAGTTTTCACTATTTCAGTTCAGTTAAAACCGAAGAAACTGAACGCTCACCCCCTAGTCCTAAATCGATCCATCCATTTCAGTGTGTTCAAGGATCCCAATACCCATAATATCTCAAACAGATGATCTCCTTACAAAAATGTTTGTGACCTATATGAATACGCTCTCTTTTTTCTCTTTTTTATTCTAGCATAAAGGATAATATGTCAGGCACTTATTATAAAAGAGCACAATACTGGAAGCACGAACACCCCATAAATGTGAGTTGTGTCATGTTGGACACGTAGCCAAGGCACTCTAAACTACACTAGGACACACAAAAATAGGTGTCGTATACCCGTGCCAATGTGTCCTTATAGTGTTGTGTCCTATCCGTGTCCATACAACATAGAGCACAACTGACTTGAAAAAACATATAGTTGGTTTTCCTCCATTTACATCATCAATTCCAGGAGTCTTCGGAGGTGCAAACTTCGAATGATAAGTCCTCCCACTAGATGGATGAATCCAGCGACCAGTAATTCTCTCTTCCAATATGGCATCATCAATTCAAAATTGAGTACCTTGTTTCCAATATGGCATCATCAATTCAAAATTGAGTACCTTGTCGATTTTAGCACCTTGCTTTTTCAACATTTCGTCAAGCTGCATCAAGGAAATGATGGGCAAGTATTAATATATGAAAAAAGAAACCAGCAAATCACAATAGAATCTATATCCAGGCTAAGCACAACACAAAGGTTTTGCATTATGTATGAAAGATAATGATGACCTTTTCTGCTTGAACAACTGTCCTAGGGAATCCATCAAGAATGAAACCCTTTTGACACGATGGTTTTTTCATAGCTTCATCAATGATCCCAACAACCAAGTCATCAGATACAAGGTCTCCCTAGGAAATAATAGACAACAGCAAATTATCCTACAGTTTAGCAAGAGAAATTTATAGCTAACTCTTCCTTGTCAAACCAATTTATGGGAAAAGTTACCTTGTCCATGGCCTCTTTGGTTTTAATTCCTAGAGGAGTTTTAGCAGCCATAGCAGCCCTCAACATATCACCGGTAGCCAAATGACACAAACAGTATTCATCCTTAATAATAGGTGACTGAGTTCCCTTCCCAGATCCCGGTGGACCTGCCAAACCAGGTAACTTATGACAATTCATGAAGAGGTTCTTGCTTCTGGTTATGGAAGTTGGAAAGGAGATAGTTCTTAACAGAGAATTTGTGTAACCTGAGTCCAAAATTCTGGGAAAACCCCTTTGTTATCATTGTTTTTTCTATTGTCTGAAATGTGGAAGCTAAAATATTAGAATGTAATATTATCTACGTGAGTGGTAGCTCGAGACATTTATCATGAACATGTTACAGTCCTGAACTGAGTAAGAAAATCTCGAATATCTCCACAACAACAAGCCCTTCATTCCAAATCTTCAGGGTCTGCAGAATTCTTTTCCTCAAACAACAAACAAAACAAGAATATATTTTGAAGCATGGAGCAATTTGTCCCTTGGGACTCCCGAGGATCCCTAATCATTGTAAACTTGCACCTTTGGTGAGTTTGGGCCAATGTCCCTTAGGGCTAAGTTTGGTTTCCATCTGAAATAGGGTGTTTGTCGTTTCTGACATTTTGGCCAAAATAGCAAATAGAACTTCATTGTGTTCCCTACGTTTGCCGTTTTCACCATACAAAATTGGCCCAAAACGACAAATGTCACACTCGTGAGAGCACCATTTGGTGTTTACTATTTGAATTGAGCATTTGCCGCTATAAATGGGAACCAAATTATCCCTTAATCAACTCAACTATTTTCATGTGTAAGCATCTTACCTACATTTCATTTGGTTTAAAGGTGTCACAACTAAAATCACTATTCTAAAAATTGGTCTAGACGGATGCCTAGGCGGCACTATTCTAAAAATTGGTCTAGGCGGCACCTAGGTGCCCGATGGCCACCTAGGCATCCGTCTAGTGCCCCCATCTCCCGTCTATGCATGTTTTGGGATTTTATGGAGAATTGCCACAATTTCAGCAGGGTTTTGTTTTTTGTTTTTTTATAAACCGCCTAGAATTAGGCGGCCACCTACGCGGACTAGGCGCTAGGCACCCAGTCCTCGCCCGACTAGCCTATCGACTTTTACAATCTTGGCTAAAACAAAGTTAAAAAAAAGGTTGGAAGCACCTAATGTTATGCAAATCCCATCTAACAAGTATGAAAGCCTTGTTCCACTTTTCTTGTGTTCTCTCTCTTCAACCTCTCCTCACATCATACCATCAAGCCAATTGTAGCATCAGTTTGATTGCTCATCTTCCTCTAATTTTCCTTCAATTTTTTTTCTTTCATGTCTTCTCTTATTCTTTGAAATAGGCCCAGGTTGGGAACAAAGTTTGCTAAGATGGAGTTCGGTTTATTTAGGGTATGCAGTATTAAGTGGGCTTAGAAAAAATCAAAGTCCATTGATAAAATTGGAGTTAAATCTAACCTAGACATATTAGAGTTTGGAGGTAGTATTGGTGTTCTGCAAAAACAAATTTTTTTTCCCCAGCACGTGCGAGCTCAGTTAAATCGTGTCTTCCCGCACACGATTTTTAGCTGGTCGTCATGTCTCTTCGGACTCTTCGTGCGGATCATGTCCGCACTGGCTTTTTCATCATCGCCCGACACGTACGCCTCGCGCACTCCGCGCGCTCCAGAGCCTCACGGGACGGCCGACGTCTTTCGACGCCAGCAACTCAATGCCTCGCTTAGCCCACGACGCCGAAGGCGCCCCCGACGTCTTCACGACGCCTACGACAGCCGGTTCCGTCCAGCCACCCGTTCTATGCGCACGACGTCCTTACGACGTCTTCCCGACGCCTATTAGGTGCCGCACGACGGGCCGCGTGGACAGCCGTCGTTTATACCCGTGGTAGAATGGTGCCGGTCCTCGACCGCCCGCGCGGCGCCCTAACCGATGAGTTTTCATGCACGGGACGCCCCATTCTGTCCCACGCCAGCTCAGATTGTGGCCATTTTTCGTCAGTCCTCCGACGTTGTGGATGCCCCGCATCGCACAGGCCAGGCTCATCATCGCCCGCAAAAAGGAGATAATAAATTGGTATTTGTAATAGAGTTTCACAAAAACCTTATCATACTGCAACGAGAAATGGAAATTCATCCAACTCCGAAAACCCACCCGCACCGAAGCTATATATGGAGGTCGGAGGCAGACCACCAACTCAAACTTTGTTCCCAGACATGGCCTTACTATTTAGAGAAAGCAAGCACCCACACGGCGGTGTGGCACTCTGTCTTACTTTTTACACAGCAGGGCATTCTCTCACACTGGCATACCACGAGTTAGAAATGCAGATCAACTGACAACCAAGTTTGAACATCACGGACACCTAACTTTAAAATGACAACTGACAAAATCTTGAGGAAGTGAACGCGCATAGGGGAAAAGGCCCATTCTCCATTGTTGATGATTAAATTCCAAAGTGGACATCTTGCAAATTATATAAGATCTAAAATAACAAATAAATTCATATGCGAACAAAAGTTGTGATTTTGGTAAGAACCAACAGCAAACAAGTGATCAACTAGTAAGAAACTACAAATGCAACCACAAATAAATCAAAAACAAATAGTAAATAATTAACATATTCCATATTCCACGACTCTAAGACCGAAAGATCGCAACTTTACCACCAAAAATGTAGCATAACAATGACATTTACATATACAGAAAGAAGGAGAGTGCTATACCAACGAGAATCAATCGCTTGTCGGGCTTGGACTGGCATTTCATCCGGCGGAGGAGCTCCGTCATCAGATCGACCGACGGAATGTTCTCCAGATCCGCTCCGCCATTGCTCGCCATCCTCTCCTCTCCTCTCTCTCTCTCTCTCTCTCTCTCTCTCTCTCTCTCTCTCCTGCTCCACCATAACCCTAATTTTTTGTTCGAGCGAGAGAGACGAAGGGCTACAGAGTAATCAAGGGTTCGCGGTCCGACTCCTCCTCTACCTGGTCCAGACCGGGTTTTTTTCCCGGGTTTGTGGTTCACTTATCCCTTTGGGTTTCGTTGGAGACCTTTGCGTCAGGTACCCAATGTATAGTTAGGAAGTCTATTTTTCTACAAATAATTATATAAAAAAATCCCTGAAATAAAACGTGCGAAAAACTTATACTTGTACTAGTAAATGTACGTACTTTGCACGTATAATAAGGTATAATAAAAGTATTATTCAGTTATAGTTAAATATTTTTTCTAACTCATATGGTTAAGATGATAGGTATTCTTCTTGTTTGGTTGAATTTAATTTCCCATGTTGAATATATATAACAAATTTAAACATTTTTCAACAATTTTTTATATAATTTATTTTTTTAAATAAAATAGACCATGATATACATACGGCTTAAACAGCTCACTTTTGAGTCGTTTGAAGCCCCATTATATAGTAGAAGATGTTTGATATTATATTTACAAAATATATAATTTATGTCAAAATATATATTTATTTTTTAATATATTTTTCGATGTACCTTTTTTTTGGGGCGACAAACAATGTCAAAGGTTCGAATCGTCCTCATCCTCATAGGACCCTCCAGTGTACCCAACGAACTACACCATCGCAGACAAAAAATATAACTTATGTCATGGCATTTTTTACTTATGTTAATTTTCAAGTTACATTTATTAAGTTTGTTTATACGTCCAAATCATATAACAGTGTAGTTACTTGAGATATTTAGAAAGAAAACACAAAAATCGAATCATATCTGTCAAGACCTTACTTCGACCCAAGCTCGAATGATCCGACTTAAACCAAACATAACCGATCCAACTCCAAGCAGAACCATACACTGTTTCTTTGGATAAAAAAAATTAAAATATCCATCAAATATAATTTTTAAAAATTAAATATACCCTGAAAAAACAAAATTATAACAAGAAACAAATACTATTCCCCCACTTTTTTTTGTATATTCATGGGTATAAAAAATTATGAACTAGTTTGGTTTTGAACTTTTGACATTTTAAAGATGATTTCGAAAAGCCAAGTGAAACTTGTTCGACTCCCATTGTTTGGCAGTTTTGCCATACAGATACTAAAAAAGTCAAACGTAAGAAGAGACTAAGCTTAATTTGTGTAATATTATAGAATTCTATATAAATTAAGTTCAAAAGCCATAAAAATTGTAAAACCTGTTATTATACTATAGAGAAGAACAAGATGGAGAATGTAGAAAAGTACTCTTTCTTCATCTACATAATACTCAACTAGAATGGTCTTTTAGGGGGCGTTTGGTACGCGGTATTTTTTTTATTCCCGAAAAAATTTAAGATGGGAATCTATTACCACGTTTGTTTGGCTTATAAAAAATTTATTCCCGAAAATTATAAATATCCGGGTAAATAGTTTACCCACAAAACATGGAAATTATATCCCTTGAGAATAGGTGGGTATTTTTTTTTTTGCCCGGACAAAAAAAAAATTGTGTAAATTTTTTACTTCTTTTTTGATCGATTTTGATTAGTTTTGAACATTTTTTTTTTTTGTCGTTTTATCGCTTTTTTGTCATTTTTTGTCGTTTTTACCAATTTTTTGTCGTTTTAAGCGATTTTTTGTCGTTTTTACCCTTTTTTATTTTTTGTCACTTTTTGATTATTTTTTGTCGTTTTTATCTTTTTTTGTCATTTTTTGTTGTTTTTACCAATTTTTTGTCGTTTTAAGCGATTTTTGTCGTTTTTACCCATTTTTTGTCTTTTTTTGTCACTTTTTGATTATTTTTTGTCGTTTTTATCGCTTTTTTGTCATTTTTTGTCGTTTTTGTCATTTTTTGTCGTTTTTACCTATATTTTGTCGTTTTAAACGATTTTTGTCGTTTTTACCATTTTTGTCTTTTTTGTCATTTTTTGATTATTTTTTGTCGTTTTTATCGTTTTTTTTGTCATTTTTTGTCGTTTTTACCAAAATTTTGTCGTTTGAAGCGATTTTTTGTCGTTTTTACCCATTTTTTGTCTTTTTTGTCACTTTTTGATTATTTTTTGTCGTTTTTACCCAATTTTTTTCCTTTTTTTTCGTTTTTTTGTCAATTTTTTGTTGTTTTAAGCGATTTTTTATGTTTTTTGTAGCTTTTTTGTTGTTTTTACCGATTTTTTTGTCGTTTTTGTAGCTTTTTTTTACAGATTTTTTGTCGTTTTTGTCGCTTTTTGGTTATTTTTTGTCATTTTAACCGATTTTTTGTCCTCTTTTGTCGTTTTTATTGATTATGTTTCTTTTTTTTCGCTTTTTGGTTATTTTTTGTCGTTTTAACCGATTTTTTGTTTTTTTTACTGATTTTTTGTCGTTTTTAACCGATTTTTTGTCATGTTTATCGTTTTTACCGATTTTTTGTTATTTTTTGTCGTTTTTGCTGCATTTTGGTTTTTTTTTTTCGTTTTTACCGGTTTTATGTAGTTTTTGTCGTGTTTTGGTTATTTTTGTCGTTTTTACCCTATTTTTGTTATTTTTTGTCGTTTATACATTTTTTCGCTTTTTGGTCATTTTTGTCGTTTTAATCGATTTTTTTGTCGTTTTTCATCGTTTTTTTTCATTTTTTGTTATTTTGTCGTTTTTACCGATTTTTTGTCGTTTTTACCATTTTTTTTCGTTTTTACCGATTTTTTTCGTTTTTTACCGGTTTTTTTATATTTGTTCATTTTTTTTCGTTATTATTATTTTTTATTTTTTTTTCGGGAATATTTATATTGTCACCAAACATGGAAATGTAATTTTCCAGAAAATTTAATTTCTTGGAATTTGATTCCCGGGAATATAGAATTCCCGGCTATATAGTATTCCGCATACCAAACGCCCCCTTATAGACCTACAATGGAATGTCAAATGTCATAGGTTACATAAGTTATGAAACCAAGGGCCATAAGTTATGGAAGACAAAAGACCAAGAGCCATGAGTTACATAAGTTATGGACATCCATATTTACAACGCTCCCCCTTGGATGTCCAATGGAATATGTCTCGTTAAAACCTTGCCAAGAAAAATCCAATGGGATAAAAACTTAGACGAAGAAAAAAGAGAGTACATATTCATGAGCAAGCGTGATAAACTGTCTCGTTAAAACCTTGCCAAGAAAACCCAGTGGGATAAAAACTTGGTCAAAGGAAAAAGAGTACAATGTGAGAATTATTGATCACGCTCCCCCTGATGCACAAATCTTCGACGCGGAAAAGATGATGGCACCACTACTGCTAGGGTAGCCAAGTCAAAGTCTAAGAAGCACAAAAATCAAATCAAGCAAAAACAAATCCCATGGGGAAACCACCTCATACCAAGTTCATGATAATCTTTGACTTAAACTCTCATTCCATCCAGTGAAAAGCATCATTGGATGAGACGAAAGATTTGTAATGGAAGGCTGCTGCTATACCCATTCTCATTATTATTTCTTTATCTTTCTCGAATTCTCTATCAGCAAAGACGATCAGGCTTCTTACTAGATCACGCTCGTGGAAATGCAAGAAGCCAATGGTCCAATAGTTCCCACCAGCCAGGGAGGAATGAGAGAATCCTAGTCAGACTCAGAACTCGTTTCTGATGACAAAATCCTCGCTGAAGCTGGCATTGTTCTTGCTGCTTCCGTTCATCGTTGCTATCGGCAGTTTGTTGATTGCTTTCGTTTCTTGCTTTTTGTGCGGACAAAGATTTGAATCCAGGTCGACCCTCCGGAGCTGGAGCCACCGAACCAGCCGAGAACCCGAAGGAAGTAGAACTAGGACTCGCTCCTGATCCCACGTGACCTGGTCAAGAGATCCTTCAGTTGACGCATCTCAATATTTTGAATCATTTTTCTGAATGTTGTGGTTGGCAATGCTTTATTAGTGAATTAATCTGTAAAATTATTACTTGATTGTATCTGTCGAATATCAATGTCACCATTCTTCTGTAGCTCGTGAGTGTAAAATTTTTTTGGTGATATATGCTTCATTTTGTCACCTTTGATGTAGCCATTTCTGATTTGTGTAATACAAGCAACATTATCTTCATACAATACCGTCGGAGTATTTTTTGTTGAAGGTAACCCACATGATTCTTGGATATGATGAACCATTGTTCTCAACCATACGCACTCTCGACTTGCTTCATACAATGCCAGAATTTCTGAGTGATTAGAAGAAGTAGCTACTAATGTTTGCTTCACCGAGTGCCATGATATTGTAGCACCGCCACAAGTAAATACATATCCATTCTGAGATCTTTCTTTATGTGGATCAGACAGATAACCGACATCAGCATAACCCACAACTTGTGATTCTAAATTTTTTGAGTAAAACAAGCTCATGTCGGTTGTTCCGCGAAGATAACGTAATATATGTTTAACACCATTCCAATGTCGTTTTGTTGGTGCCGAGCTATATCTTGCCAGTAAGTTTACTGAAAATGCTATATCAGGTCTTGTACAATTTGCAAGATACATCAAAGCTCCAACGGTACTAAGATATGGTACTTCTAGACCTAATAATTCTTCATTATCCTCTCGAGGACGGAATGGGTCTTTATTTACATCTAACGATCTAACAACCATGGGGCTACTCAGTGGATGAGCTTTATCCATATAAAAATCTTTTTAGAATCTTTTTCTGCATATGTAGATTGATGAATAAAAATTTTATTTGATAAATGTTCGATCTGTAGGCCAAGATAAAATTTTGTCTTTCCAAGATTTTTTATCTCAAATTCTTTCATCAGATAATTAGCGGTTTTTGTGAGCTCTTCGGTAGTTCCTACAAGATTTAAGTCATCAACATATACCGCAATAATTGAGAATCCATTTTTAGATCTTTTGATAAAAACACATGGACAAATTGGATTGTTTATGTATCCTTCTCTAACAAGGTATTCGCTAAGACGGTACCACATTCTTCCAGATTGTTTTAACCGTATAGGGATCGTTGTAATTTGATTGAGTATAACCCATTATACATTTTGTTATTTGCTTCGGGCAATTTGAATTCTTCTGGAATTTTTATATAAATGTCATTATCCAATGATCCATATAAATATGCGGTAACAACATTCATAAGCCGCATATCAAGTTTTTCTGTGACTGTTAAACTGATCAAGTATTGTAATATGATTGTGTCGATCATAGGGGAATATGTTTCATCATAATCGATTTCAGATCTCTGTAAAAAATCTTGTGCAACAAATCGTGCTTTGTATCTCACAATTTCATTTTTCTCGTTGAGCTTTCGTACAAACACCCATTTGTATCCAATAGGTTTCATATCTTTAGAAGTTTGGACTACTGATCCAAATACTTTACGATTTTCTAAGGATTTTAATTTAGCTTGTATCGCATCTTTCCATTTTGGCCAATCATTTCTATGTCGACATTGTTCAATGGATTTTGGTTCAGGATCCTCATTTATTATCTTAAGTGCGACACCATAAGCAAAAATATTGTATATAGTAATTTTCTTTCTATCCCAGCTTTCTCTTGTGCTCAAATAATTTAAAGAGATTTCTCATAAAATTTGTTCATCGTCATGTGTCTCTTCAGGAGCTACCTTAGACTGATCATTCAAATTTTCTATAGTGCTTTCATGTTTTGAAACTATTTTCTCTTCAGGAGTAACTACTTGTACCCTTTTCTTTCGTAGATTTTTATCTTTAGCGCCAATAGGGCATCCATGTTTCATACATGGTTTTAGTGTGCCATTATGTTGTCCTTCAGGGATATCAATCCGTGCATGTGTATGTATTGCCAGTATATGAGATTTTGTTACCTTTTTAATATCGGTGAATGCATCTGGCAACTGATTTGCGATATTTTGCAAATAAATGATCCTTTTCACTTCTTGCTTACATCTACTTGTGCGTGGATCAATAAAAGATGGTACATTCTATGTAATTTCATGTCGTTCTACATGAAGTGGCATTTTATCTCCCTCTAATAGTGGAAAAACTGATTCATCAAAATGGCAATCAGCAAACATTGCCTTAAATAAATTGCCCGTCAGGGGCTCAATGTATTTTGTTATAGATGGGGAATCAAAACCAACATAAATTCTAAGATGTCTTTGTGGTCCCATCTTTGTTTGTTTAGGTGAAGAAATAGGGACATAAACAGCACAACCAAAAACTTTTAAGTGTGAAATATCAGGCTATTGGCCAGAAACAAGTTGCAATGGTGAATAATGATAAAATGAACTTGGTCTAATACGGACCAATGCAGCTGCATGTAATATTGTATGTCCCCAAATAGAAGTGGGTAAACTTAATCTTAGAAGTAAAGGTCTGGGAATCAATTGTAACCTTTTAATAAAAGACTCTGCATGTCCATTTTGAGTATGCACATGTGCAACTGAATGTTCGACAATACACTACTAAAATAAGACAGATTAGCGACGTCCAGATACGTCGCTAATTAAGGAAAATACGTCGCTAAAGGTAATTAGCGACGACTTTAGCGACGGAAAATGAAGGTCACGAAAAAGCTAGTCGCAGATGATAAATTCGTCGCCCTACGTCGCTGTTTGCGACGTCACTTCCGTGTCGCTGGGTCGTCGCAAAGTTAGCGACGGAGAGCGACAAAAACATTACGTCACCAAATTAGCGACGTAGTGCGACTACTTAGCGACGTTCATTGCATGCCATGTGATGACATGGCATGCCTGCCACGTCAGCAAAGTAGCGACGTACAGCGACGTAACGCCGCTAATTAGCGACGTATTAGCGACGTCCCCGTACGTCGCTATACGTCGCAGATCCGTCGCTATCCGTCGCAGAATACTGAAAAAAATTTAAAAAAATATGATGTGTATTTTTGTTATGCTGTGTGTCTGTGTTTACAGTGTGTGTGAAGTACAGTGTTCGAACCATCGACAGTTTCGCTTACTATTTTATGTTTTATCTTAGATGGAAAGAGCAACAGTTCATGGTGCACTTCTCAGAGCTTCCTCTTCACGTCCTTCACCTTCTCGGGATCCTGTACGACGTCCCGAGAGAGTGAAGAATGTGAAAATAAAGCTCTCAGAAGTACACCCTGAACAGTTGCTCTTTCTATCCAAGATAAAACATACAACAGTAATTAAAACTATCGATGGTTCCGAACACTGCATTTCACATACACTGTAAACACAGACACACATCATCACAAAAATACACATTATATTTTTTTTAAATTTGTGCAGCACCTCCTTTGTATATCAGATCATCGCTTATAACCCAGCGTAGGTATATTTGTCATCCCCGTCGCAGATATCATCATATATAATTAATAGTCTCCCATCATAACAGTCTACAACTAATAGATGAATAACAGTCTCACATCATAACAGTCTACAACTAAATATCATACATGTACTCAATAAAAATACCAACAAATTAAATATCACAAACATACATGTCCAACAAACATACATGTCCAACAGAGTCAAATAATAATGAAAATCATTGTACAGAACGGTCAATGGGCCCATAGGGCCAATACATACAAAGATGATAAAAAAAATCTACTGGATCACTAAGGACCCCTGCCGTGCATCTGGGATAGCATGTACTCATACTGCTCCTGTGTGAGTTGCACCGTAGGGGCAGTGCAATGTCTGGAGTCGGTGCCGTCGATGGACCGGAAGGACGTATCTGCTCCAGCTCTCGCAGTCGCTTACCATGCGCAGTAAGGGTACTCACCATCCTCTGAGTACTCTCCTCAATCGAAGTTTGTACCTGAGTGAGTGAGGCAGACATGGTCCTCTGCGATCCCTCCAGCTCGACCTGTCTATGCTCTGTGCGCTGCGTAGACTCGGTGAGCGTGTGCAAGCTGGCAGCTGTAGCCTGCTGCAGATTCATCAGCTCCTGTATGCTGCGCTCGACCGCATCAAATTGTCCGATGATCATCGGAGGGTCGGATCGTCGCTCTGCGGTAAGGTGATCAGAAATCTCCTGTTGCAACTCGCGACGCAGCTCGTCGATCTGACGACGAATATCCTGAGCTCATGATGACGCCTGCGAAGCTAGAGACTGCGCACTGACAGAGGGGGCCCGGGATGACTCTGAAGCCAAATAGGTGCCGTAGGATCCCGTACCGTAGTACGTACCCTTCTGCAGACCACCAACGACGGTCATCCAGAGGTCGTCCGGCGATGGGGCTGTAGGCGGCTGGGAGGAAGTATCAGCCCCTCCCTCTGCTGACGCACTAGCAGCAGCAGCCGCCTCCTCTTGTAGCCGGCAAAACTCGGCCTAGAACAATGTTTGCTAACGTGTAAGTGTTTGTTAAAGTCTATATTGATATCTATTTTCCTGTTTTCTAAATTATAGTAAATTAATATAAAGAATAGAACGTACATATGCCTGCGTCGCCCTCTCGTCAATGAACTCCCCAGCCCTCCGATGGGTGACCAGGAAGACGGTCACCATGTTCGGGTCCTCACCCTTTTTTACCTGTTAAAATATATTATCTATTATTAGTATTAAACATTCTATCCAACTATATATAAAATGATGTCCGTCATAGAAAACGTACCAGACGACGAAAATGCTCCGTCATCGAAATGGAGCCACCACACCACTTACTGGCGCTCGACCGTGCCATCTTGGCCTTGTCAGACCGCTCCTGGTACCTGGCCTCGGCGAATCTAGCCTTCATCGCAGTCCACTACTCTGGCATGATCCAACCATGGATCGGCTTTCCGGAGCGATCACGAGACTTCTGGTCATGGATCGCATCACGGATGAGCTTGCCTGCGACGACAGAAAATTGGGCATCGATCTTCGCCGCCCGGTGTGGTAGATAGAAATAGGTCCTCTATAAGAAGTAAAATAGAAAAGTTATATAATATACACAAATGATTATTAAATTTTAAAAATAAACAATTTTTTTACCTTAAAGTGGGCCAACCAAAAGGCCTTCCTATCTGCGGGAGCATCTGAGTAGTTAATCCAAGGCCCACCATAGTTCTGCCTCAGAAATAATCCCAGCTGTCTCTGTACTGCAGGAGGCTGATATCTATACAATAATAAATTTCATGAATATATATGTACATATAATCATTTGAGAAATATATATTAACTAATTAACTTACTTCATAGGCCCGTCCGTCCAAATCTCCATACGCGTCTCATCCGGGGGAGCGCATGGAGGGTCGTTCTCACCTCCTGGCTGGGCAGGATCAGTCTGATCGTTGTCCTCTATATGCTCGGCGTCGGCTCTCCCCATGGAGCCGTCGGTAGGAGGAATGCTGGACGCGAGAGGAATGCTGGACGCGGGATCAGGAATGCTGGACGACGAGGGAGGAGTCGCCAACTTGCTGGAACTGCCCTGTCCCGGTAATGGACTGGGAACAGAACGGTTCACTGGCGTACTCGGAGATGAGGATGAGGGTACGGAATCTGCATCCCCTGCCTAACATAATATCCTCCGCGTCGTCCGGGTCTAGTCATACCTGATAATAACATATGACAATAAAACAAATATACATATTTATATGATAGACATCACAGATTTTTTTAAAATCTCATAGTCACAGATAAAAGTGTCACTAAAGTTTCACAGATTTATATGATAAAAGTGTCCCTAAAGTGTCAAATATGATGATAAAACAAACGTACAGATTTAATCCTTTTCTGAAAATTCATCTAGTTCGTTTAGCTCATCTTCTTCTTCTTCTTCTTCTTCTTCCTCCTCTACATCTTCATTTTCATCTGCATCTTCCTCTTCAGATAATTTTACTTCTTCTACATAATTAGATGTGTAATGAGGAACTTCCGTCTTGTCCAATTCTATAATATTTGTTACAAGAGGTAGTTCATCCTCCTGATAAGCTATATCGTCAACCTTAAAGGTATTTCTAGCTTTGGTCTTGTATACTGCCCACCAGTCCGACCTTGTTGTTTTCCGTTTAGGATAACTTGTGAAGTACACGAGCTGAGCCTGACTTGATAGGACAAATGGTTCATAGGCTTGATATCGACGCCGATAGTTTATATCCACAAGACCGTGCTTGTCTACTTTCCACCCTTGACCTTCAATCGGATCGAACCAATCACACCTATTTTTGGTGGAATCGAGATCCACAAAGTTGTCTCTGATCGGGCAAGTTGTTGACTTGAACCTAAACCCATTAACACAGTAGCTTGGCCATATTTTTGCAGCATAAATTGGTCCCTTGGCTAGCGTTCTAATAGACTCATTCTCAAGTCTTGCGTATGGACGATCGACCTAAATACCACGAAAAAATAAATTAAGCTCATTCTCAAGTGCATATACAGAAAGGTAATTACAGAGTTCTCAAGTCTTACATATGTACTCAACCATGATGGAAAATAATGCCTCATTTCTTGTTCTAGTTCTTCTTCTGTTATGTGTGGCCTACCTGACCTCACATCATCATTAAATATGCTGAAAACAATATCGTTCAATTAATTTAATAGTATAATAATCAACACTATTAAAATAATGTAGACGTATTAATTACTTACCCCTCCAGCTTTTCTACTTCATCATCATCGCAGTTGAGTAATACATACACCTGAGCAGCCCTTAGCTCATCATCGTTCAGATATTTCTTCTTCATTTTACCCGATGGCTTTCCTGGGGCATTGAATACCTTCAGTATTGTATCATTACATTCATGATCTTCGTCGTCGTTTCTGGAAGCTCTCGTTCTATTAGTTGCAACACGAGGATTGAAATACATCGAACAAAAGTTTGTGATCTCCTCGAGAACATAGGCTTCACAAATAGAACCCTCGACCCGTGCCTTATTTTTTACCTTTTTTTTAGGTGATTCAAATGTCGCTCGAACGGGTACATCCATCGATATTCGACGGGTCCACCAACACGTGCCTCATAGGATAGATGAATCGGCAAATGCTCCATAGAGTCGAAGAATCCAGGAGGAAATACCCTCTCTAGCTTGCACAGTGTTACCGCAATATCCTTCTCTTGCTTTTCTAGATGATCAACGAGCAATTTCTTATAACAAAGATCCCTGAAGAATATGTTAAGCTCCGTCAATGGATCCCAAACTGCCTGCGGTAAAAATTCCTGAAATACAATTGGAATTAACCTCTCCATGAATACGTGACAATCGTGGCTCTTCATACCCATCAGTTTATTTTTCTTCGGATCGACACATCTTCTCAGATTTGACACATATCCGTCTAGAAATTTTAGGCCCTGGATCCACCGACAAAGTCTCACTTTATTCTCCTTGTCCAGTGAGAAAATTGACTTCGGCAGGAACTGTTTTCCATTCTCCTCTATCAAATGCAACGCAGGGCGTTTGCATATTTCTTCTAAGTCCAACCTGGTCTTGGGATTGTCTTTCGTTTTTACCTTTACGTCTATCACAATATTAATTATGTTATCAAACACATTCTTCTCAATATGCATGACATCAAGATTATGTCTGATCAAATTGGTACTCCAATATGGCAGATCCCAGAATATGCTCCTCTTTGTCCAGTTATGATCTCTACCAAATCCATCGTACTTGTACCCAGTTGTAGGATCTTCGATAGCACTTGGAAAATCTTTAACCTCCTCCCATATCGTGGCTCCGTACCATCTTAGCGGTGGATCACCCTTCTCTACAATGCCGGCACAGAATGCATTCATGTTCCTTCTGAACGGATGATCTTTTGGCAAAAATTGTCGATGACAATCAAAGAAGCACGGTTTTCCACCGTGTTTCAAGCGGAAAGCCTTAGTACGGTCCATGCAATACGGACATGAGAGACGACCATGAGTGCTCCATCCAGATAACATTTCATAAGCCGAAAAATTGTTGATGGTCCACATAAGGGTTGCCTTCATCTAAAAATTCTGCTTTCTGGAAACATCGTACGTGTTAGCGCCTACTTTCCATAACTGATTCAACTCATCTATCAAAGGCTGTAAGTACACATTAATGTTTCTCTTGGGATTGTTCGGACCAGGAATTATAATGGTTAGAAACATGTACTGAGTCTTCATGCACATCCAAGGCGGTAGGTTATACGGACTGACAATCACAGGCCAGCACGAATACTGGGATCCCGAAAGACCAAAAGGAGTAAAACCGTCAGAAGATAGTCCCAACCTGACATTACGTGGATCTGAAGCAAAATCAGGATACACTCGATCAAAGTACTTCACGCTTCTCCATCGGATGGGTGATCCAACACTCTTTCAATCTGTTCTCGCATGTGCCAACTCATATTTTCGGCCGTCTCTTTCACCATAAATAATCTTTGCAACCGCGGCATTAAAGGCAAGTAGTGCATTGAATCGGTCGGTCTTCTTGTATCGGTAGACCTTCCTGTACTAGTTGTCTTATAGCGATCAGCACCACAAAATCTGCATACATCTGCGTCCTTCGTCTTTGTAGTACAGCATGCACCCATTGCGACAATAATCGATTTTCTCGTATCCCATCCAGAGTGATCTCACCATCCTCTTAGACCGAAAGAAGTCTTTAGGTAACTTAGCACCCGCCGGCAAGATCTCTATAATCAACTCCAACACTCGGTTGTAGCATTCTTGCGACATGTTAAAATCTGACTTAATGCTCAACAGTCTTGTAACCACCTCCAACGGTGAATGATCCTCACAACCAGGATACAATGGAGTCCTTATATTCTCCAGTAACTCCATGAACTTTGCAGCATCGACATTCGGTGCCTTCTCAGCTGCATCATAAACAAAACTAGGCCCCGCAGCATCGAAAACCATGTTCACGCACCCGTCGTCGTATGTATGATTATCTGAAACAAAATTAGGTCCCACATGCATATACGGCTCAACATAAGGCTCCGGCTCTGATGCTAAAGACACAAGTTCTCCGTGTGCGGTCCACTGATAGTAATTAGGCGTGAAACCCCTCGAGTACAAATGATATGTCACTTCCACTTCTGGATAATATTTCACGTTATGACATTTCACACACGGACACTTAATTTTGGTGCCGTCCATGTACTGAGGGAACGCCTTAGTAAACTGTAGGAACTGCTCTACTCCCGCTATGTATTCATCCCGTACACCACACATATCATCAGGACGATGATTGTGCATACATGAACGATTTCGCAAGTAGTAATTCATATCCATTTGGAAATAATTCTGCAAAGATGGACACACATTATCCAATAGGCACAAATTCGTATATTATGTCTTATTATGGGACACACATTAGTAGCGGACAGTTACTAATAACCATGTTATATCGCACATAAGTTCTTGTGCATCCAACGTGTACACATACGCTATCGATTCTTACTGATGCCAATCTCATTCAGACACACTAGATTCGTTTCGATATCGCCAGGGTCAAGTTGAAAATTGTCTTAACATCAATTTTCAAGACTTGAATATAATGTCACCTACAACCGATATCTAAGACCCCATGACAAAGTCAAAGACCCCATGAATATAATGTCACCTACAACCGATATCTCATTCAGACACACTAGATTCGTTTCGATATCGCCAGACCATATATATATAATGTCACCTACAACCGATATCTAAGACCCCATGACAAAGTCAAAGACATTATTAACAAGACTTGAATATAATATCATCTAATTACAACCACAACTAGTACTAAATAAGTCTCCTAGTATGATATAGAGGTAAATAAATAGTATACTAGGTTGACTGACACTCGACTGAACACCCTCTGGACACATACTCAAGCCTATACTACACACTCACACACTACTCTACTATATTCACTGTCACTTCCCATTCCCAGAATGCGTATTTCTAGAATGCATGTACTGTTTAAACGTATTTATTTAATATTTATTATGCATTTATTCTGTATTTAAATTCTTTAATTTCGTGCTTATTAATTTGTCTGTATTTTATCTTCTGCTTTTTCTTGGCTCTTTGTTCATTTCGGTTCATGGGAAACCAACTTGGTTTGGTTTGGTTCAACATGGAAAGGAATGGATGGCTTGGATTTGGTGGAGAGAATAAATGGTGGAGATCCACTTGACCTTGATATAAAAGTTCTTCTTCCACTCTCTCTCTTCATTCATTCACATTTACTCCTCCACAAACCCTAACCCACTTGTGAGAGGCAAGTACATCTTGCACACCATGAGGGATTTTATGCATCCCCATTTATTTTTAGTTTATGTTGTTCATCTTCTCTTCCTCTACAAGTTTAGGTCTTGAAGTTTTTATTTTCCATGGATGGTTGGGTGTAGATCTAAGTTTTAAGTTTTAGGTTTTTTTTATGAATTTTTGGGGTTTTGATCTATCAAACATTGTTGTTTTCGAAAATAAGTGGTTCCATGTTATAGAGAATTTAATTCTACTAAAGTTTGGCTTTTGAAAAGTTAGATTTCAATTTATTTTGTGAAAGTTATGGCAAAAAGTATTTTTGGGTTCGTTCCTATATTCATCTGCAGCACGAACAGCATGTCGCTGTAGGCGCATATCATATCGCAGTTGAGCCGCATGAGGCGCATGTCGCAGTAGGCGCATATCATGTCGCAGTTGAGCCGCATGAGGCGCATGTCGCAGTAGGCGCATATGGTGTCGCAGTAGGCGCATGTTGTATGAGGCGCATGTCGCAGTAGGCGCATATCATGTCGCAGTTGAGCCGCATGAGGCGCATGTCGCAGTAGGCGCATATCATGTCGCTGTTGAGCCACATGAGGCGCATGTCGCAGTAGGCGTATATGGTGTCGCAGTAGGCGCATGTTGCATGAGGCGCATGTCGCAGTAGGCGCATATCATGTCACAGTTGAGCCGCATGAGGCACATGTTGCAGTAGGCGCATATGGTGTCGCGGTTGCATGCATGTCGCAGAATAGGAAGCATATGCATATTTTGGTTGTTTCTGACTGTTATATGTCCTATTTTGACTGAATGGTGGCTAGAATTTCTTTCAACTCCCAATATGAAATTTGTAGATCTTTTCCTTGGCTTCAAGAATATGTTACCAACTATTTTATACTAGTTATGGACTCGACCATGATTAATACTAATTTGACTTTTATGCCTTGTTACGAATTGACCCCGACTGTTACTTGACTAATGATTGATCATGCGTTCCTAGTTGGAACTAAGAGACTGGCTAGTCGTCTTATTAAATTGAATGAATGAGACACGTTCATATTAACTATGAACTATTATAATCGATTGGCCGATCCCGAATATTGACATACATGCACACATGCAGGCTTTAATTAATTTATTTATTTTTCTACAAAAGCAGCATGTGTACTTGATGGTCAAGGCATGATTATTCCGTGGTTAGTTTTGATTGTTGTATTATGCTATATAAAACCTACAACCTAACCGCACAGGTATCGTTGTAGAGTTGGGCATATCGTACTTGTACGGAAGTACTCATTCTGAATGACCATGATCCACGGCATGGGATTTCACTCAACGTAGAAACTATTAAGTTATATAAAATAATGATGGCATGGAGAGAATGGATTCCCGAGTTCTTACATGGCAGCCCTCTTGGGACTAGTAGTGCCCGACAGGCCGGTTGGTCCCCACCGATACTGCAAATCTGCCACACGGGCAGGGAGCAGTATCTTGTTATATTATCTATTGTATATTATATATTGATGACGGGCGTCCCGCTGGGACTCGTCTAATTCATGATTGACGCAATTGATTGACTGGGTAAACTAGCCTTGCTTGCACATAGTAAGAGCTGAGGAATCCTTTATTGCATAATTCCAGGATAACTTGGAACTCATAGTAGCAAGCCGTAGTAGTTGTATGGCCGTTTAAATTGATTTGTTTGTGTACTGTACCTACTCTGTTACCTAACTGAGATGATCAGAATGTCAGGACATGACGGACCAACTTCTGTCCTTGTTTGGTTGGGAGGTTGGTTCGAAGTGTCGTGATGTTATATGAATCCCAGTGGCAAGCAGAGATCTACTTATCATATTCTCTTATTACTGGTTTTAATTCCTCATATCGTGCTTCCTTGTGGTACTTGCTATTAGAGGTCTAACCTCTCTGGTTTTGCATGGCCAGATTTATAGCCGGTTCCCGAGGACTCCGCTTACTTCCACCTCCAAGATGGTCAATACTAGAGGAATGATCGCAGGAGGACTCGAGTGGGTTCCTTACTTCCCCACTCATTTTGTTATTTACTTAATACCTTGTCGTTTGGCACCGACATGTTAGTCGGATTGTCTTGTACTTACTTTTGCATAATTGTAATTAAGTCAGACTGCAGCTGATAACAATTGTGTATATTTTGCTACATCATCTGGCTATGTTTTGTAAAGCCAGATATCAAGAACATTTTGACTGAGCGTTTGGGACGCCTTACTGCTTTATCTTACATGTTCTCTATTTCTGTTTCTTATTTGAATGATTGAGACAATAGATGTGAAATGACCATAGTAAGACTTTCATGTAGTATGCACCCCCTCGTCTTTTAGACAGCATTGATCGTATTATACGGTATTCATCTACCCGTAATACGTAGCTGGCTGAGTCATTCCCTCGCTCTCCAGTATTCTGGTTCTGGGACGTGACAAGGTTTAGTGGTGGCCCATACAGGTCTGATTTCAGACTTGTGGGGTGTTTTAATAGGATGTCTCAATCACACATGTTCCCCTTTGATCTCATAATTCGTTGCTTCTCAACTCCAGCTTGACATTCCAGTATCCCTTGACTTCATTGATCTTTCCTGTCTGGTCGTTTGATTGTTCTCTTGTCCCTTTTCTTAGGGGCACTTCGTCCGCATCTGCCAGGACTGGACAACAACAACAAGAGCAACACGGACAACCTGACCATGTTGGTCAGCAACAAGGACCGGTACTAACTCAAGAGGCTATCCAAGAAGAAGTGATAGTAGAAGCAACAGCTGGATCGCAGTATCCGGATGTTCCACCACCACCAACAGTTCCACCTACCCCTGCGGAAATGGACACACCGGCTCTTCTGGAGATCATGAGAGGGATGATGGCTACTCAACAATATCAGATGTTAGCCCAGCAGCGCATGCACGCTCAGTTGCAAGAGCAGAACGTACTACTCAACCAAGGGTTGCAGACGGCTTTGGAAAGAGGGGCGAGGACAGATTCAGGAGCATCAGCCAGGTTTTGTAAGTTCAACCCCCGCCGTTTCGAAGGAACGGAGGATGCCATCTCAGCAGATGCATGGCTTAAGGATATTGAGGCTATTCTGATAGCAGCTAAGGTGCCGGCAGAAGAACGTGTGGATCAAGTGAAGTTGTTACTTCAGGATCTCGCACGTGATTGGTGGGAATCAGAGGAAGTGGGCATCAGACGTCCTGTTGCTTGGGACGATTTTACAATAAGGTTCAAGACGAAGTACTATGGAGTTGTGGCGCAGTTTGAGCTACAACAGAAGTTTATCAACCTCAAGCAGGCCGGCAAGACGGTAGATGCCTATGCAGCGGAGTTCTGCAGATTGAGCAGGTTCGCCCCAGAGATGGTAGCAACAGAGAGCCAGAGGGCTATGAGGTTCCAGCAAGGGTTTCACCTTGAGCTATTGCAATTGATAGAGGGGCATAATTATCAGACTTTTGATAAAGTATTGACGGCAACCCGAAGGCATGAGATCACCATTCAGAGGATCACGGCAAGGACTGGAGGTCAGAAGAGATCTCACAGTCAGATTGAAGGAGGAGGGGGAGCAGCGCCCCGAACAACAGCACCATCCCTTGGCATTCGCATTTACGATGTAGCAATGCGAGGGCCAGCACCACCACCAAGGCAACAACAACAGCAACAGAAGAAGAACCAGCAACCCCAGCGGGCTGCACTTATTGTGGAAAGATGGGGCACACTATAAATGTGTGTCGGGCATTGAACGGGCTGTGTTTGATATGTAGAAATTCAGATCATCGGGTTACCACATGTCCCATGAATTTGAGGTCAGGAGGACCAGTGCAGCAGTTTCCTGCTCTGCCAGCACCAGGGGCAGGACAGTATCGAGGACCCGCAGTGGCAGTGAGACCATTGGCCCAGCGTCCGTTAATGCCACAGGCTCAGATGTTTCGGCAGCAGGGACCGCCGATGCAGCAACACCAGCATAGACCACCCCAGCATCATCAAGGCAGGGGCCAGCAGCAGCACCAGGCTAGGCCGCAACATGGAAACCAACAAGGAGGTCGAGGGTAGGCATTCACTCTATCCTTGGAGGAGGCATTAGCATCGGAAGATGTTGTGGCAGGTAACATTCTCGTCGCCTCACATCCCGCAGTAGCATTGTTTGATTCAGGAGCATCACACTCATTTATATCTGCACAATTTACGACACGGCTAGGAATGGAGTTCGAGGCATTGCCAGGGAGGTTGAATATACTCACTGGCAATGGGCTCGTAGGAGTTAGTAGAGTTATTCTAGCGTGTAGCATTGTAGTTTGCGGGCGTTCCTTACCCGCCCGGTTGATAGAATTTTCTGTTGAAAATTTTGACGTTATCTTAGGCATGGACTGGCTGAAAGACAGTCATGCGACGATAGATTGTCGTAGAGGGAGTATATCTTTTGATATTCCAGGCATAAAGAGATTCACCTTAGTCAGATCAGAGGCAACTCAACAAGAACAGGGAGTAATAACGGCAATGGAAGAAGTTCAAGTCCCGAAGGTAGTTGAAGAGTTTCTAGACGTATTTCCTGAAAAACTTCCAGGTCTACCACCGGTTAGAGATATTGAGTTCAGTATAGAATTGGCACCTGGAACTAAACCGATATCAGATCGAGTTTACAGAATGGCAGATTCAGAGCAGGCCAAGGTATATCAGCACATAGAGGAATTGAAGGAGAAGAAGTTCATCCAAGCTAGCGTGTCACCATGGGCAGCACCAGTGGTACTTGTAGGAAAGAAGGATGGGTCATCCAGATTATGTATCGATTACAGGAAGCTTAACGCGGCGACAGTAAAGAACAAGTACCCACTACCCAAGATCGACGACTTATTTGATCAGTTGAGCAGAGCTAGAGTTTTCTCCAAGATAGATCATCGTTCAGGGTACCATCAAGTGAGGGTTCGGAAGGAGGACATTCCCAAGACAGCATTCAGGTCGAAGTATGGGCATTATGAATTCTTAGTAATGCCGTTTGGTTTGACCAATGCTCTAGCAATATTTATGGATTTGATGAACCGCATCTTTATGCCATACTTAGATCAGTTTGTCGTTGTATTTCTTGACGACATTCTTGTATACTCTGCTAGTGTAGAGGAGCATGAAGACCACCTCAGAAAAGTGTTACAGGTTCTGAGAGAGAACCAGTTGTATGCCAAGCTCAGCAAGTGTGAGTTCTGGACGAATCACATTTCATTTTTGGGTCATATCATATCAGGAGCTGGAGTAGCAGTGGATCCCAAGAAGGTAGAAGCAGTAGAGAGTTGGCCAGTACCCAAGACCGTAGCTGATGCACGGAGTTTCTTGGGATTGGCAGGATATTACAGAAGGTTCGTATCAGACTTTGTAAGGCTTTCAGCACCTATGACCCGCTTGACACGGAAAGATGTACCATTCGTCTGGTCGGCAGAATGCCGGGCATCATTTGAGAATCTGAAGCAGAAGTTGATATCAGCGCCTATTCTTACATTGCCAGTTGGACCCGGAGGTTTTACCGTTTATTATGATGCGTCAGGAAAAGGACTTGGATGTGTCCTCATGCAGCATGGGAAGGTGATAGCATATGCATCTAGGCAGCTTCGGGACCACGAGAAGAATTACCCAACTCATGACTTGGAGTTGGCGGCAGTAGTATTTGCTTTGAAGCTATGGAGGCATTACTTATATGGTGATCGAGTAGACGTGTACACAGACCATAAAAGTCTGAAGTACATCTTTACTCAGAAGGAGCTGAACATGAGACAGAGAAGATAGTTGGAGTTGATCAAAGATTATGACGTGGAGCTTCAGTATCATCCAGGCAAGGCTAATGTGGTAGCAGATGCTCTTAGCAGGAGAGGCGGCGCATTTATGTTGACAACGCAGAAGCACATCTTAGAAGACCTTCAGGAGATGGGCATCAAAGTTATACTTCCTAGTGATGTAGGAGTTCTAACAAGTTTACAAGTTCAATCCGACTTGGTAGACAGGATCAAGGCAGCTCAGGCACAGGACCCAAGGATTCAGAAGCATAGAGCAGAATGTGAGTCAGGACTCAGAAAGGAGATGCAAATTCATGAAGATGGTACACTTAGGTTTGGATCACGCCTGTGTGTGCCTAGTGGAGATATCAGACAGGAGGTTATGACAGAAGCTCACAGTTCTCAATATTCTATACACCCTGGAGGGACCAAGATGTACCAAGATATCAAGCAGCACTTCTGGTAGAACGGGATGAAGAGGGAGATAGCTAGATTTGTTTCCCGTTGCTTGGTATATCAGCAAGTGAAGACAGAGCAGCAGAGGCCAGCTGGGTTATTGCAACCACTTCCTATCCCGGAATGGAAGTGGGAACACATCACAATGGACTTTGTGACAGGTTTACCAAGATCACCAAGTGGTAAAGATGCTATTTGGGTGATAGTAGATCGGCTTACAAAGGTGGCACACTTTCTTCCTTTCAGAGTAGGGCAATCTACAGAAAAGTTGGCAGAGTTGTACATGCAACAGATAGTCAGGCAGCATGGAGTCCCTGTCAGCATTGTGTCAGACCGAGATACCCGTTTCATAACACATTTCTGGAAGAGCTTACATCATAGTCTGGGCACCAAGTTAAGATTTAGTACGGCTTACCATCCACAGATGGACGGGCAATCAGAAAGGACAATTCAGACTTTGGAAGATATGTTGCGAGCTTGCACCCTAGATTTTAGGGGATCTTGGGAGAGCCACCTGCACTTAGTTGAGTTTTCTTATAACAACAGTTATCAAGCCAGTATCCAGATGGCGCCATTTGAAGCACTATATGGTAAGAAGTGTAGGTCGCCACTAGCATGGGACGATATTGGGGAGAGAAAGATGTTAGGCCCGGAGATGATTGTTCAGACAGTGGAAGTGATTAAAGGAATTAGAGAGCGACTTCGAGTTGCGCAAGATCGGCATCGTCATTGGGCGGACTAGCATCGTAGGCCGCTAGAGTTTTCTGTTGGGGACCACGTGTTCTTGCGGATCTCACCTACTCGTGGGGTCATTAGATTTGGCGTTCACGGGAAGTTGAGTCCGCGATACGTAGGACCATTTGTTATTCTTGATAGGATAGGCGATGTTGCTTATCGTTTATCCCTTCCACCTTCGTTACGAGAAGTACATGACATATTTCATGTATCTCAGTTGCGAAGGTATGTATCGGACCCAAGCCATATCCTTGATCATTCTGAGCTGGTTGTTGGTACCAACCTGTCTTACGAGGAACAACCTGTGTCTATTTTGGACCGAAGAGAGAAGATACTCAAGAACCGAACAATTAGCCTTGTCCGGGTTGCTTGGGGTCATCACTCTTTAGGGGAGTCAACGTGGGAACGTGAGGATGATATCCGATCACGGTATCCGCACATGTTTGACTCACAAGGTATATCTCTTTCTGTATACCTTGATTGTCTTAACTCCTCATGCTTGCCACCTTATAAGTAGAATTGCTTGCTATCATAGAATGTTCAACATAGATATGTTACTTACTATTGACATTGTAGAATGATTGCTTACTTAAATTGCTTATACCTGGAGTAGTCCAGCTCTGATGTTTCTATCATACTTGGATTTGAAATTCCGAGGACGAAATTTTTCTAAGGAGGGTAGAGATGTCACTTCCCATTCCCAGAATACATATTTCTAGAATGCATGTACTGTTTAAACGTATTTATTTAATATTTATTATGCATTTATTCTGTATTTAAATTCTTCAATTTTGCGCTTATTAATTTGTCTGTATTTTATTTTTTGCTTTTTCTTGGCTCTTTGTTCATTTCGGTTCATGGGAAACCAACTTGGTTCGGTTTGGTTCAACATGGAAAGGAATGGATGGCTTAGATTTGGTGGAGAGAATGAATGGTGGAGATCCACTTGACCTTGATATAAAAGTTCTTCTTCCACTCTCTCTCTTTATTCATTCACATTTACTCCTCCACCAAACCCTAACCCACTTGTGAGAGGCAAGTACATCTTGCACACCATGAGGGATTTCATACATCCCTATTTATTTTTAGTTTATGTTGTTCATCTTCTCTTCCTCTACAAGTTTAGGTCTTGAAGTTTTTGTTTTCCATGGATGGTTGGGTGTAGATCTAAGTTTTAAGTTTTAGGTTTTTCTTATGAATTTTTGGGGTTTTGATCTATCAAACATTGTTATTTTCGAAAATAAGTGGTTACATGTTGTAGAGAATTTAATTCTACTAAAGTTTGGCTTTTGAAAAGTTAGATTTCGATTTATTTTGTGGAAGTTATGGCAAAAAGTATTTTTGGATTCGTTCCTATATTCATCTGCAGCACGAACAGCATGTCGCTGTAGGCGCATATCATGTCACAGTTGAGCCGCATGAGGCGCATGTCGCAGTAGGCGCATATCATGTCGCAGTTGAGCCGCATGAGGCGCATGTCGCAGTAGGCGCATATGGTGTCGCAGTAGGCGCATGTTGTATGAGGCACATATCATGTCGCAGTTGAGCCGCATGAGGCGCATGTCGCAGTAGGTGCACATCATGTCGCAGTTGAGCCGCATGAGACGCATGTCGCAGTAGGCGCATATGGTGTCGCAGTAGGCGCATGTTGCATGAGGCGCATGTCGCAGTAGGCGCATATCATGTCGCAGTTGAGCCGCATGAGGCGCATGTCGCAGTAGGTGCATGTCGCAGTAGGCGCATATCATGTCGCAGTTGAGCCGCATGAGGCGCATGTCGCAGTAGGCGCATATGGTGTCGCGGTTGCATGCATGTCGCAGAATAGGACGCATATGCATATTTTGGTTGTTTCTGACTGTTATATGTCATATTTTGACTGAATGGTGGCTAGAATTTCTTTTAACTCCCAACATGAAATTTGTAGATCTTTTCCTTGGCTTCAAGAATATGTTACCAACTATTTTATACTAGTTATGGACTCGACCATGATTAATACTAATTTGACTTTTATGCCTTGTTACGAATTGACCCCGACTGTTACTTGACTAATGATTGATCATGCGTTCCTAGTTGGAACTAAGAGACTGGCTAGTCGTCTTATTAAATTGAATGAATGAGACACGTTCATATTAACTATGAACTATTATAATCGATTGGCCGATCCCGAATATTGACATACAGGCACACATGCAGGCTTCAATTTATTTATTTATTTATTTTACCAAAGCAGCATGTGTACTTTATGGTCAAGGCATGATTATTCCGTGGTTAGTTTGATTGTTGCATTACGCTATGTAAAACCTACAACCTAACCGCACGGGTATCGTTGTAGAGTTGGGCATATCGTACTTGTACGGAAGTACTCATTCTGAATGACCATGATCCACGGCATGGGATTTCACTCAACGTAGAGACTATTAAGTTAAATAAAATAATGATGGCATGGAGAGAATGGATTTCCGAGTTCTTACATGGCAGCCCTCTTGGGACTAGTAGTGCCCGACAGGCCGGTTGGTCCCCACCGATACTGCAAATCTGCCACACGGGCAGGAAGCAGTATCTGGTTATATTATCTATTGTATATTGTATATTGATGACGGGCGTCCCGCTAGGACTCGTCTAATTCATGATTGGCGCAGTTGATTGACTGGGTAAACTAGCCTTGCTTGTACATAGTAAGAGCTGAGGAATCCTTTATTGCATAATTCCAGGATAACTTGGAACTCACAGTAGCAAGCCGTAGTAGTTGCATGGCCGTTTAAATTGATTTGTTTGTGTACTGTACCTACTCTGTTACCTAACTGAGATGCTCAGAATGTCAGGGCATGACGGGCCAACTTCTGTCCTTGTTTGGTTGGGAGGTTGGTTCGAAGTGTCGTGATGTTATGTGAATCCTAGTGGCAAGCATAGATCTACTTATCATATTCTCTTATTACTGGTTTTAATTCCTCATATCGTGCTTCCTTGTGGTACTTGCTATTAGAGGTCTAACCTCTCTGGTTTTGCATGGCCAGATTTAGAGCCGGTTCCCGAGGACTCCACTTACTTCCACCTCCAAGATGGTCAATACTAGAGGAATGATCGCAGGAGGACTCGAGTGGGTTCCTTACTTCCCCACTCGTTTTGTTATTTACTTAATACCTTGCCGTTTGGCACCGACATGTTAGTCGAATTGTCTTGTACTTACTTTTGCATAATTGTAATTAAGTCAGACTGCAGCTGATAACAATTGTGTATACTTTGCTACATCATCTGGCTATGTTTTGTAAAGCCAGATATCAAGAACATTTTGACTGAGCGTTTGGGACGCCTTACTGCTTTATCTTACATGTTCTCTATTTCTGTTTCTTATTTGAATGATTGAGACAATAGATGTGAAATGACCATAGTAAGACTTTCATGTAGTATGCACCCCCTCGTCTTTTAGACAGCATTGATCGTATTATACGGTATTCATCTACCCGTAATACGTAGCTGGCTGAGTCATTCCCCCGCTCTCCAGTATTCTGGTTCTGGGGCGTGACAAGGTTTTAGTTGTGGCCCATGCAGGTCTGATTTCAGACTTGTGGGATGTTTTAATAGGATGTCTCAATCACACATGTTCCCCTTTGATCTCATAATTCGTTGCTTCTCAACTCCAGCTTGACATTCCAGTATCCCTTGACTTCATTGATCTTTTCTGTCCGGTCGTTTGATTGTTCTCTTGTCCCTTTTCTTAGGGGCACTTCGTCCGCATCTGCCAGGACTGGACAACAACAACAAGAGCAACACGGGCAACCTGACCATGTTGGTCAGCAACAATGGCCGGTACTAACTCAAGAGGCTATCCAAGAAGAAGTGATAGTGGAAGCAGCAGCTGGATCGCAGTATCCGGATGTTCCACCACCACCAACAGTTCCACCTACCCCTGCGGAAATGGACACACCGGCTCTTCTGGAGATCATGAGAGGGATGATGGCTACTCAGCAACAGCAGATGTTAGCCCAGCAACGCATGCACGCTCAGTTGCAAGAGCAGAACGTACTACTCAACCAAGGGTTGCAGACGGTTTTGGAAAGAGGGGCGAGGACAGATTCAGGAGCATCAGCCAGGTTTCGCAAGTTCAACCCCCGCCGTTTTGAAGGAACGGAGGATGCCATCTCAGCAGATGCATGGCTTAAGGATATTGAGGCTATTCTGATAGCAGCTAAGGTGCCGGCAGAAGAACGTGTGGATCAAGTGAAGTTGTTACTTCAGGATCTCGCACGTGATTGGTAGGAATCAGAGGAAGTGGGCATCAGACGTCCTGTTGCTTGGGACGATTTTACAACAAGGTTCAAGACGAAGTACTATGGAGTTGTGGCACAGTTTGAGCTACAACAGAAGTTTATCAACCTCAAGCAGGCCGACAAGACGGTAGATGCCTATGCAGCGGAGTTCTGCAGATTGAGCAGGTTCGCCCCAGAGATGGTAGCAACAGAGAGCCAGAGGGCTATGAGGTTTCAGCAAGGGTTTCACCTTGAGCTATTGCAATTGATAGAGGGGCATAATTATCAGACTTTTGATGAAGTATTGACGGCAACCCGAAGGCATGAGATCACCATTCAGAGGATCATGGCAAGGACTGGAGGTCAGAAGAGATCTCACAGTCAGATTGAAGGAGGAGGGGGAGCAGCGCCCCGAACAACAGCACCATCCCTTGGCATTCGTATTACTCTCAACTCTACACACACACTAATCAATTACTCTCAACTCTACACACACACACACACACACACACACACACACACACACACACACACACACACACACACACACACATATGTGTAGCTATATTTACCTTATAACTTAGTATCTTGAGATACCCAATTCTTACCTACACTTGGCAATTACAATAATTCTCTCTCTAATACTAGCTAATGATCTAACAATGTACTCCATCCCCGATCGGGTTTAAATTTTTATCTCCATCCCCGTCTCCGTTTAACAATGTACTCATGTATTCGAGCATAATAGTGGGTACAAGCACGTACCCTCTAAGCCTATTTGTTAGTATACAAGCCTTTGATGTCCTGATACCAACTTACCCACTCTGGTTCGATCCCATACCTAAACACCCATCTACTCTATGACTATAAACCACTCCTTACTAGCTGTCTGCTGCAAGTATCTCAAATCAGATACTATCATGTACTTTAAAACATTATGCATAAGCCTACTCTAGTGCCTAATATCCTGAGGCTTAACCTGTCCCTAGGCATTACCAGGTATCAGAGCCCCATATGAGGTTCCTAACTAGAACTGGGAACATCACCATGACCAACTTTTCTACAAGTGAACACTTATACAAAGGAATGAATTAAATCCTACTTATCCCTCAAATTGCTACAGACCCTTCTACTCACACAGGCACCTATTTACAGGTCTGCTAGTACATAGCCCCAAGTCATGTGCACTCTTGCAGTGACTTGGTATCAGCACTCTCTGGTACCAATTGCTACCTAGATATGCTAGTCAAATCTGATATCTAGGTGAAAACCTTATAACATAACATGGACACTCTTGCATTGACTTGGTATCAGTTTGAATATAAAGGAAAGTTCACCTATTATTGTCTAATGGGTATCAAAGAGGAGTTCATGCCTAACATGCCTTCGAAATCCCTACCTGGTTTGCACTAGTCTGTGGCCTTCCTATATGCAGGGTAGGTACATGCTCGGATACATGAGCTTTGTTGTTACTGTTATCAGGGATTTTGTTTAATCCCCATTCCCGTCTCCATCCCCGTTTCTATATCCCCAAACCCGTCCCCATCGGAGAAAAAAATTCGGGTCCCCGTCGGGTTCGGGGGAAGTTGCCATCCCTACTCAAACACACACAATAGCTGTGTGTGTGTCCGTGTGTGTGTATGTGTCTCTGTGTGTGTGTGTGTGTGTGTGGGGGAGAGAAGGAGGAGGAGGAGTTAGGTTAGGGTTTACCGGAGAGGAGGAGTAGCTCAGATTGGGGGAGGAGGAGCTCGAGGAGGAGGAGCTCGACGGAGGAGGGGTAGGGGTCGCCGGGGGGGGAGGGAGTCGCCGGAGGGGGGGGGGCGGGAGTCGCCGGGGGGGTGGAGGGAGTCGCCGAGAGCTGATCGAGGGAAAATTACAAAATTTTCGAGTGAGGGAGAAAAAGGAAACAGACTGTGCCCTAAGTAAAAAAGTTAGCGACGTCAACAGTAGACGTCGCTAAACGTCGCAACCATTTTAATATATGGCGACATATTTTAATAATATGTCGCTGAACATCGCTATTCCGCGATGTAATTTATCTATTGTCGCTGAACGTCGCTATTCAGCGACGTTTTGCGATGTCAATAGAAGGGAGTCGCTATATTACATATTTAGCGACGGTATTTTATTCCGTCGCTAAACAACGTCGCTAATATAGCATATTTTAGTAGTGTTAATGCCAATTGACATGCAATAATCATCAAATACTTGAGATGTATATTCACCAGCATTGTCAAGATGGATAGCCTTGATGGAATAATCAGGGAATTGAGCCCTTAATCTTATAATCTGAGCAAGAAGTTTGGCAAAAGCAATCGTTCGTGTTGACAGTAGACTTACATGTGACCATCTAGATGATGCATCTATCAAAACCATAAAGTAACAAAATGGTCCACAAGGTGGATCAATAGGTCCACAAATATCCCCTTGTATTCTTTATAAAAACACAGGGGACTCAAGATTAACTTTCATCGGAGATGGTCTTACAATTAATTTCCCTTGTGAGCATGCAACACCCACAATCACGAGGTAAAAGAATCTTCTGGTTCTTTAGAGGATGCCCACGTGAGTTTCTAACTATTCGATGCATCATACTTGATCCAGGATGGCCAAGTCGATCATGCCAAAGCATAAAAAGTTTTGGATCATTGAACTTCTGGTTTATCACAGTGTTAGATTCTTTTGCACTTATGTTTGCATAATACAATATTGACGAGAAAACTGGAAGTTTTTCTTTCACATGCTTCTGGCATGAATCATTGGATGTAATACATAAATATTCTATTTTTTCCTCATTCATAGTCTCGATATGGAAACCATTTAGACGTATATCTTTGAAACTCAGCAAATTTCTTTTTGACTTGCTATAATATAAGGCCTCTTTTACCAAAATATTTGTTCCACCAGGTAATATAATGTTCTCTCTTCCGGACCCTCAATCAGTTTTGTAGTACCGAAAATTGTACTGATATTTGCTTTTTCCAATTTTAAGTTCGAAAAATATTTTCAATCTCGAAGAATTGTGTGCGTTGATCCACTGTCAACTAGACATATATCTCCACCGTTGGAGTTGTTCACTGCATCTATATTTTTCATATTTCTATAAACAAAAAATGAAGTAAGAAACATTATGAAACTTTATTTATTAATTCGATATTATATTGACAAAGACTTAGAAACATGAGAATACAAGCATTGAACTAAAATAAAACTTAGGAAAATAAAGTTCAAATAGTCTAAATCCCAACACAATCATTTTAATTCTTTCTATTGCATCATTAGCATCATCACCCCAAAACTTCATCCCATTGATTCCTTCGTTTGGCTCGTTTAAGAAATCATCAACATCCAGATGAGTAAATTCTATTGGATCATTTTCATCTTCAACAAATTTACTGAAATATGTAAGATTGATTTCTTTCGCTTTTCCTTTACCCTTGATAGATGCCTGGTAAAGGTCAATTAGGTACTTTGGTGTACGACAAGTGCGAGACCAATGCCCTTTGCTCCACACCCATAGCAAGCCTCTTCATAATTCTTCGAAGAATCTATTTTCACACCCTTTCCTTTATCATATTTTTCGTCATTGTTGTTCCACTTCAAGTGGTATGGCCCAACCTTCTTTTTGAACACTACAAAAATCTGTCAGATTAGCGACGTTCCAAAACGTCGCTAATCTCGGCCAAAACGTCGCTAACCTAAATTAGCGACGTTTTGGAAACGATGAAAAAAAATGTGTCGCTAATCGAGAAAATGTCGTAAAATGTCGCTATGACGACGTTATTTAGCGACGTTGTTAACGTCGCTAATTAGTCACGTTATGTGCGACGTTCTCACGTGGTCGCTAATTAGCGACGCAATTTGCGACGTTATTGTGTGGTCGCCGTTTAGCGACACTTTAGCGACGTTTTGGCGATGATGCGCTGACATCAGATTCAGTGCCACGTGGTGCCACGTCAGCAATTTAGCGACATTTTTAGCGACATTCATTAACGTTGCTAAAATTTAGCGACGCGTATTAACGTCGCTAAGGTGAAAAAATATTAAAAAAACAGAATCCAGAATGCAAATGGAGCTGGAGCTTGAGCCAAAATACAGAATCCAAAATACAAAATACAGAATCCAATCCCTGGGTTCGCCGACCCCCTCGGTGGAACACTCAACACCGGCACACACAATACATTCTAGAATATACAAAAAATATAAAGAAAAAATAATATCCTCAACGAACAAAGTCAATAATATCATTAACGAACAAAGTCAATATCCTCAAATACGTACAAAGTCAATATCCTCAACGAACAAAGTGAATATCCCCAAATACGTACAAAGTAAAAAATATAGTACAGTCCGAAAATGCAAAAACAAAACTACTAATCGCCTGGAGCTGGACCCGGTGCTGTAGCCGGAGCTGGAGGAGGAGCGCCACCAGATGACTGTCGTCGCAACGCCAGGATCGTCTGATACTCCTCCGGTGACAACAAATGGACGAGCATGTCCTCCCGTGCCCCACCGGATGTAGACGATGCTCCCGGCGTACCAGCAGACGGTCGCTCCGTAGCCATCTCCTGGAACTGCTGCATCTGTTCGACCAACCGCTGCGTAGCCTCATGCGTAGCACGGGTCATCTATCGCAGCGCCTCAGTAGTCTCCTCAAGCCTCTCAAAGCGTGAGATGAGCACAGAATCATCTGTATGCGGTGCTGTAGAAGCATGGAATTTCAGAACTAGAAATCCTATGCGCCTAACACTACATGCGCCAGGAAGCTCAGATGAAGTACTTGGCACAGCAAACAGCAAAAGCATAGACATTAAAAGAAGATTTTTTATTTCATATAAAAGTCTATTACATGTCTAAAAAAGGCTGTACAAAGGAGAACTTCTACAAAAAGAAAAGACCCTAAGTCTACAGCCAGGCGCAGCAACCACCATGCGCTCTCAAACAGGCGCATCTCGCTATGCGCTCTCAGCCAGGCACAGAAACCACCATACGCTCTCAAACAGGCGCATCTCGCCATGCGCTCTCAGCCAGGCGCATCCCTTCAGCAGCTCAGTTATGTGCATTCCTTCAGCCTTCAGCGGCTCAGTTATGTGCATCCCTTCAGCAGCTCAGTTATGTGCCGCCTTTCAGTCAGGCGCATCATGAAGTCTCAGCATATGCGCCATCAAATGCTTCGACTAATGAAGCATTTATTAAGCAGAACGAGGGTGGACAATCAACCCTCTAGCTGGAGGAAGATCTCCCCAAACCAAGGAAGAGGAGAGCACCGCAATCGACCCGCGGCTAAAGAAGCAACTTTCAACCCAACCAGAATGGGCGACACCCACTCTAGCAGGAGGAGGAGCTCTCCCAAAGCCCAAGGAAGATGATCGGAGCACCGCAATTCCGATCTGCGGCTCTTCCAGCATAACGGAGACGGGGCTCGAGCATCTCGATCTTTGGATGCAACAGGCACCTTCCGCCTGCCTCAGAAGCCCTCAACTCTGACTTTTGGATGTAACAGTCACCTTCAAGTGTATCAATAAAGATAATGCATCGCATCTTCATCCTAGGGGGCATCTCGTCAACAGAATATTCTCGAGCAAACAAGTTTATTTCGGGAGGATGTGAGAGAACGAGAAGCAAACTCTCTCCATGTCGTTATTTATAGGCCGGGCAAATCAAACCCATGCGCCAAGTGGCTGGCTCTCCGAATCCCGTACAATGAATTTGCATTAATGGTAATGAACCTGACGTTTCGAATTTAGCCAAGTCAAAACGGCTATTTAAAGCACTTGAAGAACATAACAGTCGGACCAATAAAGACGTATCATACAAACAGCGTTGGTCAGACCGCACATCATACAGATGCGCCCATCAGTACCAAGCGCCTTATGAGGATGCGCCCCCATATGTCCCCATGTGCCTAGTGGAACGCAGATCGATGCGCCCACTCAAAGGCCCATCATCTGTCAAAGAACATTAAATGCTGAAGTCTGACAGAGTTGGCAGCACGTGCCCCGAGGACTGAACAGTTGACAGCTTTTTCAGAAGACGAAGCATCGCCGACGTCAGCATCATCATTACTTTCCTCCGGCAGTTACAAGCCACGTGGCCGCCCAACCATTTCGTATGCGCCTCCGCAGCCATGTGCTCAAATCTTTGTATGCGCCTCAAAATCCATGCGCCTCAGACTTTTCTCTGATCCCTAAAGACAGAAGTCAAGTCACTACTGAAGCCCCGCATGCACCTCAAAAGCCATGCACCCAGACTGGTTCGTGACTCTTAAAGGTTACAAGCCTAAGTCTCCTCATGCGCCCAATCCCAGGCGCATCCTATCAGATCACTCCCCACCAAATCTGAGATCTTTGAGCCATGGATCTATGACACGTGTCCTTTGACTCGATTCAGCCTATGAAGGGGTGCTAATCACCCAAGATCTCAGCAACTGAAAGATCCTCTCCATTGCTACGTGTCAGCTCGGTCGTAGCCCACAAAGGCAACATGAAGGATTCAACTCCTCAATCAGAGTGCATCGCCCATGCGCCTCCATCAGCAATTACCACGTGGCATCCCCACAAATCGGCGCATCCTACTTATGCGCGCATGAGCAGCCCGCCTGCAAGTTATATATAGAAGGATCATTTTCTTCTTCCAGATCTACGGACAGAGAGATCCACAAACAGACCTACGAACACACACACAGAGAGGCAGATACAGACACTCAACGTCTTCTTTTTCTCCGTGAGCTCCAGCATCCAGAACAACTCAGACCTTCAGAGAACCGATAACCGTCGTCAGATCGTCAACGGAGTCAACGTATTACCACTCGCTCCATCGGCACAAGGGACCCAAATAAACAAAAGTGTTCTCCTAGGACTACGTCTAAGTCCTACATTGTAACAATATTCTGTTTGTAATTGAAATTTCAATCAAAAGATTTTAATGGCAAACAAGCTGGCGACTCTGCTGGGGACCTCTTTCTCCTCCGCCGAGAAAGCTGTGTCGCAATCCGACGACGTGAAGGTGAGCTCCTCCCACAAAACGCTGGTCGTATGCCTCAATCAACAGGCGTATGAGGAGTTCATCTCTGAAGGCAGTGCGAGTCCTTCGAAGCGGCTGCCGAAGCCGAAGAAGACTCGCCAGGTCTGGGTGCACAAGGTCGACGCCTCTGGCACTATCACCGAAGGGGATGCGCTGATGCAGCCTACCCTTTCTGCTGACGTCCTCAGCAGCCAAGATGCGCCCACCGGTGCAGCGCATCTCTTGGGGAAACGTGCGGTTGACCACATTCCCCAGCCATCTCCCTCTCAGGGGAGGAAGATGCGTCGACGGAGCAGGGGCGTAGCCAATACCCCGTGCATCACTTCTGATGCACCACAAAAGGTCTCTGTCTTTGACAGACTCACTCGCTGTAGTGGCGAGGAGAATTTGGACTCTGAGTACTATGCACCCCAGTGGACTGGTACGAAGAAGTCCAAGGCAGCACGGGCCATGCGCCTTAAACGTGCTATGTCGGCAGTAAACCAGAAGCATGCGCTCACAATCATGCACGCTGCTGATGGTAAGCTGTATAAGGTCGACTCGGGTGCTTCTGCGCCAGAAACGAACCGACCTTCAAAGTCCTTGTCTCACTTTGGCGCATCAACTGCATTCGTAACCAAGTCGAGCAAGGCAAACCCTGTGGTCTTGAACTCCCGTGCCTCCATTGGTTGTGCGTCTGAGGTTCGTTCAAGTCACTGTAAATGTTGTTCCCCCACTACTGATCTGAGCACCTGTTTGGTATTGGATCAGGGGGCACAACATTCACTTGACCACCCCGGCGCTTGGCCTTGCCATGCGTCTGATGGGGGTGCGAAGGTGGCACTCTCCTCCAACGACCTGCGTAACGTGATCACTCACAAACACCGGTCAGAAGAGTCGACTGACAAGCACAATGCGTCCCTCACAGGGCACGCCTGTGCTGTAGTCACCATCAACTGTTGTTGCAAAACAACAGTCCTGCCACCAAGGCAGTCGGTGTTCCAGCGGCTGTAATCATCAACACCTCTTCGACGTCGCCTCGGGAAGAAGGTGTCAATTGAAGAGGAACCAGAACTAAAGGTTGCTTCATGCAACGTAATCTCTAATTCCTCGTCAATCCGAAAGACGACTGGTCATTCCTCGTCCTCGTCCAAGAGCCAGACGAGGAGAACCAAGACAACTGTCCCATCCTCTAGAGTGTTTGAAGGCACTCGGGGGAGAAAGAAGATCCTAGAGGAAGCTGGGGGTAGTCAAGCCCTTGTTGATCCTCCTTCTGAAGACGAAGATATCCTCCAGAGCACAGCTGGGGTGGATCTTCATCCTGCGGACGAAATTAGCCTCCCGAGCACAGCTGGGGGTAGTCTAGCCCCTGTAAATCTGTGCCTCGAGGACGAAGAAGTCCTCCAAGACAGAACTGGGGGTAATCAGGCCCTTACGGATACTTCTCCCAAAGACGAGGGTGTCCTCCAGAACGTAGCTGGGGGTAGCCAGGACGAAGCTCCAGGAGAGGCAACTCCCCTACAAAGAGTGAGGCCGAGAGTGAAGCCTCAACCGATCCATCCACTTCCAGCCGTGTCATGACAGTATACATGACTGGGGGTGATACCGAGCCAGATGCGCTGCCAGCAGACCTCGTCCAGCGCATGGATACCCTGGAGGGAGGACTCAAAACCCTCTCTGCCTCAATACAAACACTGACTCAAGCAGTGTTTGAAATATGGTCCGCTTTGGCCAGAGCGCCTACTACCGATCCTGACCCAGGGGCCAATAGAGAATCAAGTGTACCCCTTCAATGGGTATCCTTGGATACAGACCGCCGCGAAGCACCACGGACGTCGGAGCCTTCAAATGCTCAACTCCAGGCGGTACCACCTTCCCCGACTCCCAGCTCCATGGAAGACGTGGTCGAAATGATCAGGGACTTGTGCGAGCACTTTGAGTCCAAGAATAGACAAGAGGAGCGTCAAAAGATGGGGATCCCCCAACCATATCCCCTCGAATGGAATAAAGTGGTTTATCCTCCTAAGTATAAACCACAAACATTGACGCCATACGACGGGAATGACTCTCCGCATCGCTATCTGACGTACTTCCAGTCTCAAACGGGACACCTTCCGAAGGAGGACGCCGTCCTCACCAGCATATTTGTCGGGGCATTGAAAGGAGTGGCTTACGACTGGTACTGCAGTCTCCCCGACAACTCCATATCTTCCTTCGACGACTTGACGTGTCTCTTTCTCGATCGTTTCTACGACGGAGGGAAGGACATGACAATGGCGTCCCTCATAGAGATACGTCAGAAGGAGAAGGAAACAGTTCGAGTATTCATCGAACGCTTCCGACAGGCCTGCTTCAGACTGCCCCTGGGCATGCCAGAACACGCACTCTTCTCCTCCTGCAGCATGAACATGCTGCCTGCAATCATACTTTGGCTCAACTCTACTCCTCCTCCCGACTGGAGTTCCTTGATCATCGAAGCCGAAGCAGCAGAAAAGAAGGCGTCCAATGCTCGCCTTCTGGGAGTTAGTTTTCCTGCCTTTGAGGACAAGGGGAAACGGCCTGCAGCCAACAACCCTGGACGAGAGACGAAGGAGAAACATATATTGACTGTCAATGCCTCCAAAGGTGCATCAGAACCTACCCAGAAGCCTCCACTTGCACCAAGGCCAAAGGAGGTTTATTCTTTCAACGATGAAGACACCCTGCAACTCTTCGAGATACTGAAACAGGGTGACAAGATCAAGTTGCCGGACCCGAAGCGTCCCGACGAGGTTGGAAAAGTGGACAATCCGAGGTATTGTCACTACCATCGGTTTGTTGGACATCCAACTAAGGACTGCTACGTCCTCAAAAATTACATCCAGTGCATGATCAATACGGATGTCATCTCCATCGACTACGAGGAGAAAACGGTCTCGGCCAACCTGGTGTCGCTCTAATTTGGCACCTTACCGCCAACCACAATACAAGATGGTGTCATCTCCATCCCAAAGGCGACAATAGAGGTGGTCAATCTACCACCTACTCGTGACAACGTGAGTGGACTCATCCCACTCACCACATCCCGGGGAGAGGTCTTATGGGTTCACCCTGATCTCGTCTCCGAGGTTACTCAACTGGAGGTACGCTCTGCCTCCAAAACTAAGGGCAGAAAGATCAAGTCTTGCCGCATGGTCTCTTCCTCTGCGGAAGAGGCACTTCCTGTACAGACGCGTTCACATCAGAACGCCCAACCTAACGAAGCTGCCGTCGAGGTGGTGCCTCCTTGCACCGTCCCTGCTGCCCAGGAAGAAGGCTCATCTAGGCCTCCAGCAGCCAATAAGCAGAAGCATGTAGAGGCCCATTTCGACAAGCCTCTGCGAAAGGAGAATACTTCGGGGCTAGCCAAGCCCCACAACTTCGACATACTGGCACAACTTGCCAGTACTCCTGCCCGCCTATCTCTGTTTGAGCTCCGTCGTCTTTCTAAGGACATTCGTGAAGCTCTCTGTGAAGCTCTGAAGGATGCTGAATCCTTCATCAGTCAGGTCAAGCAGCCTGAGGATACTCCGACTACGTGTGGGCACTGCCATTGTACGGATGAGGTTATCCCCAACATAACCTTCACCCAACAAGACATGCTGCTCAAGCACAACCGACACAACAGGCCACTGTATTATACAGGGTATGTCGGTTCCGTCAAGGTGAAGTGAATTCAGATCGATCCATGCTCTTCCCTCAGTATCATCCCGAAGATGCTACTCTCAACACTGGGGATCCCAATGTACCGTCTGGCACCTTCCAACACTACAATCAGCGGCTTCAATGCTAGCAAAAGCGAGCCGCTGGGCAAATACGGCTGAAGTGTCATATTGGTAACCTCAGAACTGAGGTGACTTGCTATGTCGTGGACGCTGACGTCAACTACAACCTCCTACGGGGTCATCCGTGGCTATATGAGTACATGGTGGTGCCATATACACTCCACCAATGTATGAAGTACGTATCCACCAAAGTCATCATCCGGACGGAGTTCGCGGACATTGACCCTTTCAAGGGGGTCGAAGCCTACTTCACCGACTCTACCTTATACAAGTCGCCTAACGAAGAAGGAGCCAATGATGCTGACGATGAAGCAGAAGCGGCAGCAGAGCCGGACATAGAGCCAGAGGTAATTCCCGATGCTCCTTTGAAAATTCGACTCAAAGGGAAGTCGCCTCAGACGCTGCCTCCCTTGACCATCAAGCTACCTGGAAAAGCACAAACTGCTCAAGGTAGAACACCTACTAAAGCTCCCTTGAAGATACGGCTCAAGGGAAAGCCGTCTCAAACATTGGCGCCCCTTGTGGCAAAACTACAAGGGAAGGCACCAGCCACTGAAGGCGCAGTTGAGGCACATCTGAAGGTGCGTCTTAAAGGCAAGCCTCCGCAATCATCCGTCTCATCCAAGCTGCCGGAGAAGGCCCACATAGCCCTCTCAGACCCCAAGATCAAAGCTGCGGTGGACTCTCCCGATCCAACCCCAGTACTCACAAATGAAGAGCTAGGGGAATATATATCTGCTGATGTAGATGCACCCTCCCTGGACAATGTAATCTCGCGGAACAAAATCTCGTGTTTCATCAATAATAGAGTGTCTTTTTCTAGTCTTCCACCTTGGAATGCCATGTATACATTAGATAACGCTCTACGGTCGTTGCAAACACAAATAACGACCGTCAATCATGTAAATCGAGTAGTCCTGTCCTAAGGGGTCTATTTTATAGTCCACCGCGAAATCGAGACGAAGAATCCATCATCTTCGGCAAAGTTGAGCGTCATCAAGACCTTCTGCCACTCGAGCAAGAACCAGATACCGGCAGAATACAAGTCTATCGGTACACGGACAAGGCAAAGTACCTCATCCAAAAGATGGGGTACGATCTAAAAAGCAACAAAGGCCTGAACTATGGCAAGGGTCGACGTCTTCCTCTCCGGCTCCCAACACCTAAAGGAAAGTCGCAGGACTACTATCATCGAACTCGACGGGGGGTGGGCTATGTCACGCCGCCGTCAACTCCAGAGAGTTCGGAGGCAGAAGAAGTAGAACATTCTCATTCGTCCGAAGCATCAACTTGGGATTCCGATACCAGTATCGGCTCAGTCTTCAAGAAGGTGCTATCAGCCAACATGACATCTGCATAATCTCAAGAAGATGAAGGCGAAGACCAAATGCCAGAATTCTTCGAGGAAGAACCTTGGGCTCAACGCCTAGGAGCTCAGTGGGAGTCTCATTTTGAATTACGCGAACCCCCTACCGAAGACGAAGTCGAGCAGATCGACCTTGGGGATGAATCTTCTTCCAAACCCATCTTCATCAGCAAAAGCCTAAAAGGAGAAGACCGGGAATCTTTGGTCCAATTGGCTAAAGATTATATCGACGCCTTCGCCTGGAGCTATGAAGATATGCCGGGACTTGATCCTCAGATCGCAATACGTAGGCTTAACATCTTACCTGATGCCAAGCCTATAAAGCAACAACAACGACGTTTTCGTCCGGACATCATGAACGCTATCGATCAGGAAGTAGACAAACTCCTGACCAGCAGATTTATTCATGAAGAACAACACCCGGATTGGGTGGCCAACGTCGTCCCAGTCACCAAGAAGAATAGGAAGATACGGGTCTGCATCGACTTCAGAGATCTCAATGCTGCTTGTCCGAAAGATGAATTCCTGCTTCCGATCACTGATGTGATGATCGATAATACATGCGGCTTCGAACACATGTCTTTCATGAACAGATATTCGGGCTACAATTAGATTAAGATGTTCTCTGATGACGCAAAACACACGTCATTCAGGACACCGAAGGGGGTTTTCTGCTACACAGTGATGTCCTTTGGCTTGAAGAACGCTGGTGCTACATACCAACGAGCTATGAGTACCATCTTTCATCAACATCTTCGTAAAACAGTCGAATGCTATGTTGATGATATCGCTGTCAAGAGCCGTCTCAAAGGGGATCACCTACAAGACCTGAAGATAGTCTTCGATCTCATGCGAGCACATCAACTCAAGATGAACCCCGCTAAATCCTTTCTTGGAGTTTCTAGCGGGAAGTTCCTGGGCTTCATTATTACGGCGAAAGGCATTCATGTCGATCCCGAGAAGACCAAGGCTATCCTTGACATGGACCCTCCGAAGAACCTCCGAGAACTTCGAGGCCTGTAGGGGCGTCTGGCATACATCCGAAGGTTTATAGCAAACCTTTCCAGAAAATGTCAACCCTTCACCCTGCTCATGAAGAAGGGAGTCTCTTACGTCTGGACAGAAGAATGCCAGCAAGCTTTCGACGATATCAAAGCTTACCTGACGAGTCCGTCAGTCTTGGTGGCACCCGTCGCAGGCAAACCATTTCTCCTCTACGTTCGTGCCATGGATCATTCCTTCGGTGCTCTGCTGGCTCAGAACAGCGATGCAGGCTATGAGCAAGCTATCTACTACCTCAGTAGAACACTGATCGGGGCCGAACACCGGTACAACCCTATTAAAAAAGAGTGTTTGGCTTTGGTATTTGCCATCCAGAAGACTCGCTATTATGTCTCGGGCCAGACAATTCATGTCATCTTCCGAGTCAATCCACTCAGGGTTCTCATGACGAAGCCAGGATTATTGAACTCCCGGCTAGCTACATGGGCGATCCTGTTGACGCCATACAACATGGTGTTCGTCCCACAAAAAGCCGTCAAGGGTCATGCTCTGGCCGACTTTTTAGCTGCGCACCCTATCCCAGAGTCCTCCAGACTCTATGAAGACATCCCGGATGAGGTCCAAGAATCAAACGTCACCGAAGAAAGCTCCGTCTGGCGGATGTTTTTCGATGGCGCTTCAAGAACGGGCCCCAAAGGCCAAATCATCGCAGGAGTGGGGGTAGTCTTAGTCTCTCCCGATCAGCTGGTCATCCAGCGTGCCTACTCTCTTTCGAAGCCATGCTCCAATAATGTTGTCGAGTACAACGTGCTCATCATGGGACTCCAGCTGGCGCAACAGCTGGGGGTGAATCATCTGGAAGCCTATGGCGACTCAAAACTCGTCGTTAACCAGATCAGAGGGCAATACGAAGTTTGTCATAAAGATCTGATTCCTTACCATGAAGTTGCATTGAACATCATTTCAACCTTCACCAAGTTCTTCATCGAACATGTACCTTATTGTCACGCCCCAGAACCAGAATACTGGAGAGCGGGGGCAGACATAGCCAGCTACCTATATTGAAATGGATTCCATCTCGCTATACGGTCACGGCTGTCTAGGATACATGAGGGTTTATCTATAAGCCAACAGTCTCTTAAGGTCATGAACAAGCCTAGTGTCTCAATCATAAGCAAGTAAGTAAGAGTCACAAGATGTATGATCATTAAATATACAATAATAAGGCGTCCCAAATATTACATATTCAACTGATCATGAAGCTAGTCGTTACAAAATGTTAGGACTAGCAAGAGTTTAGTCATACATGATCAACCCTAGGAATTGTCAATCATGTTACAGCCCATAGGCAGACAGTAAGTAAGTACAATCGAGGTAAACAGGTGCTCGTCGGCTAAACGCCTCAAAAGAATATTTTTACAATAGAGCGGGAGAGCCAAAAATAACCCACTCGTTGCCAGGGTTTCGTCTAGTGGCCACCATCTGGCTGGAAGGTCGGTAGATCCTCTGGAGCTGCTCCAAAATTTGGCCACACAAAACCAGCTGGGTCAGACCCCAGAAAGAGCAATTGCCACAAAGGAGGCTTCACTTTAAGAATTAAAACCAGCAATCAGCACAGGAATATAAATATAAATAAAATAAGGACTGGAATAAAAGGAAACATATCAGGATGATATACGACGAGATAACCATGGAACTATTCAGATAGCCAGGTTACAACCCGTAAACCAAACAAGGACCGGGGTTGTAACCCTTCGTCTGAACGGAGCTTGGTTTCCCACCATTTATCGGTAAAATAAATACAAGCATGCTAGTCATGTAACAGTCTGGAACAAGATCAGGGCAAGACTAGACTGGTTAGACTCCATCCAATCACTTCACGGCCAAGCAAGAATTACGGCTTGATACTTAACTAACTAGGGTTGTCACAAGCCTAATTACTAACAAGATGCAGTGAGATTATTCCATAGCCATAAGCCCGGCAGACCATCCAGGCTACCCAGGTCAAAAGATTATGGTTGAATTCAGGTGGGTACATCGTCCAGGAAACGCATGTACCCTTAAGTAGCTTAAAGGGTGCAACACATGACAGTGTGCTGGAAATGTGCCCTACTCGACGGCAGGCTACAGATCCCAAGCGCGCCCAGGTAACGGGATTGCCTGTAGCTGGAAAATCTCTTCATGACTAATGTATTAATCTAGTTGTTAACCTTAGTCCATTTTAGTAGGTACTCCTGACCGTGGTACTCAGGAGTCCCCTCCTAGACATGATGCAAGACAGGACTAGATTATTTGTACAAACACAATCGCCCACGGTGTCCGGCCATTATACAGGTCATGTCATGTCAGGTTGCCGTCGCAACAGCTATCAGATATATCATGTCAGGTTTATCATGTCAAGTGTACTTGTCAGGAGTGCGCCACGATGGGCCACTATCAGGTCATGTCAGGTCATTATGTCAGGAGTGCACCACTACGGGTCACTATCACGTCATGCTCAATTATCAATTCCAAACATATCAAGTAAATTCGTGATTATCAAGTTCAGGACAAAAGGCGTAAGGATATAAAATGGACGTTAAATATCTAATAAAATATCAATATACAGGGCTATAGAAGATCAAGAGTAATCAGGCTACGCTCAAGCCAGGCTATGCTCAGGCTAGCGTATGCTCAGGTCTGCGTACCAAAGATCCATATACTTCCAATGGGAAGCGTATGCAAGGGTCAGCGTACACAAAGGCACGCTCAAGCTACAGGTCAGCGTACGCTCAAGCTAGCGTATGCTCAAGACTGCGTACGCTCGAGCTAGCGTACGAAAGGAGCCAGCGTACGCCTTGCTCGCTTAAGCTAGCGTATGCCCAAGACACGCTACCAACAGGCAGCGTATCAAGGTGAGCGTACGCTCACTAAAGAGCAGCGTACAAAGGCACGTGTACGCTCGCTAAAGAGCAGCGTACGAAGGCACGCGTACGCTCGCTAAAGAGCAGCGTACGAAGGCACGCGTACGCTCGCTAAAGAGCAGCGTACGAAGGCTAGCGTACGTTCGCTAAAGAGCAGCGTACGAAGGCTAGCGTATGCTCACTAAAGAGCAGCGTACGAAGGCTAGCGTACGCTCACTAAAGAGCAGCGTACGAAGGCTAGCGTACGCTCGCTAAAGAGCAGCGTACGGTATCAGCGGCATAAGCTAAAAAGCTAGCTCACTGTTCACTGTCTTCTCCAAATGGCAAGAATAGCAAAAACTCCAAGGATGGAACCCAAAACTCCAAATGCTCATAACTTGGTCAAAACAAGTCCGAATCCAACTTTCCAAAGGTCAAAATTGGGTAGAATAAAATTCTCTAAAACATGGAACCATCAAAACTTGAAAACAAGCAAGTTTGATAGATCAAAACACCAAAAATCCAAAAATAGCAAAACTCTAGATCTACAAGAATTAAAGTCTCAAAATGGAAAATGACAAGTTCTAATGTGGTTTAGAATCATGAGGAGAAGCTAATGAAACCATCAAAAAGGGGTTCTCTTGTGGAAGCAAGTTGCACTTGCCTATGGTGTTCTTGGTTGGTGGAGAAGAGTAATGGTGGGGGAAGGAGAAGTAAATGAGAATTATGGAGGAGAGAGAAGGTTGGTGGGGATAATAAAGAGGGGGGGTTGTGGTGAAAATGAAGGAGAAGCATAGGCTAAGGTGTTCCACCCTTGGCCCATGATAAACCAAGCATTGGGCCGGCCGAACCAAGCCAACCCAAACCGAGAGTTAAACCAAGCCAAGAGCTAAACAAGGAATCAGGCAATACAGAATAAAATACGTATACGTATCCCAAAATACGTAATACGAATACAGGCATTACAACTCTACCCACCTTAAAAAAATTCTGTCCTCGAAATTTAATCAAGAGGCTAGAGGAGCAATGACAAGCTACATTAATAAGAAGCAAGCTATACTAGGCAATCAATCAATCATGCAAGCAAGGAATCGAAGGCAGGAGGCATAAGAAAGACATTATACCTCACGAGTCAAACAAGTCGGGATATCGCGAGCGGATATCATCCTCACGCTCCCACGTTGACTCCCCCAAAGAGTGATGACCCCAAGCAACTCGGACTAACTTAATAGTCTTGTTCTTGAGGATCTTCTCTCTCCGGTCCAATATAGACACGGGTCTCTCCTCATACGAAAGGTTGGTACCAACAACCAATTCCGAATGATCCAGGATGTGGCTCGGGTCCGGAATATACCGTCATAATTGGGATACATGGAACACATCATGCACCTCGCTTAGCGACGGCGGAAGAGCGAGACGATAGGATACATCTCCTACTCGCTCCAGAATGTCAAACGGTCCTATATACCTAGGACTAAGCTTGCCCCGTACGCCGAAACAAATGACGCCACGGTTAGGCGAAATCCTCAGGAATACATGATCGTCGACCGAGAACTCGAGAGGACGCCGATGAGAATCGGCCCAATGGCGCTGGCGATCTTGGGCAACTCGAAGATGATCTCTGACTCGCCTGACCACTTCAACTGTCTGAGCGATCATTTCTGGACCAAGCATTTGTCTCTCTCCAACATCATCCCAGGCTAACGGGGATCTGCACTTTCTGCCATACAGTGCCTCGAACGGTGCCATCTAGATACTGGCCTGAAAACTATTATTGTGTGAGAATTCCACCAGGTGCAAATGATCTTCCCATGAACCACCGAAGTCAAGTGTGCAAGACCGCAACATGTCTTCAAGAGTCTGGATCGTGCGCTCCGACTGGCCATCTGTCTGCGGGTGATATGCTGAACTGAACTGGAGATGAGTCCCCAAACTCTCTTGCAAGCTACGCCAAAAGTGCGACGTAAATCTTGAATCTCGGTCTGAGGTGATACTGACTGGCACACCGTGCAATCTGACAATCTGCCTGAGGTACATCTCTGCTAGCTGAGCCGTCGATTGACCAACTCTGAATGGAAGAAAATGAGCCACCTTCGTGAGCCTGTCAACTATAACCCAGATAGCATCTCTACCAGCTGGGGATCTAGGTAATCTGGTCACGAAATCCATGGTCACATGCTCCCACTTCCATTCTGGAATCGGTAAGGGCTGAAGAAGTCCAGCCGGTCTCTGATGTTCGGCTTTAACTTATTGGCAAACCAAACACCGAGAGACAAACCGAGCTATCTCCCGCTTCATGCCATTCCACCAGAAATGCTGCCGGATATCACGGTACATCTTCGTACTGCCGGATGGATGGAATACTGCGAACTGTGCGCTTCTGACATGATCTCCTGCCGGATATCTCCGCTGGGTACACAAAGACGCTTACCATGCCTAAGTGTACCATCCTCATGAATATATAACTCTGGTCTTTGTCCTGCTTCACACTCTGCTCTGAGTCGCTGAAGCTTGGAATCTGTTGACTGTGCCATCCGAATCCTCTCGACTATAGTGGACTGAACTTGCATACTGGCCATCAATACCACACTGGAAGGGAGAATAACTTCTATACCCATCTTCTGAAGATCTGCTAACAGCTCTGGTTGCGCTGTTAGAAAATAAACTCCCGCTCTTCTGCTCAATGCATCCGCAACAACATTGGCCTTCCCAGGATGATACTGCGAGCTGACATCATAATCCACAAGAAGCTCCAGCCACCTCCTCTGACGCATGTTAAGATCCTTCTAGGTGAAAACATACTTCAGGCTCTTGTGGTCGGTGAAAATCTCTACCCTGTCTCCATACAAGTAGTGCCTCCACAACTTAAGTGCAAACACCACTGCTGCCAGCTCCAAGTCATGGGTTGGGTAATTCCTCTCATGATCACGAAGTTGTCGTGATGCATAAGCTATTACCTTCCCATGCTGCATCAGAACACATCCTAGGCCTCTGCCCGAAGCATCACAATATACTGAGAATCCTCCAGTTCCATCTGGAAGCGTGAGAATAGGAGATATTATCAGGCCTCGCTTCAACTGCTCAAAAGAACTCTGACACTCTGCTGTCCAAGCAAACTGCGCATCCTTGCGGGTCAACTGGGTCAATGGCGCTGAAATCCGAGCAAAGTCTGAAATAAATCGTCGGTAATAGCCAGCCAATCCAAGAAAACTGCGAACTTCTGCAACGGTGCTGGGCACTGGCCATGACTCAATAGCCACAATCTTCTGGGGATCTACTTCTACTCCTCCTCGAGTGATGATATGGCCCAAGTACGAAATACGATCGAGCCAGAACTCGCATTTACTGAACTTGGCATATAGCTGGTGCTCTCTGAGGATCTGAAGAACTATACGGAGATGCTGCTCATGCTCCGCCTCACTCTTACTGTAGACCAGAATGTCGTCTAGGAATACGATCACAAACCGATCCAAGTAAGGCATGAAGATGCGATTCATGAGGTCCATGAATACTACCGGCGTATTGGTTGCTCCAAAAGGCATAACAAGGAACTCCCAATGCCCATATCTCGATCTAAAAGCTGTCTTCGGGATGTCCTGCTCTCTGACTCTGATCTGATGATAACCTGAGCGCAAATCAATCTTCGAGAATACTGATGCCCCCTTTGAGTTGATCAAACAAGTCATCTATCCTCGGAAGAGGGTATCTGTTCTTGATTGTCACTGAGTTCAAGGTACGATAATCAACACATAACCTGGACGTACCATCCTTCTTTTTCACAAGAAGCATCGGGGCTCCCCAAGGCGATCCACTTGCACGAATGAATCCCTTGGTTCTAAGCTCTTCAATCATCTTATACAATATCTCCAATTCTGACGGCGCTATCCTGTAGACTCTCTCTGACACTGAGGCTGTTCCGGGAATCAAGTCTATAGTGAACTCGATCTCCCGCTCCAGAGGCATACCTGAAAGCTCTTCTGGAAAAACATCTGGAAACTCATCCACTATCCTGGGCAACTGAACTGCTGCTACTGCCATCCGTAATATCGGAGGAGATGACTCAACCTCACCTCGAGAGAAAGAAAACTCTGGCTCTCCTGGAATGCTAAAAACAACCCTACCAATATGGCAGTCTATCCTAGCATACTGGTTCCTCAACCAATCCATCCCTAGGACCATATCATAATCGGCCATCGGGAACTCTATCAATCTAGCGGGGAATTCTCTACCGCTAACTATGATCCGACACGAGGAAAACACCCTATCTACTCCCACAAGTCCGTTACCAGTAAGTATTTTGAGCCTTACTGATAATGACTCGGGCTCCAATCCTACCCGTGTCGCAAATCGTGCAGACATAAAAGAATGCGATGCACCAGAATCAAATAAAGCTGAAGCTGGAAGGGAGTTGACGAGAATAGTACCTGCCACTACCTCACCTGGTGCCAACTCTTCCTCCACGGTCATCACCATGGCCTGACCATGCCCTCGGGGTGCTGGTCCCCTCTGCTGAATTCCTCGCTGCCTATTCTGACTCAAGGCCTGGGCTTGCGCATACTGCTGGGGGCTCTGCTGCTGAAACGCCTGGGACTGAGGCGGCAAGGGCCTCGGTAATGGATACTGCTGCTGCTGCTGCTGGACCGGTGCGGGTCCTCTCACCGAAGAACTAGAAAGGTGGGACGAGGATGAACCACCCCTGTTCGGGCAGGATCCAACCCTATGGTCTGGTGCTCCACAAGCCAGACACAATCCCTGTGCCCTGCGACATTCTGCCACCACATGGCCTGGCTTCCCACAATGAGAACAACCCACTGCGGAAGATTGCTTCTGCTTCTGCTGCTGCTGAGGGTGCGTCGGAGTTGAATGCTGAACCGACGTCACTGAGGCCGCTCGCCTCGGAGCTCCAATAGTCAAAGCCCTGACTGCCGGGGCCGGTGCTGAAGACTGATTCATCTGGCCGTGAGATCTCTTCCGACCTCCGACCCTATCCACAATCCTCTGGGAGGTATACTCATGCCTCCGGGCTGCTCTCAAGACTGCATCAAAAGTCTGATGCTCAAACTGTTCAACTTCCAACAAGATCTCCAGGTGAAGTCCCTGCTGGAACCGCAGGGCTCTATCATACTCGATTGCTACCAAGGTGGGAGCAAACCGACTGAGTCTAAAAAACTCGGCCGCATATCCGTCGACCGTCCTGCCACCTTGCTTCAGATTGGTAAACCTCGTCTGCAGGTCGTATCGGGCTACAGCATCGAAATACTTAGTCTGGAATCTCTCTCTGAACACTGCCCATGGAATGGGTACTGCTAATCCAACGGCCTGCGCTGCCCACCAGCTGCGGGCAAGATCTAATAGCTGCAAGCGCACCACGGCTACCTTCTCATTCTCTGGAGTCTTGGCTGCTTCTAGAACCACCTCTGTGTACTGAAGCCATACATCTGCTGCGATAGCATCTTCACTACCGTCAAAGAATGGAGGTTTCAAGCGCTTGAAGCTGTTGGCCGCGCTGTTCCCTGGATGACTGCCTCTAGTCAAAGCATCCGTCACTGCCTGTTGCAATGCATCTCCACGACGATCTTGAGAAGCTATCAAGGTCCTGATGAGTCCTACTAATGTTCCATCATCAGGTTCGGCAGGCTGAACTGGCTGAACTGGGGGCTCTTCTCCAATAGGCTCGACTCTGGAGGCTACTCCGGAGTGCTGGGCTTGATCTCCGGGTTGCTGCTGGTCCGCGGGAGGTGCTCCGCCTTGCTGGCCGGCAGGTCCAGGAACAATGCCGCTGAAGAAGACGACATAGGAAACAATAAGGAAGGGCCAGGACAGATCAACGATACAAGCACATGATCAGGACAAGAATCTAGGGATTTAGAAGATACGAGCAGAGATCAAGGACGAATACTGATTGAGACATCTATTCGGTAAACCCTCACATATCTTGATTTACAAGACCTGCATGGGCCACCACTTAAACCATGTCACGCCCCAGAACCAGAATACTGGAGAGCGGGGGCAGACATAGCCAGCTACGTATATTGAAATGGATTCCATCTCGCTATACGGTCACGGCTGTCTAGGATACATGAGGGTTTATCTACAAGCCAACAGTCTCTTAAGGTCATGAATAAGCCTAGTGTCTCAATCATAAGCAAGTAAGTAAGAGTCACAAGATGTATGATCATTAAATATACAATAATAAGGCGTCCCAAATATTACATATTCAGCTGATCATGAAGCTAGTCGTTACAAAATGTTAGGACTAGCAAGAGTTTAGTCATACATGATCAACCCTAGGAATTGTCAATCATGTTACAGCCCGTAGACAGACAGTAAGTAAGTGCAATCGAGCTAAACAGGTGCTCGTCGGCTAAACGTCTCAAAAGAATATTTTTACAATAGAGCGGGAGAGCCAAAAATAACCCACTCGCTGCCAGGGTTTCGTCTAGTGGCCACCATCTGGCTGGAAGGTCGGTAGATCCTCTGGAGCTGCTCCGAAATCTGGCCACACAAAACCAGCTGGGTCAGACCCCAGAAAGAGCAAGTGCCACAAAGGAGGCTTCACTTTAAGAACTAAAACCAGCAATTAGCACAGGAATATAAATATAAATAAAATAAGGACTGAAATAAAAAGAAACATATCAGGATGATATACGACGAGATAACCATGGAACTATTCAGATAGCCAGGTTACAACCCGTAAACCAAACAAGGACCGGGGTTGTAACCCTTCGTCTGAACGGAGCTTGGTTTCCCACCATTTATCGGTAAAATAAATACAAGCATGCTAGTCATGTAACAGTCTGGAACAAGATCAGGGCAAGACTAGACTGGTTAAACTCCATCCAATCACTTCACGGCCAAGCAAGAATTACGGCTTGATACTTAACTAACTAGGGTTGTCACAAGCCTAATTACTAACAAGATGCAGTGAGATTATTCCATAGCCACAAGCCCTGCAGACCATCCAGGCTACCCAGGTCGAAAGATTAGGGTTGAATTCAGGTGGGTACATCGTCCAGGAAACGCATGGACCCTTAAGTAGCTTAAAGGGTACAACACATGACAGTGTGCTGGAAATGTGCCCTACTCGACGGCAGGCTACAGATCCCAAGCGCGCCCAGGTAACGGGATTGCCTGTAGCTGGAAAATCTCTTCATGACTAATGTATTAATCTAGTTGTTAACCTTAGTCCATTTTAGTAGGTACTCCTGACCGTGGTACTCAGGAGTCCCCTCCTAGACATGATGCAAGACAGGACTGGATTATTTGTACAAACACAATCGCCCACGGTGTCTGGCAATTATACAGGTCATGTCATGTCAGGTAGCCGTCGCAACAGCTATCAGATATATCATGTCAGGTTTATCATGTCAAGTGTACTTGTCAGGAGTGCGCCACGACGGGCCACTATCAGGTCATGTCAGGTCATTATGTCAGGAGTGCACCACTACGGGTCACTATCATGTCATGCTCAATTATCAATTCCAAACATATCAAGTAAATTCGTGATTATCAAGTTCAGGACAAAAGGCGTAAGGATATAAAATGGACGTTAAATATCTAATAAAATATCAATATACAGGGCTATAGAAGATCAAGAGTAATCAGGCAACGCTCAAGCCAGGCTATGCTCAGGCTAGCGTATGCTCGGGTCTGCTTACCAAAGGATCCATATACTTCCAATGGGAAGCGTATGCAAGGGTCAGCGTACACAAGGGCACGCTCAAGCTACAAGTCAGCGTACGCTCAAGCTAGCGTATGCTCAAGACTGCGTACGCTCGAGCTAGCGTACGAAAGGAGCCAGCGTACGCCTTGCTCGCTTAAGCTAGCGTATGCCCAAGACACGCTACCAACAGGCAGCGTATCAAGGTGAGCGTACGCTCACTAAAGAGCAGCGTACGAAGGCACGCGTACGCTCGCTAAAGAGCAGCGTACGAAGGCACGCGTACGCTCGCTAAAGAGCAGCGTACGAAGGCACGCGTACGCTCGCTAAAGAGCAGCGTACGAAGGCTAGCGTACGCTCGCTAAAGAGCAGCGTACGAAGGCTAGCGTACACTCACTAAAGAGCAGTGTAGTACGAAGGCTAGCGTACGCTCACTAAAGAGCAGCGTACGAAGGCTAGCATACGCTCGCTAAAGAGCAGCGTACGGCATCAGCGGCATAAGCTAAAAAGCTAGCTCACTGTTCACTGTCTTCTCCAAATGACAAGAACATCAAAAACTCCAAGGATGGAACCCAAAACTCCAAATGCTCATAACTTGGTCAAAACAAGTCCGAATCCAACTTTCCAAAGGTCAAAATTGGGTAGAATGAAATTCTCTAAAACATGGAACCATCAAAACTTGAAAACAAGCAAGTTTGATAGATCAAAACACCAAAAATCCAAAAATAGCAAAACTCTAGATCTACAAGAATTAAAGCCTCAAAATGGAAAATGACAAGTTCTAATGTGGTTTAGAATCATGAGGAGAAGCTAATAAAACCATCAAAAAGGGGTTCTCTTGTGGAAGCAAGTTGCACTTGCCTATGGTGTTCTTGGTTGGTGGAGAAGAGTAATGGTGGGGGAAGGAGAAGTAAATGAGAATTATGGAGGAGAGAGAAGGTTGGTGGGGATAATAAAGAGGGGGGGTTGTGGTGGAAATAAAGGAGAAGCATAGGCTAAGGTGTTCCACCCTTGGCCCATGATGAACCAAGCATTGGGCCGGCCGAACCAAGCCAACCCAAACCGAGAGTTAAACCAAGCCGAGAGCTAAACAAGAAATAAGGCAATACAGAATAAAATACGTATACGTATCCCAAAATACGTAATACGAACACAGGCATTACACTTATTTACAAAATCTGGAGGCTGACGCTCTGGCTGGCCTCGCAGCCTTATTGGCAGCACCCCTCGGGACTCAACACTACGTCATGGTAGTTGGTCGAGACTTGGTCTGTCTTAAAAACAATATATGCTCACAAATGGCCCATGCCATGTCAACAAGTGCTAGTGTTAATGTCCGAGATTGGAGGTTCCCGTTCATCGACTTCGCTGTCTACGAAATTCTTCCAGAGGACCCGAAAGAAGCCGTCTCGGTCAGGAGGCGTTCCCTTCGATTCTATTACGATGCAGCTACTAAAATGCTGTACCGACGCTCCTACGATGGACTTCTCCTTCGATGTTTATCCAACGAAGAAGCAGCCGAAGCCCTTCGAGAAGCTCACGACGGAACCTGCGGGGCCCATCAATCTGGCCCTAAGCTACAGGATCGACTGCGACGCATGGGCTACTACTGGCCAACCATGGTAGCCGACGCTGTCGACTATGCTAAAAAGTGCCATGCGTGCCAGTTTTACGTCGACTTCATCCATACACCGTCAGAACCACTACATCCTACGGTCGCCTCCTGGCCCTTTGAAGCCTGGGGCATGGACATTGTAGGACCAATCACCCCTCCTTCATCAATGGGACACTGCTTTATCCTAGCCATCACCGACTACTTCTCCAAATGGGCAGAAGCAATTCCACTGGCGGAAGTAAAAAGCTCCAACGTGGTCAGCTTCATCAAGCACCATGTTATCTACCGTTTCGGGGTACCTCGGAGGATTATCTACGATAATGGTCCTCAGTTCATCAGCCATATTTTTAGCAGATTCTGTGACAAGAATCTTATTCAAAATGTGGCATCAACCGTCTACAATCCGGCAGCAAACGGATTGGTCGAGGCATTCAACAAGACTATCGTCAGGTTACTCAAAAAGGTCGTGTCATCCAACAAACGCGACTGGGATGAAAAGCTCGATGAATACCTTTGGGCCTACCGCACAATGGTACGGACCCCGACGGGCAACATACCATTCTCCCTGGTCTACAAAAGCGAAGCGGTACTTCCTCTCGAGATCCAGATACCCTCACTCTGGGTAGCAATCACAAATAAACTAACAGAGGAAGACAATCAACGTCGCCGTCTGCGAGAATTGGAGGCACTCGACGAAAAACGTCTTTTAGCTCAACAGCGCATCGAACTCTATCAAGCCCGTATATTACAGGCTTTCAACAAGAAGGTCAAACAGAGGACTTTCCAAGTAGGCGACCTGGTTCTGGCAGTCAGGAGGCCGATGGTGTTAACTCACAAGACACCGGGGAAGTTCGAGCCCAAGTGGGAGGGACCTTTCATCATAGAGACGATATACTCAAATGGTGCTTACCGCCTCGCCAAACCCAATGGAGACTTGTTTATGATGCCCATCAGCGGCAAGTTCCTAAAGAAGTACTACTCTTGACATCCTTCAGATATGTACTTCTATCTTCACCCAACAAGGAAGTTTGTGGGCCCAATCATCGGGGCTCACGTACACCTCCCTTCTACAAAATCTTACGCTTCCGGAATCCAGCTGTTCCGTGGCGTTCTATCTCCAGTAGAAGGGCAACCACGTCCATATTACCTCTGAGTTGCTCCTCTACGCCCTACAAAGCAGAATCTTACACTCCGTAAGACTACGCTATTCATCATGTTTACCACGTCCACATTACCTCTAAGTAAATATCCCGTACAGATAATCCCTGCATTGTCGTACATTGATCGCAGAACTTCCACGTCCATATTACCTCTGAGTAGTTTCGCGTATCCCTCCTGAATCACTCCTACCACGTCCATAACACCTATGAGTAGGAAGATTCCATCATTTGAACCCCATATTTGCCACGTCCACATCACCTCTGAGCAAACATGTCAGGTTCTCTCAAACTTATTATCTGTACCTAACAACCAAGGTGCACAAAAGATAATAGGTCCACACAAATCATAAAGTTTATGACAGCAAAAATAAAAACACCATAAAACTCTTCATTTTTTATGTCAAAAGTAAAGAATATATCCCCAACAGGAGTTGCAAATTACACAAAACAAAGAAAAAGAAAGAAGAGAAAGAAGAGACTACAATCCCTCCCCCGGATTGGCTGAAAGCTCTTCGATCCGACGCTTCAAGGCTGCTGCCCGAATCTCTGCGGTCGCCAGGACTCGACGTTCGGCCTCTTGACGCATCACTTCTATGGCCTCAGGAGAAGTGTCATCCTCATGCTTCTCGTCCAGCTGTTGACGCTGCTGGGCCAGGGAAAGAGCCTGGCGGGTGAAAGCCGCTTCCTCTTCCTTAGATGCTATATGTTCAGCCTAGACTCACTCAGCATCTAACAAGAGTTCGGCCCGTTGGTCTTCAAGGAGAAAAATCTTGGCATTAAACTCTGCTATACTAGCGTCCAATACGGCTCGTAACTTCGCCTTCTCCTGCGTGGACTGAGATAGCCTCTCCACAGCAGCCTCAGTTTTAGCCACCTCGCGTTCCCAGACACCCACGGTGGCCTGATAAGAGGACTCAGTCTCAGCGATCAACTTTTCCTTTTTTGTCTCTATCAGAGCGGAGAGATCATTTCGCTGGATACACTAAATCTCGGAAAGCAGCTGGTCGAGCTCAGCCACCGATGCCTCCAGAATCTCGGCCATATGATCGTGGCCCTGGTGGGAACATATCAGACCAATGTGAGGGAGCGCCATAGTTTTTGCCGTCGCGAAACTCCCATTGGCATTCATCACTGCCGATACGCCCCTCTGCAGCATCTTATACACCACCTCAACGATAAACTTCACGTACTCATCCGCATCCGCCAGCACTTGCGGCGTCATAGCGGGAGTAGGAGGAGCTGCTCTGGATGGCGGACCGGAAGAAGGCCCGCCGGCTTCAATCTCCGAGGCTGAAACCTCGGCATTAACGGACTCCCCCTCAACAGGGGCTTAAACTTCGCCACTGACCTGACGAGCCAAAAGAGCGAAAGAAGCCAAGAGGGACGTCGATATCGTACCCCAAGTAGAAGGAGCAACAGAGGGTTCTAGCAAACCCTTACCCTTCTCAAGCTCGGAGGGACCAATGGCGTCAGGGGCTTCCGTCTCCAACACACTATCAGCAGGCCGCACGGGACATTCCCCCTCTAGCAAAGCAGCGAGATCAGCATTTGTTTCCTGATTCGGCTCCCCTGGAGTCAGGCTCGGCGGGCGAGTCTCATCTTCCTCACCGAATCCCTCCGCGGGGATAGAGTCTGTCGCTGCCTCCTGGTCGGCAGCCACCTCAGCCTCCGCTGCTGGGTCTGGAGTAGGGCTCGACAACGATACAGCTGACCTTCCCTCATCATGACAAGGAGGGAAATCAGCCCTCTCCTCTGTGTCGATCATATCTGTTGCTCCCGCAACAGGCTCACTCATCTCTGGAGGAACGTCATCTGAAGACGGCGAACTCTACTTCACTTCCTCATCAGGAAGCCTCTTATCTGCTGGGTCCTCAATATCAAAGGCCCCCACAGCAGCTTAAACCCTTCCGAGAACTGCTTCAACCTCAGCTTCCCTTCCAACATAGTCTGGAGATGCTAAAATCTCTGCAGGAACGACATCGTCCGGATTCTCCTCCATGGGAGATATCACAATCGGAGGAATACGCTCTTCAGATGAGCCCGCCACCTCCTTTGGTCTGCTGGCACCCGATTTTGGAGTTCGGGGTCTCCTTTTCAGCGGCTCCTGCAAAAAAGAAAGAAAGTATATGTCACAAAAATGGTAGAACTAACCAGACTATGTGGGACTCCTTACCTCCACAGGAGCTGAGTCTGTTGACACTGCCGGTGATAATGCCTTCTTCTGTCGCTTCGGCGCAGAAGAGCCAGCCTCTGTATCAGCACGTCTCTTTGGCTGATCGCCCGAGGGCTCTGCCCGACCCTCCGTGGATACGGCAGGGGTACCTCGATAACCCGCCTCTGGTGGACGGTACGATCGAGCCTTCGCCAACAGATTCTCAGTTGCCTCTAACTGGGCGCCGACAATAAAATTGGTCTTTCGATCATATCCAGGAGACACGACATTCATGGCACAGTAAAATTTGGCGGCCGAAAAAAGAATCGGCGACCGCGGATTCTGAACAGACAGCGTAAAACGAGCTCCGGTGCACCCAACATTGTAGTAATGCCAAGCTCGTGCACCGTCCAGCAAACTTTCGGTATACCCCAGGTCAATACTGGGGTTCTCCAACATCAGCTGAGCATAGCCAAATTATCGTACAAAATGGCTAGGCAAGTATGGTTCCAGGTAACACTGGTTTCTATTCCGATATACCAGATGGGACGGCCGAATGCTTTAAAACCAGCGGAATCCCCATGGAGGCAGAGTGGTGGCATCTTCACCCGAATCCGTTAACTCTTCATTGGCCTCAAAACCCAAGAAGATGGGACCAACCTTGGTGATCTCCCACCCCTGAAGGTGGGATAAAACTTTTCTGCAAACAGGAACACCAGTATGTAACCAGCTCCTCTGGTGGAAATGGCGGAGGAATGCATCTCCGGCTCTGTGGTCTTCTTCCGAGCCCGGGCTCATCACATTGGGATGGTGCAAAATTAACCATCCCATCAAGTAATGAAATGGCAGTTCGGCATGGGGAAAGTTATCATTCCTACCTCATTCATGAACCACATTTCCCGTAAATTCTCATAAACCCTGCAGCAGGTTACACACCATTGCAGGGAGTAGAGCCAGGCGATGACCAAAAACCAACTTCACAGCCGGCAGGATAAGGTTTCGGGTCACTCTCTCTACAGAGCCTGACCCTCCTGAAAAGACGTAATCCCAGAGCCAAATCATCAGATAAGCAGCCAACACTGCTTTGGATGACATCCGATGAGTAAGGTGCCAGAAGCAGCTATAGGAACGCTCATCCGACACCCGGTCCTCATTTTCCGAGGGATCCTTCTCATTTAGCCTGCTCATTTCAGAGAGCACCTCTCTACTGGAAAGCGCTGGCGAAATTGTAAACCGAGAGGGATCTTCCTTGTCTTGCTTAAAGACATAATCTCTCCAAGCAGTCACATGAGGCTGTGACCCGCCCTTTTCCTTCTTCTGCATATAATAATGATGACTCGCCACTTCCTTAAAGATGGCCATCATCTCCTCCGCTTTGTCTCCCAGGACTTGGAACTCCTCGTTGGTCGGGAAGTATTCCTCATAAGGTTCTGATCCCCAAGGGAGCCTTGACACCTCGTACATTTCATGAAGTGCGAGTCCCAGCTCCCCCATCGGAGTGAAGAAAGTCCCGGTCTGGGTGTTAAACATCTCCAGAAGCACGAAAAACATATGCCTGTTGATCTCGACGCCTGCCTGGGTAGCACGGATTGCGGCAGTCAGCCCAATCTCTAGGAGTTCGGTTCGAAACTGCGTCAGAACCCAGAGCGTCAGCTTGTCTCATTTGGAAACATAGTGACACCAACCCTCTGCCCGAAATTCACCTTTCGGGTACGACTGCTCCAACAACAACATACGACTTGTAAAAGTCGAAGCGCCAAAAGCAAATGTGTTGATGGGAACGTTACTGTAAATGCTTCCAGGACGTAGAGTCCGCCAGGTGAAAGAAGGCCCAGCCCGTACGGTGGCCATAGTATCCCTCTGATCGGAGGTAGCATCGATCTTGATGGTGCCTGCCACCGCTCCCCCCTGAGATGGGGTTAGCTCCCAAGACATCCTCCTCTTGGAAGCAACGCGACAGAAAGCCGTCAAAGGCCATTGACGCTCAAGTTGCTTAACAGTCATATTCACCCCCTTGCTGTAAAGAACCAATCTTCCTTGACCTTTAACACCTTTGCTTCAATAGAAGTAAGGCGGTCCCCAAACAGGAACTCAGGCTTCAAGAAAGTCACATTATAAGAAGTGGCAGATTTCAAAACGCTACGCTCCATCATCCGTTGGAGGAACCCATGCTGTTGTTCCCGGATTTGAGTCATTCTTTCGGGAGGCTGATCCAACATAATGGCAGCTTGGGCAGGGTTTATCACCTCTTCATTATAATCCACTCCCATCTGACAGAGGGCGGCGTCCAGAAGCACTTCATTCAAGAGCGGGACAGTCATCGACACTGGTGGTCAACAAAAGAAGGCAAAGATTCAGATATGTTAGAAACAATAAAAGAATCTGAGCCACGTTTCCATCGAAAGTGCATACCCTAAACCAAGGCTCAGACGCATCTGAAAAGAAGCTTCGGCACATCATCAGGGTCTAAACCTGTAACACCCAGTTTTCCAGAAGAGGATAATTTTGAAATTTTGTAATTATAATTATTATTTAAGGATATTTATTTCATATTATGATTTTTAGTGATTTTTAATTATTTTTAAACTATTTAAATTCATGATTTGTGATTTTTGGTGTTTTGCTAGTGAAACAGTAGAGACTGCCTATCCTAGAGCCTAGCCATGTGATTAGGTTATTTTTTGGCATTTTTGGGGTAATTTAAATTTATTAGAATTTATTTGAATTTATGGGAATTTTTAGGAATTATTTTAGAATTGTTTGGACTAGGTTGACTTTGACTAGTTTTGACCCTTGTAGACCAACCTAGGAGCTAACTCTAGTTAGTATGGACTTGGTTAGGTTATATGACTCTAGTCTAACCTAGCCTAATCATTGGTTTGGTCATTAGACTCTAATTAGCAATAGGAATTAGAAAGTCATAAGTCATGGCTTATGATTTAGAGCCTTTGGTTAATCATTTAGCTCATAGCCTTGTAGTTTGGCCCAAAGCCCAAGACAAATTCCAAAACCCTAAGCTCTAGACTAAGTGGCCAGCCACCATATCATCATTGGGAACATCACCCTATAAGTACTCTCCTAATTTTAGGGTTGCCTCTTTCTTAGGAAAGCTCAAAGTTCAAGAAGGTTCGTTTCCTATTGTATTTTAATCCCTAGATTCCCATTCCATTTCCTTTTTCATTCAAATCTCTTCCATTAGGTTCTAATATACCTATTCTTACTGATTTTGAAGTTTCATCTCAGTTTGTTGTGATTTGAGTGGATTGGAACATCAAGGAGAAGAGCTCTCGAAAGGGGGTTTTTATAGAAAGTTCAAGAATAGGTAACTCCTCCATTTCTCCATGAAATTTTGATTTCTTTTCATATTTAGGAAGCCCTAGGAGTCCCCTAAGTGTCTGCATTGGTTTTGTGTCGGGTTTCGTGAGTTTCGTGTCCTATTTGGACACGTATCATTGTCCCTATGAATGTGTTTGTGTAAATGCCTCAAAGGAAATTTTTGGGTTATTTATGAAATCTTTTTGAATGGAAATTACTATTTTGCTGTCGCTTACATATTTCTTTTGGACTGAGGTGATTATGGTGTGGTGTCGTGTCAGTTTGGACACGGGGACACGTTCGCGCGCGTTCGGGACTACATGCCCTGCTGTTCGGGGGTTGTGTCGGACACGACATGCGGCCACTTGACACGGGGTTCGACACACTTCATGGGGCACCCACTGACACACCACGTGTTAAGTTTCAGGGGCCCATGTGGCGTATCGAGGGAGTTATTCACGTTGCACCGGTCGCCACTGTCAGTCCCAGTCAGTTTTTCTTGACACTGATACGGCATTCGTATCAATCACAGACACGTCAAGGACACAGTGCAGGTCGACCTAGACCTAGCCCTAGTATAGGTGTGCACGTGTGCACGAGCACGTGGCCTAGTTCGTGCTGTGTCTTGTGCACGACACGAGTGCACGTGTGCACGACACAGTGCTCTACACTATGTCCAGATTTGCTGATTTTGGTTTTCTTGAGTTTGACACGTCGTGTCGTGTCAAGATGGACACTCAGGCACCCTAGACACTAGAAGACACCTAAGGCTAGAGTTACCAACCTAGAAATTCGTGTTTTGATTTGGTTTTATGTGTTAAATCCTAATTACCCAAATTCCTGAACTGTATATCAGTCTTGGTATTTCTAGATTTTGAATTATGAACTTCGACATTAAATTAAACCTATTTTTTACTGTTAATGTTTAGTTTTAGTCCCTAATACTATTCTCCTATGTGTATTCTAACTGTGGTTCAATTTTTGGGTTGTTTGATGAGTATTTGAATTCAAATTGGGCTTGGGAATGTTGAAACTGAAACTGGGTTCAGTTTTCTTGACTGATTTAAATGAATTGATTTTCCTTCCTTTCCTACTTCATCAAATAGCTGAAATAAACTGTTAAGTATAGACTGAAATATGTGTTGTATGAATGGTTTTCCTTTTCCTCCTATTTTCTGAACTGTGCACACATTCACCTTCCTCATACACATATGTCCACTGTTACATTAATACACATACACACACTCACATTCTAGCCTATATACTCCTACACACCCTCTCCCTATACACACATTATTTTGAAATCTGAACACTGTTTTTCCTATTCCTGAAACTGTCATTGACACAGTCACTTGAGTCTACCTAGGAACAAAGTACACTGTTAACATCCTATACACATATATGCTACACATGAAAATCTGATTTTAGATAATATGTTAAACTGAAATTTAGATAGGTTCAAGTATGAAAATCTGAGAATTTCCTATATTTGTAAAACTGAGATTTACACTCAACTATCACTCACACCCTCACCTGTAAACACACCATGTTTTCTCTCATATGTACACCCTCAACTTCAGTTCATTTCAGTCCTTGATATGCCCCATTAGAAAACCTATTGACTGTCCTAAAAATCAGTCCTATTAGCCTTCGAATTCAGCCCATGTTTCACCCCAATATCAGCCTAGGACAGGCCCTGTAGGCAACCCCATATATCAGTCCTTAATACCTCTTTCGAACCCCCACACATTAGCCTATGTTCAGCCTTCAAACCCCTCATACCAGTCCCTAATGGACAGCACAAATCAGCCACCATTAGCTCTTAATACCTGTCCTTAACCATGCCTATTGGCAATCCAAACCAATCCATGTTAGCCCACACATGGACAGCCCCCAATCAGCCCTTATGCCTTTTTGTGTGTTTGTGTAAGCTTGTATATGTGTGAACCTTATTTTATACAGGTTCCTAATCACTGTCTTCCTGTCCATATAACACACACACACACATGTCTTGATGAATACACTTTTATGCATGTTATTTTCCCTCTAATATATAGCTATATAAATATATGGATTGATACATGTGTAATATAAGGCAATGTATATGTAAATGATTAACCTATATACCATGTGTAGTGTAACTAGTGTCGATTTCTCTTTTCATGTACACTTCCATGTTTACACACACATAGCTTTACATGCTAGCTTTCTTTCTCTTATGTGTAATGTTGAATGTGATGGCTTGTGTTTGGCTTGTATAGCCTTGTGATTGGTGTGTGATTGCTAGACTAGGCTTGGTTAGGCCTAGTGAGACTTATTGGACTTGTTGAGTCAGTCTTGACCTAGTCGACCTAGTTTGACTAGTGTAGTTGACCAGAGTTGACCAAGTGTTGACTTTAGTCTAGTTTGACCTAGACAGCATGCAGATGCATTGTACATTTCATATATCACCCTCTGTATACATCTTGACTTGTGTTGCTTTAAATAGGGGTCAGGTACCTCATCTCGGACGGTACATTTACTTCAAACATTCAGATACGAGGCGAGTACATTCTCTGACCGTTTCATACTTGTCTGGATTTATATTCTTGTTCTAGATTACTGTACTTAATGCTGACACGATTGCTATCACGGATTGGTACTATACGGATCTCCTTTTGGGATGTTATCCCCTTGTATTTACTAGATACATATTATGATGTGCGTTTCACTTCCATATTGTATTTATTGAATACCTATATCCTTGTATACTCCTTGTGCATATTGTACTCTCAATATCACATGAGTTCCAGGGATAGACAATTGTACACTATTGTATAACATTGTACAACTATTGTATAATATTATACATCTATTGTAAAATATTGTACATCCATTGTATAACATTGTACACTATTGTGCAAGATAACGTAACTAGAGTGGATCCTTGTGTACTGATTGGGGAGGGAGAGTAGAATTGGTTATGTAATCAAATCCTATTGTACAAGATTGTATAACTATTGTATATGTCTATTGTACACCCACGTACAATGGAGTTACCATTGTATTTTCCTAGACCGTTTACATAACCATATTGTACTCTAAATCACAGTAGGCTTACAGTTCTTACTTATCATATTTAGATATTTTCTGTTATCAAATCTCTACTGTTTTTCATATACTTCTTTCTTTCAGCGTTTCATGTACCTTACTCTATTGCATGCTTTATATTTTATAACATGATATGAACTGCGTGAGATGTTTTGTGCTCGCTCCCGTCCTGACTGGACCTGTTGAAAATTTTACAGAGGATGATGAAGAACCCTGCACCCTTACTTGGAGTTTGCCTAGTTGACACTCGTGACCTGGACCCCTGGGAAGGTTCATGCAGCTGCTCAGGATGATACCTTGTATATTGTAGATAGCTTAGACTGTCCTCTCTTTTTATGTTTAAACTGTTATCTTTATTTTCAGAGTTTTATATTTTATAGATGTTGAGACTTGTTATTTATTTCTGCTGTACCTCAGTTGAGGATTTCTTATCTATTTCCATCGTGCTACATTCTACCTTAGATTGTGATTGAGTTGTACCTCTGTGTTGGCCTCCTTTTGGAGAGTATATTCATGTTATGTAGTTATAGTTCATGACCTAGAACAGCGTTCTACCGCCGACACTGCGGCGTAGGCTGGGCATTGTTACGTCCTTGTACCCTCACAGTGGGTGCGGGTCGTGACACGTTTTTAGTGGTGGCCCATGCAGGTCGAGTTTATGTAGTGGTATTCGAACTAGAGTATCACTACAGCCTGCAGTAGGATTAGAATATTTTTTTGGAGGTACTCAATCACATTAGGAAAAACTCTTAATCAGATTCCTTTTATTCAATTTGCTACTTATTGTTTTTCCCTTGAATATAAACTGTCCTCCTTTGAATTTTTGCTTCATTCTCAGAAATTGTTTCTTGTTTTGATCTGTCTTCATGATAATTATGAAGGCACGATCTCATCGCTTCGGTTCGGGAGATACTATCGGGAGGCTGGCCACCTCTCGTCCTGTTCATCAGGGCCTCGAGACCACAGCTTCTGTTGTGCCGACTCAGGTTGGCATTTCTGCTACATTGGAGGTGCACCTCTATCTGTATAGAGATTTTCTCCCGTTATTTCTGATTTCTCTCAGCAGCGGTGATTCATGCAGCATCAGCAGCAGACCAAGGGAAACTAGCAGGGTGAGCTATCGTCAGGACAGTCAAGGATGCACAGACCATTGGATATCTTGCTGCAAGTTCCGTTCTTCTCAATTCCATTCCCGGAATTGTCTTTTATAACTACCTTGAAATCCGATTCCATCTGTTCCTTGCTGATTTATTAAGTTTGTCATGTTGTTCTTTTGTTATGTTATTTTTCTTCAGAATCATATGGGCTAGGTCACCTAAATCATGGGATCTAGAATCTTTGATAGTCGTGTTAGTTGGCATAGTGAGGACATGTAGTCAGATTTCAGATGTATTTCTTGGGTATGGGAATTTAAGGTTTTCGCCGTCGCATGCGGCAATGCAAAAATTTTAAATACCATGAACCTAGAGGTACGTACCTTAGTCAAGGACTCTGTGATTATCGTAGCCTTGCTCACTAGCATGATGAAGACTCTAGACAACATGATTTTGGGCAGACGCATATGATTAGCAGGTTGTATCTTGAGAAGGTTTAAAACATCATACCCTTTTTATTGTTATAAATGACTCAGGAGTAGGGATATTTAGTTTGTAGAGCTTGTTCATAGGTAGTTCCTTCATAGTATAATGATATAGTGACTTGTAGAGTGTCTGTACCCTAGAGGTGATAGTTAGCATTGGTGCTAGAATAGAAATCCATTGCAGATAATTCCCTGTTATTATGATACCAACCAGTTACGTATAGGATGTTAGTATGCCATACAACCTTGATGATTTATTATAGTTTTCCTTTACCCTTCCAGTAAGGCACCTAGTGACCAGAGCCTGCTCTTGAGCATAGTTGTAGTTTCACCTAAGACTAAGAGGTCTATATATATAGATGATATACTTAGGATATATGTGATGGGTTATTGTTCTTGAGCATATATATATGTGGTATTTGGGATTGGTGTGCTTAGCTTGTGGGTAATTAGTTATGGGTGACTTGATAGGATTTGGAAGTTAAGAGTTAGTCTATTATAGAGTTTTCTTTGCTAATCCCTAGTTGCCAACACTAGGTAGCTAGCATAGGTAAATCCTAAGAAGTTGACCAGCTGATGACCAAGTACTAGGATGTTGAGAAAATTGACTAGTGATTGACCCTTGTCTATGTTCGACCTAGAAGGGGTGCGATCATCTTAATTTCGAGGACAAAATTTTTATAAGGTGGGTAGGATTGTAACACCCAGTTTTTCAAAAGAGGATAATTTTGAAATTTTGTAAATATAATTATTATTTAAGGATATTTATTTTATATTATGATTTTTAGTGATTTTTAATTATTTTTAAACTATTTAAATTCATGATTTGTGATTTTTGGTGTTTTGCTAGTGAAACAGTAGAGACTGCCTATCCTAGAGCCTAGCCATGTGATTAGGTTATTTTTTGGCATTTTTGGGGTAATTTAAATTTATTAGAATTTATTTGAATTTATGGGAATTTTTAGGAATTATTTAGAATTGTTTGGACTAGGTTGACTTTGACTAGTTTTGACCCTTGTAGACCAACCTAGGAGCTAACTCTAGTTAGTATGGACTTGGTTAGGTTATATGACTCTAGTCTAACCTAGCCTAATCATTGGTTTGGTCATTAGACTCTAATTAGCAATAGGAATTAGAAAGTCATAAGTCATGGCTTATGATTTAGAGCCTTTGGTTAATCATTTAGCTCATAGCCTTGTAGTTTGGCCCAAAGCCCAAGACAAATTCCAAAACTCTAAGCCCTAAACTAAGTGGCCAACCACCATATCATCATTGGGAACATCACCCTATAAGTACTCTCCTAATTTTAGGGTTGCCTCTTTCTTAGGAAAGCTCAAAGTTCAAGAAGGTTTGTTTCCTATTGTATTTTAATCCCTAGATTCCCATTCCATTTCCTTTTTCATTCAAATCTCTTCCATTAGGTTCTAATATACCTATTCTTACTGATTTTGAAGTTTCATCTCAGTTTGTTGTGATTTGAGTGGATTGGGACATCAAGGAGAAGAGCTCTAGAAAGGGGGTTTTTATAGAAAGTTCAAGAATAGGTAACTCCTCCATTTCTTCATAAAATTTCGATTTCTTTTTATATTTAGGAAGCCCTAGGAGTCCCCTAAGTGTCTGCATTGGTTTTGTGTCGGGTTTCATGAGTTTCGTGTCCTATTTGGACACGTATCATTGTCCCTATGAATGTGTTTGTGTAAATGCCTCAAAGGAAATTTTTGGGTTATTCACGAAATCTTTTTGAATGGAAATTACTATTTTGCTGTCGCTTACATATTTCTTTTGGACTGAGGTGATTATGGTGTGGTGTCATGTCAGTTTGGACATGGGGACACGTTCGCGCGCATTCGGGACTACATGCCCTGCTGTTCGGGGGTAGTGCCGGACACGACACGTGGCCACTTGACACGGGGTTCGACACACTTCATGGGGCACCCACTGACAGGCCACGTGTCAAGTTTCAGGCATCCACGTGGCGTGTCGAGGGAGTTATTCACGTTGCACCGGTCGCCACTTTCAGTCCCAGTCAGTTTTTCTTGACACTGATACGGCGTTCGTATCAATCACAGACACGTCAAGGACACAGTACAGGTCGACCTAGACCTAGCCCTAGTATAGGTGTGCACGTGTGCACGAGCACGTGGCCTAGTTCGTGCTGTGTCTTGTGCATGACACGAGTGCACGTGTGCACGACACAGTGCTCTGCACTATGTCCAGATTTGCTGATTTGGGTTTTCTTGAGTTTGACACGTCGTGTCGTGTCAAGATAGACACTCAGGCACCCTAGACACTAGAAGACACCTAAGGCTAGAGTTACCAACCTAGAAATTCGTGTTTTGATTTGGTTTTATGTGTTAAATCCTAATTACCCAAATTCCTGAACTGTATATCAGTCTGGGTATTTCCAGATTTTGAATTATGAACTTCGACATTAAATTAAACCTATTTTTTTTCTGTTAATGTTTAGTTTTAGTCCCTAATACTATTCTCCTATGTGTAATCTAACTGTGGTTCAATTTTTGGGTTGTTTGATGAGTATTTGAATTCGAATTGGGCTTGGGAATGTTGAAACTGAAACTGGATTCAGTTTTCTTGACTGATTTAAATGAATTTATTTTCCTTCCTTTCCTACTTCATCAAATAGCTGAAATAAACTGTTAAGTATAGACTGAAATATGTGTTGTATGAATGGTTTTCCTTTCCCTCCTATTTCCTGAACTGTACATACATTCACCCTCCTCATACACATATGTCCACTGTTACAATAATACACATACACACACTCACATTCTAGCCTATATACTCCTACACACCCTCTCCCTACACATACATTATTTTGAAATCTGAACACTGTTTTTCCCATTCCTGAAACTGTCATTGACACAGTCACTTGAGTCTACCTAGGAACAAAGCACACTGTTAACATCCTATACACATATATGCTACACATGAAAATCTGATTTTAGATAATATGTTAAACTGAAATTTAGATAGGTTCAAGTGTAAAAATCTGAGAATTTCCTATGTTTGTAAAACTGAGATTTACACTCAACTATCACTCACACCCTCACCTGTAAACACACCATGTTTCCTCTCACATGTACACCTTCAACTTCAGTTCATTTCAGTCCTTGATATGCCCCATTAGAAAACCTATTGACTGTCCTAAAAATTAGTCCTATTAGCCTTCGAATTCAGCCCATGTTTTACCCCAATATCAGCCTAGGACAGGCCCTGTAGGCAACCCCATATATCAGTCCTTAATACCTCTTTCGAACCCCCACACATTAGCCTATGTTCAGCCTTCAAACCTCTCATACCAGTCCCTAATGGACAGCACAAATCAGCCACCATTAGCTCTTAATACCTGTCCTTAACCATGCCCATTGGCAGTCCAAACCAATCCATGTTAGCCCACACATGGACAGCCCCCAATCAGCCCTTATGCCTTTATGTGTGTTTGTGTAAGCTTGTATATGTGTGAACCCTATTTTACACAGGTTCCTAATCACTGTCTTTCTGTCCATATAACACACACATACACATGTCTTGATGAATACACTTTTATGCATGTCATTTTCCCTCTAATATATAGCTATATAAATATATGGATTGATACATGTATAATATAAGGCAAATGTGTATGTAAATGATTAACCTATATACCATGTGTAGTGTAACTAGTATCGATTTCTCTTTTCATGTACACTTCCATGTTCACACACACACATAGCTTTACATGCTAGCTTTTTTTCTCTTATGTGTAATATTGAATGTGATGGCTTGTGTTTGGCTTGTATAGCCTTGTGATTGGTGTGTGATTGCTAGACTAGGCTTGGTTAGGCCTAGTGAGACTTATCGGACTTGTTAAGTCAGTCTTGACCTAGTCGACCTAGTTTGACTAGTGTAGTTGACCAGAGTTGACCAAGTGTTGACTTTGGTCTAGTTTGACCTAGACAGCATGCAGATACATTGTACATTTCATATATCACCCTCTGTATACATCTTGACTTGTGTTGCTTTAAATAGGGGTCAGGTACCTCATCTCGGACGGTACATTTACTTCAGACATTCAGATACGAGGCGAGTACATTCTCTGACCGTTTCATACTTGTCTGGATTTACATTCTTGCTCTAGATTACTGTACTTGATGCTGACACGATTGCTATCACGGATTGGTACTATACGGATCTCCTTTTGGGATGTTATCCTCTTGTATTCACTAGATACATAATGTGATGTGCGTTTCACTTCCATATTGTATTTATTGAATACCTATATCCTTGTATACTCCTTATGCATATTGTACTCTCAGTATCACATGAGTCCCAGGGATAGACAATTGTACACTATTGTATAACATTGTACAACTATTGTATAACATTGTACATCTATTGTATAATATTGTACATCCATTGTATAACATTGTACACTATTGTGCAAGATAACGTAACTAGAGTGGATCCTTGTGTACTGATTGGGAAGGGGGAGTAGAATTGGTTATGTAATCAAATCCTATTGTACAAGATTGTATAACTATTGTATATGTCTATTGTACACCCACGTACAATGGAGTTACCATTGCATTTTCCTAGACCGTTTACATAACCATATTGTACTTTAAATCACAGTAGGCTTACAGTTCTTACTTATCATATTTAGATATTTCCTGTTATCAAATCTCTACTGTTTTTCATATACTTCTTTCTTTCAGCGTTTCATGTACCTTACTCTATTGCATGCTTTATATTTTCTAATATGATATGAACTGCGTGAGATGTTTTGTGCTCGCTCCCGTCCTGACTGGACCTGTTGAAAATTTTACAGAGGATGATGAGGAACCCTGCACCCTTACTTGGAGTTTGCCTAGTTGACACTCGCGACCTGGACCCCTGGGGAGGTTCAGGCAGCTGCTCAGGATGATACCTTGTATAGTGTAGATAGCTTAGACTGTCCTCTTTTTTCATGTTTAAACTATTATTTTTATTTTCAGAGTTGTATATTTTATAGATGTTGAGACTTGTTATTTATTTCTGATGTACCTCAGTTGAGGATTTCTTATCTATTTCCATCGTGCTACATTTTACCTTAGATTGTGATTGAGTTGTACCTCTGTGTTGGCCTCCTTTTGGAGAGTATATTCATGTTATGTAGTTATAGTTCATGACCTAGAACAGCGTTCTACCGCCGATACTGCGGCGTAGGCTGGGCGTTGTTACGTCCTTGTACCCTCACAGTGGGTGTCGTGACAAAACCCATGCGCGTCAGCAGTGGAGCTTCGGCGCATCATCAGGGTCTAAACCAATGTGCGTCAGCAGTGGAGCTTCGGCACACCATCCGGGTCTAAACCCATGTGCGTCAGCAGTGGAGCTTCGGCGCATCATCAGGGTCTAAATCCATGCGCGTCAGCAGTGGAGCCTCAGCGCATCATCAGGGTCTAAACCCATGCGCGTCAGCAGTGGAGCCTCGGCGCATCATCAGGGTCTAAACCCATGCGCGTCAGCAGGAAAGCTTTAGCACATCATCAGGACTCACGGTCCATGCGCGTTGGCGTAGACGAAAGAAAAATATGGTAAAGAATGATGAAACCCACCAGTCACCGCCGGTCGAACGTCGACGGGCGCCCGAGGGACATCATCTGCAACAGCCTCCATAGGTTCTTTTCTTTTGCCTCGTCCTCGGCCAGCACCACCGCGAGGAGTCTTGGGGGCCATCTCGTGAAAGAAGAAAGTTAGGGTTTTCTTTTCAAAAAAAGAACTCTAAAAGAGAAAGCAAAGTGGAGAAGAACCCTCTCTCTTCATCAGACGCCTATTTATAGGCTTAGACATACGCAAAAACCGATGAGGAGTGACATCAGCCGTCGCCTCGGATTCCATGAAGAGATAAACTGCAAAATAAATCCAAAAAGATCATCATTAATCTCTTTTGGTTACTTTGAAGCATTATCATTTGTATTAACTGAGAGGAGCATGCGCCCCATCACTGATGCGCGGAGTATCCATGCGCCCGAACAGTCATGCGCCCCGTTGAAGACACCACCATGCTTCTTATTCAAAGTATTCCAAAACTTGACAAAAAAATTTAGAAACTTTGAAGGGGGTCTTGTAGAAGCATACAATTTTAGAACCAGAAATCCTATACGCCTAACACTACATGCGCCAGGAAGCTCAGATGAAGTACTTGGCACAACAAACAGCAAAAGCATGGACATAAAAAGAAGATTTTTTATTTCATATAAAAGTCTATTACATGTCTAAAATAGGCTGTACAAAGGAGAACTTCTACAAAAAGAAAAGACCCTAAGTCTACATCCAGGCGCAACAAACACAATGCGCTCTCAAACATGCGCATCTCGCCATACGCTCTCAGCCAGGCGCAGCAACCACCATGCGCTCTCAAACAGGAGCATCTCACCATGCGCTCTCAGCCAGGCGCATCCCTTCAGCAGCTCAGTTATGTGCATCCCTTCAGCCTTCAGCGGCTCAGTTATGTGCATCCCTTCAGCAGCTCAGTTATGTGCCGTCCTTCAGTCAGACGCATCATAAAGTCTCAGCATATGCGTCATCAAATGGTTCGACTAGTGAAGTATTTATTGAGCAGAACGAGGGTGGAAAATCAACTCTCTAGCTAGAGAAAAAGCTCCCCAAACCAAGGAAGAGGAGAGCACCGCAATCGACCCGCGGCTAAAGGAGCATCTTTCAACCGAACCAGAATGGGCGACACCCACTCTAGCAAGAGGAGGAGCTCTCCCAAAGCCCAAGGAATATGATCGGAGCACCGCAATTCCGATCTGCGACTCTTCCAGCATAACGGAGACGGGGCTCGAGCATCCCGATCTTTGGATGCAACAGGCACCTTCCGCCTGCCTCAGAAACCCTCAACTCCGACTTTTGGATGTAACAGTCACCTTCAAGTGCATCAATGAGGACAATGTGTCGCATCTTCACCCTAGGGGGCATCACGTCAACAGAATGTCCTCGAGCAAACAAGTTTATTTCGGGAGGACGTAAGAGAACGAGAAGCAAACTCTCTCCATGCCATTATTTATAGGCCGGGCAAATCAAACCCATGCGCCAAGTGGCTGGCTCTTCGAATCCCGTGTAATGAATTTACATTAATGGTGATGAACCTGACGCTTCAAATTCAGCCAAGTCAAAACGGTTATTTAAAGTACTTGAAGAACGTAACAGTCGGGCCAATAAAGACGTATCATGCAAACAGATGCGCTGGTCAGACCGTGCATCATACAGATGCGCCCATCAGTACCAAGCACCTTCTGAGGATGCGCCCCCATGCGTCCTCATGTGCCTAGTGGAACGCAGATCAATGCACCCACTCAAAGGCCCATTATATGTCAAAGAATATTAAATGCTGAAGTCTGACAGAGTTGGCAGCACGTCCCCCGAGGACTGAACAGTTGACAGCTTTTTCGGAAGACGAAGCATCGCCGACGTCAGCATCATCATTACTTTCCTTCGGCAGTTACAAGCCATGTGGCCGCCCAACCATTTCGCATGCGCCTCCGCAGCCATGCGCCCAAATCTCTACATGTGCCTTAAAAGCCATGCGCCTTAGACTTTTCTCTGATCCCTAAAGACAGAAGTCAAGTTACTACTGAAGTCCCGCATGCGCCTCAAAAGCCATGCGTCCAGACTGGTTCGTGACTCCTAAAGGTTACAAGCCTAAGTCTCCTCATGCACCCAATCCCAGGCGTATCCTATCAGATCACTCCCCACCAAATCCGAGATCTTTGAGCCATGGACCGACGATACGTATCCTTTGACTCGATTCAGCCTATAAAGGGGTACTAATCACCCAAGATCTCAGCAACTGAAAGATCCTCTCCATTGCTACGTGTCAGCTCGATCGCAGCCCACAAAGGCAATAGGAAGGATTCAACTCCTCAATCAGAGCGCATCACCCATTCGCCTCCATCAGCAATCACCACGTGGCATCCCCACAAACCGGCACATCCTACTTATACGTGCATGAGCAGCCAGCCTGCAAGCTATAAATAGAGGGACTATTTCCTTCTTCCAGATCTACGGACAGAGAGATCCACAAACAGACCTACGAACACACACACAGAGAGGCAGATACAGACACTCAACGTCTTCTTCTTCTCCGTGAGCTCCAGCACCCAGAACAACTCAGACCTTTTAGAACCGATAACCATCGTCAGATCGTCAACGGAGTCAACACATTACCACTCGCTCCATCGGCACAAGGGATCCAGATAAACAAAAGTGTTCTCCTAGGACTACGTCTAAGTCCTACATTGTAACACTGTTCTGTTTGTAATTGAAATTTCAATCAAAAGATTTTAATGGCAAACAAGCTGGCGACTCTGCTGGGGACCTCTTTCTCCTCCACCGAGAAAGCTGTGTCATAATCCGACGACGTGAAGGTGGGCTCCTCCCACAAGACGCTGGTCGTACGCCTCAATCAACAGGCCTATGAGGAGTTCATCTCTGAAGGCAGTGCGAGTCTTTCGAAGCGGCTGTCGAAGCCGAAGAAGACTCGCCAGGTCTGGGTGCGCAAGGTCGACGCCTCTGGTACGAAGAAGTCCAAGGCAGCACGTGCCATGCACCTTAAACGTGCTATGCCGGTAGTAAACCAGAAGCATGCGCTCACATTCATGCGCGCTGTTGATGGTAAGCTATATAAGGTCGACTCGGGTGCTTTTGCGCCAGAAACGAGCCGACCTTCAAAGTCTTTGTCTCACTTGGGCACTTCTACTGCATTCGCAACCAAGTCAAGCAAGGCAAACCCTGTGGTCCTGAACTCCCGTGCCTCCACTGGTTGTGCGTCTGAGGTTCGTTCAAGTCACTGTAAATGTTGTTCCCCTACTACTGATCTGAGCACTGTTTGGTATTGGATCAGGGGGTACAACATTCACTTGACCAACCCGACGCTTGGCCTTGTCATACGCCTGATGGGGGTGCGAAGGTGGCACTCTCCTCCAATGACCTGCGTAACGTGATCACTCACAAACGCCGGTCAGGAGAGTCGACTGACAAGCACAGTGCGCCCCTTACAGGGTACGTCTGTGCTGTAGTCACCATCAACTGTTGTTGCAAAACAGCAGTCCCGCCACCAAGGCAGTCGGTGATCCAGTGGTTGCAATCATCAACACCTCTCCGACGTCGCCTCGGGAAGAAGGTGTCAATTGAAGAGGAACCAGAACTAAAGGTTGCTTCATGCAACGTAATCTCTAATTCCTTGTCAATCAAAAAGGCGACTGGTCATTTCTCGTCCTCGTCCAAGAGCCAGCCGAGGAGAACCAAGACAACTATCCCATCCTCTAGAGTGTTTGAAGGCACTCGGGGGAGAAAGAAGATCCTGGAGGAAGCTGGGGGTAGTCAAGCCCTTGTTGATCCTCCTTCTGAAGACGAAGATATCCTCCAGAGCACAGCTGGGGTGGATCTTCATTCTGGGGACGAAATCAGCCTCCCGAGCACAGCTGGGGGCAGTCTAGCCCCTGTGAATCTGTGCCTCAAGGATGAAGAAGTCCTCTAAGACAGAACTGGGGGTAATCAGGCCATTGCGGATACTTCTCCCGAAGATGAGGGTGTCCTCCAGAACGTAGCTGGGGATAGCCAGGACGAAGCTCAAGGAGAGGCAACTCCCCTACAGAAGAGTGAGGCCGAGAGTGAAGCCTCAACCGATCCATCCACTTCCAGCTGTATCATGACAGTATACATGACTGGGGGTGATACCGAGCCAGATGCGCCGCCAGCAGACTTCGTCCAGCGCATGGATACTCTGGAGGGAGGACTCAGAACCCTCTCTGCCTCCATGTAAATACTGACTCAAGCAGTGTTTGAAATATGATCCGCTTTGGCCAGAGCGCCTTCTACCGGTCCTGACCCAGGGGCCAATGGAGAATCAAGGTACCCCTTCAACGGGTATCCTTGGATATAGACCGCTGCGAAGCACCATGGACGTCGGAGCCTTCAAATGCTCAACTCCAGGCGGTACCACCTTCCCCGACTCCCAGCTCCACGGAAGACGTGGTCGAAATGATCAGGGACTTGTGCGAGCGCTTTGAATCCAAGAATAGACAAGAGGAGCGTCAAAAGATGGGGATCCCCCAACCATATTCCCTCGAATGGAACAAAGTGGTTTATCCTCCTAAGTATAATCCACAAACATTGACGCCATACGACGGAAAGGACTCTCCGCATCGCTATCTGACGTACTTCCAGTCTCAAACGGGACATCTCTCGAAGGAGGACACCCTCCTTACCAGCATATTTGTTGGGGCACTGAAAGGAGTGGCTTACGACTGGTACAGCAGTCTTTCCGACAACTCCATATCTTTCTTCGACAACTTGACGCGTCTCTTCCTCGATCGTTTCTACGACGGAGGGAAGGACATGACAATGGCGTCCCTCATAGAGATACGTCAGAAGGAGAAGGAAACAGTTCGAGTATTCATCGAACGCTTCCGACAGGCCTGCCTCAGACTGCCCCCGGGCATGCCAGAACACGCACTCCTCTCCTCTTGCAGCATGAACATGCTACCTGCAATCAAACTTTGGCTCAACTCTACTCCTCCTTCCGACTGGAGTTCCTTGATCATCGAAGCCGAAGCAGCAGAAAAGAAGGCGTCCAATGCTCGCCTTCTGGGAGTTAGTTTCCCTGCCTTTAAGGACAAGGAGAAACGGCCTGCAGCCAACAACCCTGGACGAGAGACGACGGAGAAACAGGCATTGACTGTCAATGCCTCCAAAGGTGCATCAACACCAACCCAGAAGCCTCCACTTCCACCAGATGACTGCCGTCGCAACGCCAGGATCGTTTGATACTCCTCCGGTGACAACAGATGGACGAGCATGTCCTCCCGTGCACCGCCGAATGTAGACGATGCTCCCGGCGTACCAGCAGACGGTCGCTCCATAGCCATCTCCTGGAACTGCTGGATCTGCTCGACCAACCGCTGTGTAGCTTCCTGCGTAGCGTGGGTCATCTGTCGCAGCGCCTCAGTAGTGTCCTCAAGCCTCTTAAAGCGTGAGATGAGCGCATAATCATCTGTATGCGGCACCACCATCCTCTGCAGCATCTCGTCACGCAGAGCTGTGATCTGCGCATCGACACTCTGCTGGTGGCAGAGCGACTCCTCCGTCTGTGCGGGGCAGGGCACACTAGTGGCAGTCGTAGAGGCCTGTAACGCAATGAAGGCACCATAGGAGCCCGTACCATAGTATGTACCCCTATGCATTCCACCAACGGCCCTCATCCACAGCTCATCATCTGACTGAGCTGCGGCGGCCGGGGGCTGCTGGAAAGTGCTAGCACCAGCTCCCTCTGACCGTGTCGACCCGGCCTCCCTAAGCCTCAAAAAGTCGGCCTAGAAATAACATCTATATAAATTCTCACGTGGTCGCTAAAAATTAATATTAATGAACTAGCATTAAGTAAAACTTCAAAAACTCGGCCAAGAAATAACATCTATATGAATTTTCTACGTAACTAAAAATTAATATTAATGAACTAGCATTAAGTAAAACTTACATAGGTGTCCCGGGCCTTGTCGTCTACGAACTGCTCCCCCTTCGTGTGCCTGGCGAGGAACAAGGTCACCATATTCGGGTCTTCTCCCGATTCAACCTGTTACAAAATTATTATATGATTTGTCAGTTAAGTTGAAAGAAATATATTACTATAAAGTATTAATTATGGGTATACGGCGAGATATGTACCATATGAGTGAAAAAATCTATGATAGACCGTGACCCACCATACCACTGCGACTCCGCCTGTCGCGCTCTTTTAGACTTCGCGGACTTCTTGTTGTAGGTTCCCTCCTCGAATCTCCTCTTCATTGTCGCCCAGCCTGCGATAGAGATCCAACCCTGAATAGGCTCTTCCCGACGCTCGCGATCCTTTTGGTTGAGGATCGCATCACTAATGAGCTTGCTGGCGACGCTGAAAAAAATAGACTCGACAGCAACGGTGCAGTTGGGAGGGAAGAAGTAAGTCAGCTAAAAAATCATAGAAGTACGTAAGTTATAACATAACATACTAAATGTTAAAAGAAAATAAACTTTTACGTACCGAGAAGTGCTCAAACCAGAAGGCCTTTTTGTCGGCCGGGACATCCCTCCAGTTGATCCAGGGCCCCCCGTAGTTCTGTCGCAGGAATGTCCCCAGCGACCGGTGTACGGAGGAGGGATAATACCTGTAAAATGGAATTAAAATTTATTAAACAAATTTATAATAAATTTAAACAAATTAAATGCAACAATATTTTTACTTACCGTATGGTCCGAGTACAGGCCCAAATCTCCAACCTCAGATCCCCCTCCGGACGACACGGAAGATCTGTCTCAAATGGGAGCTGCAGCCTGCCCCTGTCCCTACCCCTTCCCCTGTCCGCAGCCTGCCCCTCGGCCTCGCCCTCGCCCTTGGCGTGGGCCTCGCCATCGCCCTCGTCCTCGGCATGGGCCTCGGCCTCGGCCTGCTCCTCAGTAGTGGGGTCGACCTCTGGAATACTCGACGGCACTGGCTGCGTAGAAGAAGAAGGCCCTAGCCTGGAACTGCTAGAGCCCGGTATGGTGACACTGCCGGCGACTAGACCGCTGGTGTATACTGGAGTGCGGGAGGATGACGAGTCGGTAGGAGGAGTGGTAGATGGAGACTGTCGGCCTCGTCGACTCCCAACAGCACCGGAACCAAAGGATCTACGTCGAGCCATATCTGAAAAAATACAGAAGTAAACCATACTACATCTGAAAAAAACAAAAGTAAACCATACTACATCTGAAAAATAACAAAAGTAAACCATACTTCATCTAAAAAATAACAAAAGTAAACCATACTACGTCAAGGTTATGTCTAATCAGATTTGTGCTCCAATATGGCAGAACCCAGAATATACTTCTTTTGGTCCAGTTATGATCTTCGTCAAATCCCTCGCAACGGCTGCTCGTTGTAGGATCTTCAATAGCACTTGGGATTTCTTTTACTTGCTCCCATGTGTCCTCTCCGGACCACATTGGCGGTGGAGCGCCCTTCTCCATAGCTCCGACACGAAAAGCAGTTCTGTTCCTACGGTACGGATGGTCTTTCGCCAAGAACTGTCGGTGACAATCAAAGAAGCATGGCTTTCCTCCGTGTCTCAAACGAAAAGCCTTAGTGTGGTCCATGCAATACGAACATGAAAGCCGATCATGAGTGCTCCATCCAGATAACATTCCATAAGCCGGAAAGTCGTTGATTGTCCATATTAGTGCTGCCCGTATCTGAAAATTCTATTTTTTCGAAGCATCACACGTGTACGCCCCTGTTTCCCATAGCTGCTTCAGATCATCTATCAACGGCTGTAAGTACACGTTGATGTTCCTCTTTGGTTTGTTCGGACCGGAGATGATAATAGTTAAGAATATGTAAGGTGTCTTCATGTACATCCAAGGCGGTAGGTTGTACGGAGTGAGGATTACCGGCCAGCATAAATATTGGAAGCCTGAAAGACCAAATGGGGTGAAACCATCAGAGCAGAGTCCCAACCTTACATTATGCGCATCAGAAGCAAAATTAGGATATGCTCGATCAAAGTGCTTCCATGCTTCTCCATCAGATGGGTGATCCAACACTCCTTCGGTCTGTTATCGCTTGTGCCAACTCATATTTTTGGCAGTCTCTTTCACCATGAACAACCTCTGCAACCGCGGCGTCAACGGCAAGTAGTGCATTGAAGCAGTCGATCTTCTAGACATGCCTGCAGCAGTTGTCTTGTAGCGATCAGCACCACAGAATCCGCACACTTCTACATCCTTACGATCTTTGTAGTAAAGCATGCATCCGTTCTGACAGCAATCGATCTTATCGTATCCCATCCAGAGGGATCTTACCATCCTCTTAGAGCGGTAAAAGTCTTTCGGTAACTTGGCACCCTCTGACAAGATATCGGTAATCAACTCGAGCACTCTATTGTAGCATTCTTGTGACATGTTAAAGTCAGACTTTATGCTTAAGAGCCGAGTGATCACCTCTAACAGTGAATGGTCCTCATAGCCAGGGTACAAAGGAGTCCTTGCATTCTCCAGAAACTCCATGAACTTCGCGGCATCGGCATTCGGTGCTTCCTCAGCTGCGTCACGATTGTATGGATCGAAACTAGGCCCAACAGCATCGAAGACCATGTTAACGTACTCGTTGTCGACACCAGTTCGGTTGTGGATATTCATATAAGGCTCCATATAAGGCTCAACATGAGGCTCCACATAAGGCTCCGCTTGGAATGCTAAAGGTACAAGCTCTCCATGTGCGGTCCATTGGTAATAATTTGGAAGGGAACCCTTTGTGTATAAGTGATACGTCACATCCAATTCTGGTTGAAACTTTATGTTCCGACATTTTGCACACGAGCACTTAATGTCCATGCCGTCCATGGATTGAGAAAATACCTTCGCGAATTGGAGGAATTGTTCTACTCCGGCGATGTATTCATCTCGCACACCGTACCTGTCATCTCGAATGCGGTTGTACATCCACGAACGATTTAGCAGATACATGGATATAGCCATTTCTAGATATCTGCAAATATGAATAAACTTCAAAACTAAAATGAATATACTACATACTACATACATACATATATACTGCGAACCCCCTAGGGGCCCTACCCCGAGCAGCAGACCCCCCAACCCCACGAGCAGCAAGAAGGTCCTAACCCGATGTACGGCCGTGACTCGGGACCATTCCTATGAGTATCGGGATCAAGGAAAATAGACGACGACATTAACCAACCAAAAAAACTACGTGTTACAAATATCGACACTATCGGTACGTGGTTTCGAATCGGAGTATCAGATTTTTTGGAATCGGAAAATAAATAATTATTAATAAATTATCAGATTTTTTGGCACTATCGGTGCCCCTGATCCAGCCCCCCTCCCCCCCGCACCCCGCACCCCCTACACCACCCCTAACCCTAACCCGAACCCTATCCCTAACCCCTCCCCCACCAGCCCCCCTCCCCTCCCCAGCCCCCCATCACCCCCCTGTTCCCTTCCCCCACCAACCACCCCTAACCTTAACCTGAACCCTTACCATAACCCTGCCCTCCCCCCCAACCCCCCTCCCACCCTCACCCCCCAGCCGCCCTCCCCCCTCCCCTCCTACACACCTACCCCTAACCCGAACCCTAACCGTTCCCCCTAGCTCCCCCTCCTCACCTCCAGCCGCCCTCACCACCCTGCCCTACCCCCCAGCCACCTCCAACCATTTCTCACCCCCAACCACCTGCACCCCCTGCCCCTCCCCTCGAGCCACCAGCACCCCCCAACCACCAATAACCAAAATAGAGAGAGAGAGAGAGAGAGGGAGAGGGAGTCACGTACCGGAGGAGAGTCACCAGAGAGAGTGAGAGTCGCCGGAGAGAGTGCGAGCGCCGGAGAGAGTGAGAGTGAAAGCGCCGGAGGGAGAGAGTGAGAGAGTAAAATGGATGGGAGAAAAATGAATCGGGGGGGGGGGGAGAGAATTTAATTTAATTAGAATTTGGCGATGTTCATACTAACGTCGCTAAATTAGTCGCTATTAGCGACGTCATAGCGACGTTTTGCGACGACTAGCTCATGTAACTAGTATACGTCGTTGTCACGTCGCTATTTTCGTCGCTAGTAGCGACTGTTAGCGACGTATAATTAAAACGTCGCTAATGTCCACAATTTAGTGATGTTTTACGAACGTCGCTAAATTTACGTCGCCAATTGAGCAAATTTTGGTAGTGGAAGGCATGTTAATTAGGACCACCATGATCTCGAGTTTTATCATGACTATAACTATGAACATGACCACTGCCACGACCGCGACCATGACCGTGATCGCGACCACGTCTTTGTCTATATTTATTTGCATTCGCTTCAGGGAATGGTTGTGATCCAGTAGGGTGGGAGTTATGATTTTTCATTAAGAGCTCATTATTTTGTTCAACAACAAGTAGGCATGAGATTAATTGAGAATATTTTGTAAAACCTTTTTTACGGTACTGCTGCTGCAGGAGCATGTTTGTGGCATAGAAAGTAGTGTATATTTTTTCCAACATATCTTCTTCAGTAACATTATCTCCGCACAATCTCATTTGAGACATAATTATGAACATTGCAGAGTTATATTCATTTACCGTTTTGAAATCTTGCAACCTCAGGTGTATCCAATCATAACGAGCCTTTGGGAGTATCACACTCTTTTGATGATCATAACGTTCCTTCAAGTTTTTCCATAAAACAATTGGGTCTTTTACTCCAAGATATTTCGATTTCAGCCCTTCATGTAGGTGATGTCGAATGAAAAGTATTGCCTTTGCTTTGTCTTGTTCGCTTGCCTTATTTTTCTCTTTGATGGCATGTGTAAGGTTCTTTGCACTCAAAAAGATTTTAGCCTCAAGAACCCAAGTCAAATAATTTCTTTCAAAAATATCATGAGCAACAAACTCAAGCTTGGTGATGTTTGTCATATGTCTGAAAAAGAAGTATTACTTTAGAATATAATACATATACTCAAATCTACAAGTTTGAGTTTTATTAATTAGGCTTCAAGCCTAACATAAATTTTATTTTGGTTTCAAGCCTTATATACAATATAAGGTTTGGAGATGAAACTTCAGGTTTATCTCAATACAAAGCTCTAATATATTTAACATAAATTTATAAAGTTTTGGAGCTAATAAAATTATCCAACTATCAATAAATCTTTTATGAGGTTGAAATAAGTAATACACAAGTCTGTATAACAAAGGACAAGTATTTAAGAAACAGAAGAGTGATAACTAACAAGTACAATGAATTGGCGCAGATTAATAAAGCAAGCAAATGATAAAATATTGAGCATAGAAACTATTGATCCAATTGTAATAAAGTAATGAAGCAAATAGTAAATGAGACATTGAAAATGATTAGAGAGTTATCATAATTGATTCTATGATGTTAATGTAGAAAATATTGATGATTCAAATGTATTGAGAAGTATAAGAATTTTAAAACAAGATAAATTGATGAATAATTTTGATCAAGCATAAAACTTATAAAGTGTCAAAGGAAAACACTGCAACAATAAAAAATTAAAAGAATGACGGAAGTTGGACTTACAATCTCCTTGAGCAAATTCGTGCTTATAACGTATTATATTATAGAGAAGAACAAGATAGAGAATGTAGGAAAATAATCTTTCTTCATGTACATAATACTCAACTAGAATGGTCTTTTATAGACCTACAATAGAATGTCAAATGTCATAGGTTACATAAGTTATGAAACAAAGGACCATAAGTTATGGAAGACAAAAGACCAAAATCCATGAGTTACATAGGTTATGGACATCCATATTTACAATAAAACCAATCTTAATAAGGTCAAAGCTACGAATGCATAATAGTAAATTATCTAACACTACTTTTTTTTTATGAATAGTCCGGTCCTAACTAGAGCTTAGCCGCACGACCGTTTGCATATGCAAGTCCTGCACAAAGCTCAAAACATCAGAAAATTTTAAAAAAAATTAATCTTTACATATATCATTTTTTTAAACTTTTATTCCACTTTTTAATATGAATTTGTACTTATATTCCATTTTTTTATTTTATTAGAATTACATCCCACTTTTTGTACCGAAAAATATTTTACGTGACAAAATAAATATTTTTCGTGATAAAAAGTGGAATGTAAGTCTAATAAAATTGAAAAGTGAGAATATTTTAATAAGTGGAATGAAAGTCAAAAACTTTCTAATATAAAATGGATGTCGTTATTTGCACTGCTAAAATATCATTATGTACTCCTCTTTAATTTTTTTAACATTCAAATTTCAAATTTATTCCTGTATTCAAGGGCGTGCCTAGGTAGAGGGCTGGTGTAAGCCCCCTGAATTTCATGGTTTATTTTAAATTTTCTAAATGAATTATTTTTTATATTTTATTTTATTATTTAATTATTTTGATCATTAATGTACCTTTTCGTGACTTTGACTTCTGGAGCGTCAGGGATGCCAATCTCTGTAAACTCTCTTTACTAGTTTTGTAGTAGACAAGATTATCTTCGTTTTGATATATTCTGTCCCACTTGAACTCGTTCCCTTGTGCTCTTTTTGTATCGCACAATTTCGGGTCAACTTAGACCAATTAATCGTTGAATAATTATTCCCACTTTTATCTTTGATCATCGTTTGTACGTTACCGTGACTTTTAATTTAGGAGCACCAGACCAGTCGTTTTCTCAGAACCAACTTCTCATGAATGATCTACTCGAGATGCTCTTCACCCATGACCTTCGTGTCCCACTCAGACACTCTATTTTGTGCTTTATTTTCTTCGCACAACTTTCGGTTCAATTTAGGCCAATTAATTATCTACCGTAAAACCTGATTTACTTTCCAATTTAATTTCGGGACCCGACATCGATCCAACCTAGTCGACCCAAAGTATGGACCTAGCCCACATGAAGCCTACTACCCACATGACGCTTGTGTCCCATTTATTTGAGTCTCCGCATGTTACTTATTTATCAGTGATTTTAAATACCTATTTTAATTCAAATTAGTGCACCCTGTCCGATTTCGACCCGACCTGGCTCGACCGAACCCGAACCCAAGCTCCATGTTGTCCTCCCATGACTGCCCCAATACCCCACACAATATTTTTCTTTTTTCTATTTTGGAAATATCACTTCCTCTCTCTACTTTACAAATATCCTATATATATATATACACACACACACACACACACACACACACACACACACATATATATATATATATATATATATATATATATATATATATATATATATATATATATATATATATATATATATAACTCTTTCTCTCTCCTATTAAACACCTCACCCCCTCACCTCCACCTCACAGCACAACACCCCCCCAACAGTGGCCGACCTCCTTTTTCCTCCCTCTCTCTCTTCCAATAAAATCTCTCCCTCTCTCTAAATATCTCTCTCTCACTCTTTCTATATATATAATATATATACACACACCCATATATCACTCTCTCTCTTTCTCTCAACACAACACACACACAACACCCCCACCACAGCCGACCCCCCTCCCCTGGCCGAGCACCCCTCCACCAGCCACCCTCTCCTCCTTCCTCCACCTCACTACTTCATCACCACCAACACCATTAATATCATCACCACCATCACCATTAACATCTTCACCACCCTCCCCAACACTATCTTCATCATCATCATCAAGCAACAACAACACCACCATCACCCAAGCCACCACCACTCCGCACCCCCGCCCACGCCGCATCGTCGCCGCCACTGGCCGTAAGCGAGCGCAGCAGCTCGCAGCAGCGATGCCAACAGCAGCAAGCAGCAGTAGCAGTACGGCAACGGCAGCGCGCGCACGCCGTCGGCCACGCGCCACCGCGCGGCCAACGGCGACCCCCCCTCCTCGGACGACGAGCCTCCGACGACCTCCCCCAGACCGCCACCATCTTTCCCGACGTGCCGAATAGCCTATTCGTGCATTTTAAACGGGTTCCCGTCGTGACGAGCTCGGAAACGAAGTTGAAACGGTATTTTGTCGCAGCGACTTTGCACAAATTTTTGGTCGATCCGACCGTTGGATCGGTGAACTCTTTGCTCCGTCTCAATCTCGATATATCCATCTTCACTCCCCACAAGTTTCGTCCGTTAATTTCGTCGTTTGATACCTCAAAACTAGCCACCAAGTTGACACTTTAAATTGTATAATTTTTGGACAGTTTTGTGGAGCTGACTTCGTCAGCTCGTAACTCCTCCGTCGCAGCTCCGGTTGGTGCGCTACCAGTTCCTGTGCACAGCTGGTGTAACCCTCTTCCTGCCCCTTAAGTTTCGTTTCATTGTAAGCACGTTAGGTTGGTCGAATTCGACGCCAAAGTTCGTCGTCCGAATTCTTTAATTTGTACTTGTTAAACTCCATTTTTGAACCCGGGACTCCGGATTCAATTTCTAACACCACCAGTAGACTCGTGGCGTCGTTCTGGCACATTTTCATATAAAATTTGCTTGATTTGGAGAATGTGGGCCCTTGCACGCATTTCGGTGTAAAGCGGGTCCCACTTTTTGCGTCAACGTGTCACTTTGAGATCGGCTCATCGGAATCCAATTTCGGATATACCATTGAGTTCGTATCGTCATTCTGGACTCGTTGACATATAATTTGCAGAGTTTTGAAGACGTTTTCTCTGGCACGCATTTCCGTGCAAACCGGATTCCAAGTGTCTGCGTCAACGTGTCTTTTTGAGATCGGCACATCGGAATTCCATTTCGGACATACCGTTGGGTTCGTATCATCATTCTTTATTCGTGGACATATAATTTGCTAGATTTTGTAGACTTCTATCTCGACACATTTTTCGATACAAAGTGTGTCCAACGGCGGACACCATTTTGACCTAAAATTACCGTTTTGCCCCTGTATCTAAATTGGACTTATGGATAGGCTATTCTAGCTAATTTGACCATTCTGGACACGTTGGTGATATTTATTTTATCATCCGACAATATCTGTAGATTTTGCTTATGTATTATCCTTAATTTGTAATTAATTATTTTTCCAGAAATTGTTACTTTTTATTTTTGAATTTTTATATATATTTTAATTGCTGTAAAAATCTATGAAAAATTGTATTTAAATATTATATTAATTTAGCTAATTTATTATAATTTTTCTAGCATTTATTAAGAACTTTTGGTATTTTATAAGAATTGGAAAACAGAACTCATTTTCAGTATATTTATGTTTGCTGATTTTTAATAATTATTTATGAGGGTTTATAAATCCCAGAAAAATTAATATAAATTTCTATAATTAACAAGGATTATTTTGGTACTTTATTTTATGTAAAATTGAGCTTTTTGTCTATCTCAAAAATTGTTGAAACTCAGTGTACAGTTTGATTTATTTATTGAATAGTTACGACTTGCAAGTTTTGTGTTGTTTTGAGTTATAGACGTATTGGACCCCACCCCGCACTAGTGTAAAGACCCTAAAAAATTAGTTTAGATATAGTGGCACTCCACATTAGACTTTTATGCTAGGTCCCCACTTGGCTAGTATCCAGTCAGGAGTCGTGTCACACCACTAGTGTTAGATCTTAATCATAACTTAGAGGCTGAGTTTGTATATCATTATTGACAGGACACCGGACATCTATATCTTCGTACTAGTATTCTTGCTTTGCTTGAGGCAAGTACATCTGCAAACTCATTTACTGTCTTTTAATGCTAGAACATGTATTAACCCTGTTAAAATACTGATCCCTGAGGTAGCAAGTTAAATCTTCACATGTTGTATTACTTTCAGTACCTGCCATGCTTAGGACAGTTCTTATATCTTAACATACTTCTTACTGGTTCTCAGTACATGTTTCACTATGCTTTATACTGCTCTGAGTATTCACATGCTTTATACTGTTCTCGTATCACTCACATGTTAATAAAAACGGGTTAAGGGAAAACTGTTAGTAGTGTACGTGATCATGTCCCCTTTTCCGTATGTATTTATCGAGCACTGTTATATTCTATATATAACTTTGTCGTATGTCTGATCCCGCGTTTGTGTATAGACATATACCGATGCCGTTAAGGGTACGTATGTACACTTCAGAAAATTAATATGTACCACTGTACATCCTATTTCACCTATTGACTGATCACTCACCAACGACAATTTTAAACTTTAAAATGAATATGTATTGCCATGATAGACTATGATATATACCATGTTCCCTATGTTACTATGATACTGTGATTCCAGGCATACCATGATTCCAGATATGCCATGTTCCCTATGTTACTATGATACTGTGATCCCAGTTGTACCATGAGACCATGTTTCCAGTATTTCCTGTTTTATAGACTTATCACACCATGTTTTTTGTTGTACATCTCTTTCATTATATATTCATTACTTTAGTTGTAAAGGTTGTACTTGCTCCCGTCCTGACAGGATAACGTTGTAGGTTCACTTTTTGAGGAGGAAATGCTATGTGTTACATATTATGGCACTAATTTTGAGGACCTGGCCTTAGCTCCAGAAGAGGCACCAGCGGGGAACCTTGCTTAGATATTTTTATGTGTTTTGAGATTTAGACTTTGGTCTGTACTTATATTTGAATACTGGACTTTGTCTCCAGTTAGATACTTTGGAAGTGTATTTTTAAGTCTGTGCTTGTTTACTTTCGCTTATAGATGCTGTGTTGTGATGAACCTTTAAATGTGATATTAGAACTATTAGTAGCTTAGATCCTTTATTGTCTATTCTTATAAACAGCTTACTACGCTTTAACAAGCGTAGTCTGGACATGGCTCGGCCCGGCCCAACAATTTGGGTAATGGGTCGTGACATATTTTTAGTGGCGGCCCATGCAGGTCCAGACTTAAATTGTTTGGTTACACCAAGCATGCCTGCAATTAGGATCTAGGATAACTTGTTAACACTAGGGATAAACATTTAGAACACCTAGAAGATTACTAGGATTGTAACATAAGAAAACTCATCACAGCATTGGACCGTTAACAGTATTTAGTCTCTTGCTTGAATTCAGTGGATTATAATTTTGACCAGGATAGTACCCTTGGGATGACCCCTGAGGATCTCACTCTAATCTTACCTAAAAATCTGTTTTCACCTGTTTCCATTTGCTATTCCTTAATTCGTTGTCGAAATTGATTTCTGATTTTCGTTGTTGATTTTGATCTTGCATCGTGATAAATTTTGTAGATTGAATTGTGATATATCCTGATAAGGTAAATATCTGCTTTATTTATGGAGCTTAGAATTTATCGCAGCCATATTAGCTGGTATGACAAAAACATAGGGCCTGATTTTGGGTATACTTATCCTAGTTATAGAATTTAGATTTTCTCGCAGCTATACCGGTTGGCGTGGCGAGGATTCTAGATAACATGATTATAGGGTGTATACCTTAGTTTTTGACTCTATCGTTTTGTCACGCCCCAGAACCAGAATACTGGAGAGCGGGGGCAGACACAGCCAGCTACATATAAGAAATGGAATCTATCTCGATATACGATCACGGCTGTTTAGATATATGAGGGTTTACTACAAGCCAACAGTCTACTATGGTCATGAACAAGCCTAGTGTCTCAATCACAAGCAAGTAAGTAAATGTTACAAGATGTATGATCATTAAATATACAATAATAAGGCGTCCCAAATATTACATATTCAGCTAATCATGAAGCTAGTCGTTACAAAATGTTAGGACTAGCAAGAGTTTAGTCATACATAATCAACCCTAGGATCTGTCAATCATGTTATAGCCCATAGGCAGACAGTAAGTAAGTACAATCGAGCTAAACAGGTGCTCGTCGGCTAAACGCCTCAAAAGAATATTTTTACAATGGAATGGGAGAGCCAAAAATAACCCACTCGTTGCCCTGGTTACACCTGGTCGCCACCATCGGGCTGGAAAATCGGTAGATTCGCTGGAGCTGCTCCGAAATCTGGCCATACAAAACCAGCTAGGTCAGATCCCAGAAAGAGCAAGTGCCACAAAGGAAGCTTCACTTAGGAACTAAAACCAGCAATCAGCACAAGAGATAATAATATAGCAATAAATATGGCAGGGGTTAAGAGAAGCATAACAGGATGATATACGATGAGATAACCATGGGACTATTCAGATAGCCAGGTTACAACCCGTAAACCAAACAAGGACCGGGGTTATAACCCTTCGTCTGAGAAGAACTTGGAATTCTCACCATTTATCGGTAAAATAAATACAGGCATTCAGGTCATGCAGTAATCTGGAACAAGATCAGGGCAAGACTAGGCAGGTTAGACTCCATCCCAATCATTTCACGGCCAAGCAAGAATTACTTCTTGATACTTTAACTAACTAGGGTTGTCACAGGCCTAGTTACTAACAAGATGCAGTGAGATTCTTCCACAGCCACAAGCCCTGCAGACCATCCAGGTTACCCAGGTCGAAAGATTAGAGTTGAATTCAAGTGAGTACATCGTCCAGAAAACGTATGTACCCTTAGGTAGCTTGAAGGGTGCAACACATGACAGTATGCTGGAAATGTGTCCTACTCGACGGCAGACTACAGATCCCAGGAGCGCCCAGGTAACGGGATTGCCTGTAGCCGGAAGATCTCTTTATGACTAATGTATTAATCTAGTTATTAACCTTATTCCATTTCAGTGGGTACTCCTGACCGTGGTACTCAGGAGTCGCCTCCTAGACATGATGCAAGACAGGACTGGATTATTTGTACAAGCACAATCGCCTACGGTGTCCAGGTCATTTATACAGGTCATGTCATGTCAGGTAGCCGTCGCAATAGCTTATCAAGATATATCATGTCAGGTTATCATGTCAAGTGTACTGGTCAGGAGTGCGCCACGACGGGCCACTATCAGGTCAGGTTATGTTCACTGGTCAGGAGTGTATCATGATGGGTCACTTTCGTGTTCAGGTACATGTGCAAGGCATCATAGTGCAAGCATTCAATCAGGAGACCCAAATTGATCTGAGGTGACAAGACATGAATTAATCAGTAATAATCAAGTAATAAAAATAAATAATCATCAAAGCAAGGTACAGAGAGGGGCCATGCGGCTCAGGGTCCAAAGCCCATGAGGTTCAGGGAGAAGGGGGCATATGCGGCTAGCGGGACCAGAAGGCACATACGGCTTGGGGAAGAAGTTCTCATGCGGTCAGCGAGGTTCGGCCTATGCGGCTCAAGTGGAGCGGAATATTATGCGGCTGGGAATTCAATGTCATGCGGTTGAGAGGGCTCGGATCCTCATGCGGCAAGAAGAAGACTGCAGTATATGCGGCTAGGTGGTAAACAAATCCTATGCGGCTATCGAGGATCAATGCCTATGCGGCTGGAGGAAGGGGGTTCTCATGCGGCTGGCCGACCAATTAGGTCTATACGGCCGGAGTCAAGTGGGTCCCATGCGGCGAGTGGACATGCGGCTGCAGAAACAAGGACGCATGCGGCTGAGGGCAAGTGGACTCCATACGGCTGGAAGAAGCGGGGTCCCATGCGGCTAAAAGGATAACGTCTCATGCGGCTCAAGAAGTTCAGAATATTATGCGGCTGGAGATGAGCGAGTTATGCGGCTAGATAAGTTCGGCCCTCATGCGGCTTAAGAACTTTCAGCCATGCGGCTGAATAGAACACTTGCCATATGAAATATTCATGCGGTCAAGTCAAGCACAGTCCATCTTCTCCAAAATTTTGAGAAGAAGAACACCATGAGAGCCAAGTCCTCAAGCTCCATAACTCCATCATCCGGAGCCCAAATCCGAACTTCCATAGGTCAAAATAGGGTAGAACGAGATGCTCTACAACATAGAACCATCAAAACTCGGAAATAACAAGATTAAGTAGATCAAAACCCAGGAAATCCAAAAATAAAGTAAACTTAGATCTACAAGAATCTAGCCATGAAAAGTGGAAATGCCAAGTATTAAAGTAAGTTAAAATATTGTAAGGAAGGGAATGAAGTAATAAAATTAGAGTTCCTCCATGAAGCAAGTTGCACTTGCCTAGACCTCTCTCTCCCTCTCTCTGGGTAGGTGAAGAATTAATGGAGGAAGGAAGAAGAGTAATGAAGAGAGAGAAAGAAGGAAGTGGGGTTAATAAATGGTAGTGGTGGTGGTAGGTAGGGGTTCACCCTTTGGTCCATGATAAACCAAAAGAAATCCCAAACCGAACCAAGCCAACCCGAACCAAAAGAAATCCCGGACTCTTCTGACTACTTCAACTGTTTGGGCAATTATTTCTGGGCCGAGCATTTGTCTCTCTCCAACATCATCCCATGCTAGCGGGGATCTGCACTTTCTACCATACAGTGCCTCGAACGGTGCCATCTGAATACTGGCCTGGAAACTGTTGTTGTACGAGAATTCTACCAGATGCAAGTGATCTTCCTACGAACCACCGAAGTCAAGTATACAAGATCTCAACATGTCTTCAAGAGTCTGGATTGTACGCTCCGACTGACCATCTGTCTGTGGATGATATGCTGAACTGAACTGGAGGTGAGTTCCCAAACTCTCCTGCAGGCTACGCCAAAAGTGAGACGTGAACCTTGAATCTCGGTCCGAGGTGATACTAACTGGCACTCCGTGCAACCTGACAATCTGCCTGAGGTACATTTCTGCTAACTGAGCTGTCGACTGACCAACTCTGGACGGAAGAAAGTGAGCCACCTTCGTGAGCTTGTCAACTATAACCCAGATAGCATCTCTACTAGCTGGAGATCTAGGTAATCCGGTCACGAAATCCATGGCCACATGCTCCCACTTCTATTCTGGAATCGGCAGAGGCTGAAGAAGTCCAGCGGGCCTATGGTGTTCAGTCTTAACTTGTTGGCAGACTAAACAACGAGAGACAAACCGGGCTATCTCCCTCTTCATGCCATTCCACCAAAAGTGCTGACGGATATCTCGGTACATCTTCGTACCACCAGGATGAATGGAATACTGAGAACTGTGAGCCTCTGTCATGATCTCTTGTCTGATATCTCTACTGGGTACACAAAGACGCTTACCATGTCGAAGTGTACCATCCTCATGAATGCATAACTCTGGTCTTTTTCCTGTCTTACACTCTGCTCTGAGTCGCTGAAGCTTAGAATCTGCTGATTGCGCTATCCGGATCCTCTCGACTATAGTGGACTGAACTTGCATACTGGCCATCAATGCCACACTGGAAGGAAGAACAACTTCAATACCCATCTTCTGAAGATCTGCTAACAGCTCTGGTTGTGCTGTTAGGAAATAAACTCCGGCTCTCCTGCTCAATACATCTGCAACAACGTTGGCCTTTCCGGAATGATACTGCAAGTTGACATCATAATCCACAAGAAGCTCCAGCCACCTCCTCTGACGCATGTTAAGATCCTTCTGGGTGAAAACATACTTCAGGCTCTTATGGTCGGTGAAAATCTCTATCCTATCTCCATACAAGTAGTGCCTCCACAACTTGAGTGCAAACACTACAGCTGCCAGCTCCAAGTCATGGATTGGGTAATTCCTCTCATGATCACGGAGTTATCGTGATGCATAAGCTATTACCTTCCCATGCTGCATCAGAACACATCCTAGGCCTCTGCCTGAAGCATCACAATACACTGAGAATCCTCCGGTCCCATCTGGAAGCACGAGGATAGGAGCCATCATCAAGCCTCGCTTCAACTTCTCAAATGATTCCTGACACTCTGCTGTCCAAACAAACTGCATCTCCTTGCGGGTCAATTGGGTCAATGGCGCCGAGATTCGAGCAAAGTCTGAAATAAACCGCCGGTAGTAGCCGGCCAATCCAAGGAAACTGCAAACTTCCGCAATGGTGCTGGACACTGGCCACGACTCAATAGCCACAATCTTCTGGGGATCCACTTCTACTCCTCCTCGAGTGATAATGTGACCCAAGTACGAAATACGATCGAGCCAGAACTCGCATTTACTGAACTTGGCATATAACTGGTGCTCCCTGAGAATCTGGAGGACTATTCTGAGATGCTGCTCATGTTCCGCCTCACTCTTGCTGTAGACCAGGATGTCATCCAGAAACACAATCATGAACTGATCCAAATAAGGCATGAAAATATGATTCATGAGATCCATGAATACAGCCGGCGTATTGGTTGCTCCAAAGGGCATAACAAGGAACTCCCAATGCCCATACCTCGGTCTAAAAGCTGCCTTCGGGATGTCATGCTCTCTGACTCTGATATGATGATATCCTGAGCGCAAGTCGATCTTCGAGAATACTGCTGCCCCTTTGAGCTGATCAAACAAGTCATCTATCCTCGAAATAGGGTATCTGTTCTTGATTGTCACTGAGTTCAAGGTACGATAATCAACACATAACCTGGACGTACCATCCTTCTTTTTTACAAGAAGCATCGGGGCTTTCCAAGGCGAAACTTGCGCCAACAGAACCGTATCATTTTTCTGATCCTGCATGCCAAGTTTGGTCTAATTCTGAGACAGTTGAAATCGACGTCGTTTTGCGGGCCCTACGGTCCCACTCAACGGGCGATTTTGTGCACGGCCCGTCGGAATCCAACTTTGGACATACGGTTGGGTTCGTATCAGAAAACTGGATCCGTAGACATGTAGTTTGATGACTTTAGAGACCGTTGACTCTGGCACGCTTTTCGGTGCAAAACGGGTCCAACGGCGGACATCGTTTTTGCCCAAAATTACCGTTTTGCCCCTGTGTCCAGAATTGGACTTAAGGACAGGCAATCCTACCTAATTTGACTATTCTGAGAACGTTGGTACTATTTATATCAGTATCCGGAGACTTCTACATGTGTTGACTGATTGTGGCTCATCTAGTGGTATATTGTTATTGGTTTCTCCAGCTAAGGACCTCAGGCAAGTGCACTTTCTGATTGCTTTTCGATTCATAGTAGTCTTTTCATTTCATGTCTATACATATATCTTGCTGCTTGTTGACACGCTCGTCACACGGAGTTGTCGGGAGGGGAAATATCTTAGTATACATGTGGACTACCCAGAAATATCCCCAAAATGTCTATTCTTGAACGATAGCTGCTGCACACGACACGTGCAGTATGCCGGATTTTACCCCCTAGCCGTCCACATGGCGAAAGGATATTTCACACCACTTAGATAGATGTCTTTTATTAGCTTTTTCTTGTTTATTTCTCTATCGTGCTATGACATCACTTTATCTTACAGCTTTCATATCTCATATGCTATTTTCATGTCTTGGCAATTCTATTGTGTTTTGCACTGCCGTCGGTTTGTGTGCTTGTTCTAATCCTGACTGGATAACCAACATTTTTCAGGTTTAGCCGCTATCACTCTTAGCACTGGGAGAACTTGGGTATGCTGAAGACAACCTAGAAATAGATAGCCATTGTATCATTTCATTAATTGTAAAGCCTTATATTTCCTTTAATTTTAAATGTTGTAAATGTTGTAATAAATTTAGAAATGTGAATGAGCAGCAAATGTGATATTTTGAGCATCTATTTCTTGCGGGCTTGACAGCGTTCTACCGCCGACTCTGCGGCGTAGGCTGGCTTGGACACGTCTCGTATCCGAAAAGCGGGTGCGGGTCGTGACAAGTTTTTGTGGTGGCCCATGCAGGTCAGTTTTCGCAAATCATGCGAACTCGTGATGGTACGTTAGTCGTACTGTTGCGAGCCTGCGACCAAGAATTGCTCATTCACAAATTAGGATTAAAATGATTTAGGAGAATAACTAGGATAAGGGTCCCTTATTAAATTGACCGTTGGGTAGTTAAGGATGCTAGATAGACCATACAATTTAGAAATTTTTGATTGCTTGCTAGAACCCTATAGGTACATTCTTACCTTGATATGACGATATGACCCCATGTGGATATACTATTCGCTTGCTATGTTAGGCTTACCTAGAATTAAAGTTTTAACCTTGATGAACTGTCTAAATTTCTTTTGCTTTACTAGATACAAATCTTATATCATAAGTTAGAATTGCCTATTTTAAAATTCTCTTTTGCTGTAAGGAGTTAGTTTATAATTTTTGATTCTATTATTTGTGTATAAATTTCGAGTTGGATTTTGATTCTCACAAAAACTTGAACTACTTGTACCTCCTTTTCAAAAATCTCGCGTACTTATATTTTGACTATCTTGACCAATGCTGCTATTACAGCCTAGTTTTACAAGCTTACTCTTTTATCGAGCTTGATTCAAGACACATGTTTATCGGGGACGCCCGCTAACATATTGTCTAATCAGAATCATTGTATTACGGTCTGATCAACCATGATGCTTTTGGTTCACTCTTCATCTAATTACCCTACGTGGATCGAGATATAGATGTCCCTAGGATCTCATCCGCGACTGCTTTGACAATTCCTCTTGAATTAAACATTCGCCCTTGAATCATGTAATTGTGTTCAGTGACATCCCTCTTGAACTCTTTATTGCTTTTGTCTTTCGCAGATTGGAAAGACGAAAACTCGTAATTGATAGATAGACACAGAGTATTCCCATGGCTATGATAGTTGTATATGCAAGTGTAGCTACCATCGGCCAGCCCTGTGACAGGAACCTTGCCACCATATCCTAGCCTCTAAGATGGGTAGACTGTAAGCCTTCTAAAATTTTGGTATATACGAGGATTACCGACTGATTAGAATAATTTCCCACTAGGATGATAATTAGAGCCCCATGGACTCCCACTTTCCCTTTGGATCATTTTGTCTCCCCAACCATGTCATTAATATTCGGAGCACGAGACCAGCTGTTACCTTCCAACAAATTTCATATGCCAGATCTAGACGAGCCCACCTCCATCTAGGTATATCATGTCCCACTCAAACCCGTCCCCTTGTACTCTATTTTTATGGTACGACTTTCAGGACAAAAGGATTAGCCATAACCCTTACCGTAATACCGGTATTCTTTCCAACCTCCATTAGAGCCTTAATCGCGACCCCATTCTTTCGACCCAATATATGGTTGTGATCTACTCGAAGCCCACTACGCACATGCCACTAGTGTGCCACCAATTGAGGTCTCATGTGCTACTTAAACTCAAAGTCACCGAAGGCGCATTTCAGGCTTATGGACCTAAGCTAACCAACCCGACTAGCAACTAGCTCAATCACTTGGTTGAAATCTATTCTAGGATACCCTAATCTAGTACGAATAGTTTTATCCTTGGGATCTTGCCTAGTCCATATAGATTGAAACCCAATGTTCACCCAATCAACAAATGAATCCAAATAGAGAACCCATTGAGACTACAATCTTGATTTCTCAAATTTCGTTCTAATTTGGAACCTTGTTTACGAGACTTCTGTATTGCACAGGTTGCAAGCTCTCCTAAAGAACGTACGAATCTTAGATTTAGCAAGTGACTGAACTATAGTAGCCCGACCTAGCAAATAAGGCAGTAGTTCATAAACTTTTCTTCCTATCTGTAACATTGGATACTCTCAACTGCTCTTGAAACTTCACAGTTGCTCCCGATTATTCTGCCTTACTGTCCTCCCTACTTCGGAGCGACAAATAGTCATGCTTACTAGAATTTATCAATATTTCTTAACTACTTGTGTAAATTTATTGCCTGTTAAATTTTGGGTTGCTGATAGATACGAGAGGATTTAGAAATCATATGCCTAGATATTTATGGGTAGGATTGTTAGCAACTAGTAGAAGATTATATGAATTTAGTGACCTGTGTTTCAAGGGAGTAGTGTGACCAAAGGTGGGTAGAAGTCCTCGATGATTCGTAGTTACAAAATGGCTAGGAGGAGGACGTTCTGAGAAATTAAAATTCGAAGATATTGTGGTAATAGTGGATTTATCCTTTTTCATGTTTATGTTTGAATTTTGGCATGTTTATGAGTTAGAATTTCGAGGACGAAATTATTTTTAAGGTGGGTAGATTTGTAGCTCCCCTTCCCGGAAATTTTGAAATATTTTTATTATTTTATTAAGGTTATTATTATATATAATATTATTTACTTATTATTGGTTATATTAAGTTTTGTCTAATAAATATTATTATATATAGACATATAAATATATACTGGAATATATTATAAATATATAGTGATATATGTAACAGAAATATATTTAGTGATATATATTGGTATATATAATAGAAATATTATGTATAGTGATATACATTTTATAGAAGTATATATAATGGTATATATAAATAAATATATATTTGCATTAGTGATAATAAATATCATTAGTAATAGAAAAAGAATTAAACAAAGAAAGAGAGAGAGAAAAAAAGGATGTTAGGTATTGGTCATTCAGTATGTATAATACTCCACCATGAAGGATAAGGCCAACGTGGTTCATGCAAATTGTCCCATTTCCATCTATGGAGAAATTATGATGACATTGCATAAGTTTCTTGGTTGTTCTGTGATTGGACGGCAGGAAGTATAAGCTAATGTACTAAAACGCAAGGAGCAAACCGAGCCCAGTCGAGCTCTGAGTAAAGCCCCACCCACAGAGTAGGAGCCAGCCCAACGAGTGGGCCCAGGCCAAAACCTCCCAAATGGCCAAGCCAACCGAGCTCTCGGTTTAGCAGAACCGACTGTGTATATATGTATATCGAGCCTAACGAAAACATTAGGTATCCATCGCGCGCCACTTCAAAACCCTAACGCCATCATGCCCTGACCACGGCGCGCGGCCACCAGGAGCAACGCCGGCCGCCATCGCGCGCCGACGATGGCCGGAGGCCGACCACGACGCGCGCACGTGCGCGAGGACAGCAGCAATAGCAGCGTTCAACCACCAACCACCGACTTCCCGGTAAGATTTCGATCTCGATACTCCGTCTTTACGCGTACTGTAAATTAGTTTGGAGAGACAACATGACCCTCTCGATAACCCAGCAAGTAGGATTGGAAATAGACAAATGACCAGTCCGATAAATCGGCATCAAAATCAAAGAAAAACTGTGTAAATTGCGACAGGTTTTAGTTAATCAAAACACCATATTGACACGTTATTTGCAGTCACCTCATGCACAGTATTCAAAATCCACAAGAAGGGCCTTGTAGACAACATATAGGGGTACCAAAACCCTTCTGGTACTTTTCAGCAATATTGCACGTACACAAAATTATTCAACTTCCAAAATTAGAAGAAAACTGGTTTTCGAAATAATAGAATTTCCCCGATACGGGTGCACCCCATCAAACTGGCCCACCTCGTCGCGTACCGCTGACTCCGACAGGAGCGGGCAGTAAAATTGGACGTGTGGGAACTGACGGAACTTGATTTGGATGTGTGTGCGCGTCGTATCGAACGCGTATCCGTCGAAATCGCCCCGTATCCGTACAATGCAAATTCAGTCATAACTTTGTGCACGCTCGTCAGATCGAGACGAAACTTGCGCCAACAGAACCGTATCGTTTTTCTGATCCTGCATGCCAAGTTTGGTCTAATTCTGAGACAGTTGAAATCGACGTCGTTTTGCGGGCCCTACGGTCCCACTCAACGGGCGATTTTGTGCACGGCCCGTCGGAATTCAACTTTGGACATACGGTTGGGTTCGTATCGGAAAACTGGATCCGTAGACATGTAGTTTGATGACTTTAGAGACTGTTGACTCTGGCACGCTTTTCGGTGCAAAACGGGTCCAACGGCGGACATCGTTTTTGCCCGAAATTACCGTTTTGCCCCTGTGTCCAGAATTGAACTTAAGGACAGGCAATCCTAGCTAATTTGACTATTCTGAGAATGTTGGTACTATTTATTTCAGCATCCGAAGACTTCTACATGTGTTGACTGATTGTGGCTCATCTAGTGGTATATTGTTATTGGTTTCTCCAGCTAAGGACCTCAGACAAGTGCACTTTCTGATTGCTTTTCGATTCATAGTAGTCTTTTCATTTCATGTCTATACATATATCTTGCTGCTTGTTGACACGCTCGTCACACGGAGTTGTCGGGAGGGGAAATATCTTAGTATACATGTGGACTACCCAGAAATATCCCCAAAATGTCTATTCTTGAACGATAGCTGCTGCACACGACACGTGCAGTATGCCGGATTTTACCCCCTAGCCGTCCACATGGTGAAAGGATATTTCACACCACTTAGATAGATGTCTTTTATTAGCTTTTCCTTGTTTATTTCTCTATCGTGCTATGACATCACTTTATCTTACAGCTTTCATATCTCATATGCTATTTTCATGTCTTGGCAATTCTATTGTGTTTTGCACTGCCGTCGATTTGTGTGCTTGTTCCAATCCTGACTGGATAACCAACATTTTTCAGGTTTAGCCGCTATCACTCTTAGCACTGGGAGAATTTGGGTATGCTGAAGACAACCTAGAAATAGATAGCCATTGTATCATTTCATTAATTGTAAAGCCTTATATTTCCTTTAATTTTAAATGTTGTAAATGTTGTAATAAATTTAGAAATGTGAATGAGCAGCAAATGTGATATTTTGAGCATCTATTTCTTGCGGGCTTGACAGCGTTCTACCGCCGACTCTGCGGCGTAGGCTGGCTTGGACACGTCTCGTATCCGAAAAGCGGGTGCGGGTCGTGACAAGTTTTTGTGGTGGCCCATGCAGGTCAGTTTTCGCAAATCATGCGAACTCGTGATGGTACGTTAGTCGTACTGTTGCGAGCCTGCGACCAAGAATTGCTCATTCACAAATTAGGATTAAAATGATTTAAGAGAATAACTAGGATAAGGGTCCCTTATTAAATTGACCGTTGGGTAGTTAAGGATGCTAGATAGACCATACAATTTAGAAATTTTTGATTGCTTGCTAGAACCCTATAGGTACATTCTTACCTTGATATGACGATATGACCCCATGTGGATATACTATTCGCTTGCTATGTTAGGCTTACCTAGAATTAAAGTTTTAACCTTGATGAACTGTCTAAATTTCTTTTGCTTTACTAGATACAAATCTTATATCATAAGTTAGAATTGCCTATTTTAAAATTCTCTTTTGCTGTAAGGAGTTAGTTTATAATTTTTGATTCTATTATTTGTGTATAAATTTCGAGTTGGATTTTGATTCTCACAAAAACTTGAACTACTTGTACCTCCTTTTCAAAAATCTCGCGTACTTATATTTTGACTATCTTGACCAATGCTGCTATTACAGCCTAGTTTTACAAGCTTACTCTTTTATCGAGCTTGATTCAAGACACATGTTTATCGGGGACGCCCGCTAACATATTGTCTAATCAGAATCATTGTATTACGGTCTGATCAACCATGATGCTTTTGGTTCACTCTTCATCTAATTACCCTACGTGGATCGAGATATAGATGTCCCTAGGATCTCATCCGCGACTGCTTTGACAATTCCTCTTGAATTAAACATTCGCCCTTGAATCATGTAATTGTGTTCAGTGACATCCCTCTTGAACTCTTTATTGCTTTTGTCTTTCGCAGATTGGAAAGACAAAAACTCGTAATTGATAGATAGACACAGAGTATTCCCATGGCTATGATAGTTGTATATGCAAGTGTAGCTACCATCGGCCAGCCCTGTGACAGGAACCTTGCCACCATATCCTAGCCTCTAAGATGGGTAGACTGTAAGCCTTCTAAAATTTTGGTATATATGAGGATTACCGACTGATTAGAATAATTTCCCACTAGGATGATAATTAGAGCCCCATGGACTCCCACTTTTCCTTTGGATCATTTTGTCTCCCCAACCATGTCATTAATATTCGGAGCACGAGACCAGCTGTTACCTTCCAACAAATTTTATATGCCAGATCTAGACGAGCCCACCTCCATCTAGGTATATCATGTCCCACTCAAACCCGTCCCCTTGTACTCTATTTTTATGGTACGACTTTCAGGACAAAAGGATTAGCCATAACCCTTACCGTAATACCGGTATACTTTCCAACCTCCATTAGAGCCTTAATCGCGACCCCATTCTTTCGACCCAATATATGGTTGTGATCTACTCGAAGCCCACTACGCACATGCCACTAGTGTGCCACCAATTGAGGTCTCATGTGCTACTTAAACTCAAAGTCACCGAAGGCGCATTTCAGGCTTATGGACCTAAGCTAACCAACCCGACTAGCAACTAGCTCAATCACTTGGTTGAAATCTATTCTAGGATACCCTAATCTAGTACGAATAGTTTTATCCTTGGGATCTTGCCTAGTCCATATAGATTGAAACCCAATGTTCACCCAATCAACAAATGAATCCAAATAGAGAACCCATTGAGACTACAATCTTGATTTCTCAAATTTCGTTCTAATTTGGAACCTTGTTTACGAGACTTCTGTATTGCACAGGTTGCAAGCTCTCCTAAAGAACGTACGAATCTTAGATTTAGCAAGTGACTGAACTATAGTAGCCCGACCTAGCAAATAAGGCAGTAGTTCATAAACTTTTCTTCCTATCTGTAACATTGGATACTCTCAACTGCTCTTGAAACTTCACAGTTGCTCCCGATTATTCTGCCTTACTGTCCTCCCTACTTCGGAGCGACAAATAGTCATGCTTACTAGAATTTATCAATATTTCTTAACTACTTGTGTAAATTTATTGCCTGTTAAATTTTGGGTTGCTGATAGATACGAGAGGATTTAGAAATCATATACCTAGATATTTATGGGTAGGATTGTTAGCAACTAGTAGAAGATTATATGAATTTAGTGACCTGTGTTTCAAGGGAGTAGTGTGACCAAAGGTGGGTAGAAGTCCTCGATGATTCGTAGTTACAAAATGGCTAGGAGGAGGACGTTCTGAGAAATTAAAATTCGAAGATATTGTGGTAATAGTGGATTTATCCTTTTTCATGTTTATGTTTGAATTTTGGCATGTTTATGAGTTAGAATTTCGAGGACGAAATTATTTTTAAGGTGGGTAGATTTGTAGCTCCCCTTCCCGGAAATTTTGAAATATTTTTATTATTTTATTAAGGTTATTATTATATATAATATTATTTACTTATTATTGGTTATATTAAGTTTTGTCTAATAAATATTATTATATATAGACATATAAATATATACTGGAATATATTATAAATATATAGTGATATATGTAACAGAAATATATTTAGTGATATATATTGGTATATATAATAGAAATATTATGTATAGTGATATACATTTTATAGAAGTATATATAATGGTATATATAAATAAATATATATTTGCATTAGTGATAATAAATATCATTAGTAATAGAAAAAGAATTAAACAAAGAAAGAGAGAGAGAAAAAAAGGATGTTAGGTATTGGTCATTCAGTATGTATAATACTCCACCATGAAGGATAAGGCCAACGTGGTTCATGCAAATTGTCCCATTTCCATCTATGGAGAAATTATGATGACATTGCATAAGTTTCTTGGTTGTTCTGTGATTGGACGGCAGGAAGTATAAGCTAATGTACTAAAACGCAAGGAGCAAACCGAGCCCAGCCGAGCTCTGAGTAAAGCCCCACCCACAGAGTAGAAGCCAGCCCAACGAGTGGGCCCAGGCCAAAACCTCCCAAATGGCCAAGCCAACCGAGCTCTCGGTTTAGCAGAACCGACTGTGTATATATGTATATCGAGCCTAACGAAAACATTAGGTATCCATCGCGCGCCACTTCAAAACCCTAACGCCATCATGCCCTGACCACGGCGCGCGGCCACCAGGAGCAACGCCGGCCGCCATCGCGCGCCGACGATGGCCGGAGGCCGACCACGACGCGCGCACGTGCGCGAGGACAGCAGCAATAGCAGCGTTCAACCACCAACCACCGACTTCCCGGTAAGATTTCGATCTCGATACTCCGTCTTTACGCGTACTGTAAATTAGTTTGGAGAGACAACATGACCCTCTCGATAACCCAGCAAGTAGGATTGGAAATAGACAAATGACCAGTCCGATAAATCGGCATCAAAATCAAAGAAAAACTGTGTAAATTGCGACAGGTTTTAGTTAATCAAAACACCATATTGACACGTTATTTGCAGTCACCTCATGCACAGTATTCAAAATCCACAAGAAGGGCCTTGTAGACAACATATAGGGGTACCAAAACCCTTCTGGTACTTTTCAGCAATATTGCACGTACACAAAATTATTCAACTTCCAAAATTAGAAGAAAACTGGTTTTCGAAATAATAGGATTTCCCCGATACGGGTGCACCCCATCAAACTGGCCCACCTCGTCGCGTACCGCTGACTCCGACAGGAGCGGGCAGTAAAATTGGACGTGTGGGAACTGACGGAACTTGATTTGGATGTGTGTGCGCGTCGTATCGAACGCGTATCCGTCGAAATCGCCCCGTATCTGTACAATGCAAATTCAGTCATAACTTTGTGCACGCTCGTCAGATCGAGACAAAACTTGCGCCAACAGAACCGTATCGTTTTTCTGATCCTGCATGCCAAGTTTGGTCTAATTCTGAGACAGTTGAAATCGACGTCGTTTTGCGGGCCCTACGGTCCCACTCAACGGGCAATTTTGTGCACGGCCCGTCGGAATCCAACTTTGGACATACGGTTGGGTTCATATCGGAAAACTGGATCCATAGACATGTAGTTTGATGACTTTAGAGACCGTTGACTCTGGCACGCTTTTCGGTGCAAAACGGGTCCAACGGCGGACATCATTTTTGCCCGAAATTACCGTTTTGCCCCTGTGTCCAGAATTGGACTTAAGGACAGGCAATCCTAGCTAATTTGACTATTCTGAGAACGTTGGTACTATTTATTTCAGCATCCGGAGACTTCTACATGTGTTGACTGATTGTGGCTCATCTAGTGGTATATTGTTATTGGTTTCTCCAGCTAAGGACCTCAGGCAAGTGCACTTTCTGATTGCTTTTCGATTCATAGTAGTCTTTTCATTTCATGTCTATACATATATCTTGCTGCTTGTTGACACGCTCGTCACACGGAGTTGTCGGGAGGGGAAATATCTTAGTATACATGTGGACTACCCAAAAATATCCCCAAAATGTCTATTCTTGAACGATAGCTGCTGCACACGACACGTGCAGTATGCCGAATTTTACCCCCTAGCCGTCCACATGGCGAAAGGATATTTCACACCACTTAGATAGATGTCTTTTATTAGCTTTTCCTTGTTTATTTCTCTATCGTGCTATGACATCACTTTATCTTACAGCTTTCATATCTCATATGCTATTTTCATGTCTTGGCAATTCTATTGTGTTTTGCACTGCCGTCGGTTTGTGTGCTTGTTCCAATCCTAACTGGATAACCAACATTTTTTAGGTTTAGCCGCTATCACTCTTAGCACTGGGAGAACTTGGGTATGCTGAAGACAACCTAGAAATAGATAGCCATTGTATCATTTCATTAATTGTAAAGCCTTATATTTCCTTTAATTTTAAATATTGTAAATGTTGTAATAAATTTAGAAATGTGAATGAGCAGCAAATGTGATATTTTGAGCATCTATTTCTTGCGGGCTTGACAGCGTTCTACCGCCGACTCTGCGGCGTAGGCTGGCTTGGACACGTCTCGTATCCGAAAAGCGGGTGCGGGTCGTGACAGCGATCTACTAGAACGAATGAATACCTTGGTTCAAAGTTCTTCAATCATCTTGTACAAGATCTCCAATTCTGAAGGCGCCATCCTGTAGACTCTCTCTGACACTGGGGCTGTCCCGGGAATCAAGTCTATGGTGAACTCGATCTTCCGCTCTGGCGGCATACCTGGAAGCTCTTCTGGGAAAACATCTGGAAATTCTTCGACTATCCGGGGCAACTGCATTGCTGCTACTGCCATCCGCAACACTGGAGGAGAAGGCTCAACTGTGCCTCGAAAAAAGAAAAACTCTGGCTCGCCTGGAATGCTAAAAACAACCCTACTTATATGGCAGTCTATTCTAGCATACTGGTTCCTCAACCAATCCATCCCTAAGACTACATCATAATCGGCCATCGGGAACTTTATCAATCTAGCGGGAAATTCCTTACCGCTAACTAGGATCCGACACGAGGAAAACACTCTATCGACTCCCACAAGTCCGTTACCAGTAAGTATATTGATCCTTACTGATAATGACTCGGGCTCCAATCCTATCCGTGTCGCGAATCGTGCAGATATAAAAGAATGTGATGCACCAGAATCAAATAAAGCTGAAGCTGGAAAGGAGTTGACGAGAATAGTACCTGCCACTACCTCTCCTGGTGCTAATCCTTCCTCTGCGGTCATCACCATAGCATGACCATGCCCTCGGGGTGCTGGTCCCCTCTGCTGAAATCCTCGCTGCCTATTTTGACTCTGGGCTTGAGCATACTGCAGGGGGTTCCGCTGCTGGAATACCTGGGACTGAGGCGGCAAGGGTCTCGGCAATGGATACTGCTGCTGCTGCTAGACCGGAGCTGGTCCTCTCACCGAAGAGCTAGAAAGGTTGGATGATGATGAACCTCCCCTATTCGGGCAGGATCCAACCCTATGGTCTGCTGCTCCACAAGCCAGACACAATCCCTGTACCCTGCGACACTCTTCCACTACATGGCCTGGCTTCCCACAATGAGAACATCCCACTGCGGAAGCCTGCTTCTGCTTCTTCTGCTGAGGGTACGTCGGGGCTGAATGCCGAACCGACGTCACTGAGGCCGCCCGCCTCGGAGCTCTAATGGTCAAAGCCCTGGCTGCCGGGGCTGGGGCTGAAGACTGATTCATCTGGCCGTGGGATCTCTTTCGACCTCCGGCCCTATCCATAATCCTTTGGGAGGTATACTCATGCCCCCTAGCTGCTCTCAAGACTGCATCAAAAGTCTGATGCTCGAACTGCTCAACTGCCAACAAAATCTCTGGGTGAAGCCCCTGCTGAAATCGCTGGGCTCTATCATACTCGGTTGCCACCAAAATGGGAGCAAACCGACTGAGTCTCGAAAACTCGACCGCATAACCATCAAACGTTCTGCCCATCTGCTTCAGATTGGTGAACCTCGTTTGTAGATAATACCGAGCTACAATATCAAAATACTTGGTCTGGAATCTCTTCCTGAATACTGCCGAAGCAATGGGTGCTGCTAACCCAACGGCCTGAGCCGCCCACCAGCTGCGGGCAAGATCTAACAACTGCAGGCACACCACGGCTACCTTCTCGTTCTCTGGGGTTCTGGCTGCTCCTAGAATCACCTCGATGTCCTGAAGCCAAGCATCTGCAGCGATAGCATCTTCACTACCGTCGAAGAATGGAGGGTTCAAGCGCTTGAAGCTGTTGGCCGCGCTGTTACCCTGATGACCTCCTCTGGTCAAAGCATCTGTCACTGCCTGGTGCAAGGCATCTCCTCGACTATCTTGGGAAGCTATCAAGGTCCTGACGAGACCTACCAAAGTGCCATCATCAGGCTCGGCAGGCTGAACTGGCTGGACTGGTGGCTCTCCATCAGAAGGCACGACTCTGGAAGCTACTCCGGAATGCTGGGCTTGATCCCCGAGTTGCTGCTGATCCGCGGAAAATGCTCCGCCTTGCTGACCGGCAGGTCCAGAAACGATGCCGCTGAAGAAGACGACATGGGAAATAATAAGGAAGGACCAGGATAGATCAACGATACAAGCATATGATCCGGACAAGAATCCAGGGATTCAGAAGATACGAACAGAGATCAATGGCGAATACTGATTGAGACATCTATTCGGTAAACCCTCACATATCTTGATTTACAAGACCTGCATGGGCCACCACTTAAACCATTTCACGCCCCAGAACCAGAATACTGGAGAGCGGAGGCAGACATAGCCAGCTACGTATAAGAAATAGAATCTATCTCGATATACGGTCACGGCTGTCTAGGTACATGAAGGTTTACTACAAGCCAACAGTCTCCTATGGTCATGAACAAGCCTAGTGTCTCAATCACAAGCAAGTAAGTAAATGTTACAAGATGTATGATCATTAAATATACAATAATAAGACGTCCCAAATATTACATATTCAACTGATCATGAAGCTAGTCGTTACAAAATGTTAGGACTAGCAAGAGTTTAGTCATATATGATCAACCCTAGGATCTGTCAATCATGTTACAGCCCGTAGGCAGACAGTAAGTAAGTGCAATCGAGCTAAACAGGTGCTCGTCGGCTAAACGCCTCAAAAGAATATTTTTACAATGGAATGAGATAGCCAAAAATAACCCAATCGTTGCCCTGGTTACGCCTGGTCGCCACCATCGGGCTGGAAAATCGGTAGATCCTCTGGAGCTGCTCCGAAACTGGCCATACAAAACCAGCTGGGTCAGATCCCAGAAAGAGCAAGTGCCACAAAGGAAGCTTCACTTAGGAACTAAAACCAGCAATCAGCACAAGAGATAATAATATAGCAATAAATAAGACAGGGGTTAAGAGAAGCATAACAGGGTGATATACGATGAGATAACCATGGGACTATTCAGATAGCCAGGTTATAACTCGTAAACCAAACAAGGACCGGGGTTGTAACCTTTCGTCTGAGCAGAACTTGGAATTCTCACCATTTATCGATAAAATAAATGCAGGCATTCGGGTCATGTAGTAATCTGGAACAAGATCAGGGCAAGACTAGACAGGTTAGACTCCATCCCAATCATTTCACGGCCAAGCAAGAATTACGGCTTGATACTTTAACTAACTAGGGTTGTCACAGGCCTAGTTACTAACAAGATGCAGTGATATTTTTCCACAGCCACAAGCCCTGCAGACCATCCAGGTTACCCAGGTCGAAAGATTAGAGTTGAATTCAGGTGGGTACATCGTCCAGGAAACGTATGTACCCTTAGGTAGCTTGAAGGGTGCAACACATGACAGTGTGCTGGAAATGTGTCCTACTCGACGGCAGGCTACAGATCCCAGGAGCGCCCAGGTAACGGGATTACCTGTAGCTAGAAGATCTCTTTATGACTAATGTATTAATCTAGTTATTAGCCTTATTCCATTTCAGTGGGTACTCCTGACCGTGGTACTCAGGAGTCTCCTCCTAGACATGATGCAAAATAGGACTGGATTATTTGTACAAGCACAATCGCCCACGGTATCCAGGTCATTTATACAGGTCATGTCATGTCAGGTAGTCGTCGCAACAGCTTATCAAGATATATCATGTCAGGTTATCATGTCAAGTGTACTGGTCAGGAGTACGCCACGATGGGCCACTATCAGGTCAGGTCATGTTCACTGGTCAGGAGTGCACCACGACGGGTCACTTTCGTGTTCAGGTACATGTGCAAGGCATCATAGTGCAAGCATTCAATCAGGAGACCCAAATTGATCTGAAGTGACAAGACATAAATTAATCAGTAATAATTAAGTAATAAAAATAAATAATCATCAAAGTAAGGTACAGAGAGGGGCCATGCGGCTCAGGATCCAAAGCCTATGCGGTTCAGGGAGAAGAGGGCATATGCGGCTAGCGGGACCAGAAGGCACATGCGGCTTGGGAAAGAAGTTCTCATGCGGTCAGCGGGGTTCGGCCTATGCGGCTCAAGTGGAGCGGAATATTATGCGACTGGGAATTCAATGTCATGCGGTTGAGAGGGCTCGGGTCCTCATGCGGCAAGAAGAAGACTGCAGTATATGCGGCTAGGTGGTGAACAAATCCCATGCGGCTATCGAGGATCAATGCCTATGCGGCTGGAGGAAGGGGGTTCTCCTGCGGCTGGCCGACCAATTAGGTCTATGCGGCCGGAGTCAAGTGGGTCTCATACGGCGAGTGGACATGCGACTGCGGGAGCAAGGACGCATGCGGCTGAGGGCAAGTGGACTCCATGCGGCTGGAAGAAGCGGGGTCCCATGCGGCTAAAAGGATAACGTCTCATGCGGCTCAAAAAGTTCAGAATATTATGCGGTTGGAGATGAGCGAGTTATGCGGCTAGATAAGTTCGGCCCTCATGCGGCTCAAGAACTTCCAGTCATGCGGCTAAATAGAACACTTGCCGCATGAAATATTCATGCGGTCAAGTCAAGCACAGTCCATCTTCTCCAAAATTTTGAGAAGAAGAACACCATGAGAGCCAAGTCCTCAAGCTCCATAGCTCCATCATCCGGAGCCCAAATCCGAACTTCCATAGGTCAAAATAGGGTAGAACGAGATGCTCTACAACATAGAACCATCAAAACTCAGAAATAACAAGATTAAGTATATCAAAACCCAGGAAATTCAAAAATAAAGTAAACTTAGATCTACAAGAATCTAGCCATGGAAAGTAGAAATGCCAAGTATTAAAGTAAGTTAAAATGCTGTAAGGAAGAGAATGAAGTAATAAAATTGGAGTTCCTCCATGAAGCAAGTTGCACTTGTCTAGACCTCTCTCTCCCTCTCTCTGGGTAGGTGAAGAATTAATGGAGGAAGGAAGAAGAGTAATGAAGAGAGAGAAAGAAGGAAGTGGGGTTAATAAATGGTAGTGGTGGTGGTAGGTAGGGGTTCACCCTTTGGTCCATGATAAATCAAAAGAAATCCCAAACCGAACCAAGCCAACCCGAACCAAGAATAAACTAAGCCAGGAGGAAACTAAGCAAGGAATCATGCAATACAAGATAAAATACGTACACGTATTCCAAAAATACATATTACGAACCACAGGCATTACAACTCTACCCACCCTAAAAGAATTCTGTCCTCGAAATTTAATTAAGAGGCTAGAGAGACGAGGACAAGCTATATTAATCACAAGCAAGCTATAACTAGACAGGCAATCACTCATTCAAGTAAGGAATCGAAGGCATGAGGCATAAGAAAGACATTATACCTCATGAGTCAAATAAGTCGGGATACCGCGATCGGATGTCATCCTCACGCTCCCACGTTGACTCCCCCAAAGAGTGATGACCCCAAGCAACTCAGACTAACTTGATAGTCTTGTTCTTGAGTGTCTTCTCTCTCTGGTCCAATATAGACACGGGCCTCTCCTCATACGAAAGGTTGGTACCAACAACCAATTCTGAATGATATAGGATGTGGCTCGGGTCCGGGATATACCGTCGTAATTGGGATACATGGAACACGTCATGCACCTCGCTCAGCGACGGTGGAAGTGCGAGACGATAGGACACATCTTCTACTCGCTCCAGAATGTCGAACGACCCTATATACCTAGGACTAAGCTTTCCCCGTACGCTGAAACGAATGACGCCACGGTTAGGCGAAATCCTCAGGAATACATGGTCACCGACAGAAAACTCGAGGGGGCGCCGGTGAGAATCGGCCCAATGGCGCTGGCGATCTTGGGCAACTCGAAGATGATCCCGGACTCTTCTGACTACTTCAACTATTTGGGCAATCATTTCTGGGCCGAGCATCTGTCTCTCTCCAACATCATCCCATGCTAGCGGGGATCTGTATTTTCTACCATACAGTGCCTCGAACGGTGCCATCTGAATACTGGCCTGGAAACTGTTGTTGTACGAGAATTCCACCAGATGCAAGTGATCTTCCTACGAACCACCGAAGTCAAGTGTACAAGATCTCAACATGTCTTCAAGAGTCTGGATTGTACGCTCCGACTGACCATCTGTCTGTGGATGATATGCTGAACTGAACTGGAGGTGAGTTTCCAAACTCTCCTGCAGGCTACACCAAAAGTGAGACGTGAACCTTGAATCTCGTTCCGAGGTGATACTAAATGGCACTCCGTGTAACCTGACAATCTGCCTGAGGTATATTTCTGCTAACTGAGCTGTCGACTGACCAACTCTGAACGGGAGAAAGTGAGCCACCTTCGTGAGCCTGTCAACTATAACCCAGATAGCATCTCTACTAGCTGGAGATCTAGGTAATCCGGTCACAAAATCTATGGTCACATGCTCCCACTTCCATTCTAGAATCGACAGAGGCTGAAGAAGTCCAGCGGGCCTCTGGTGTTCAGCCTTAACTTGTTGGCAGACTAAACAACGAAAGACAAACCGGGCTATCTCCCTCTTCATGCCATTCCACCAAAAGTGCTGACGGATATCTCGGTACATCTTCGTACCACCAGGATGAATGGAATACTGAGAACTGTGAGCCTCTATCATGATCTCTTGTCTGATATCTCCACTGGGTACACAAAGACGCTTACCATGTCGAAGTATACCATCCTCATGAATGCATAACTCTGGTCTTCGTCCTGCCTCACACTCTGCTCTGAGTCGCTGAAGCTTGGAATCTGCTGATTGCGCTATCCGGATCCTCTCGACTATAGTGGACTAAACTTGCATACTGGCCATCAATGCCACACTGGAAGGGAGAACAACTTCAATACCCATCTTCTGAAGATCTGCTAACAGCTCTGTTTGTGCTGTTAGAAAATAAACTCCGGCTCTCCTGCTCAATGCATCTGCAACAACGTTGGCCTTCCCGGGATGATACTGCAAGTTGACATCATAATCCACAGGAAGCTCCAGCCACCTCCTCTGACGTATGTTAAGATCCTTCTGGGTGAAAACATACTTCAGGCTCTTATGGTCGGTGAAAATCTCCACCCTATCTCCGTACAAGTAGTGCCTCCACAACTTGAGTGCAAACACTACAGCTGCCAGCTCCAAGTCATGGGTTGGGTAATTCCTCTCATGATCACGGAGTTGTCGTGATGCATAAGCTATTATCTTCCCATGCTGTATCAGAACACATCCTAGGCCTCTGTCTGAAGTATCACAATACACTGAAAATCCTTCGGTCCCATCTGGAAGCACGAGGATAGGAGCCGTCATCAAGCCTCACTTCAACTTCTCAAATGATTCCTAACACTCTGATGTCCAAACAAACTGCATCTCTTTGCGGGTCAATTGGGTCAATGGCGCCGAGATCCGAGCAAAGTCTGAAACAAACCGCCGGTAGTAGCCGGCTAATCCAAGAAAACTGCGAACTTCCGCAACGGTGCTGGGCACTGGCCACGACTCATTAGCCACAATCTTCTGGGGATCCACTTCTACTCCTCCTCGAGTGATGATGTGACCCAAGTACGAAATACGATCGAGCCAGAACTCGTATTTTCTGAACTTGGCATATAACTGGTGCTCCCTGAGAATCTGGAGGACGATTCTGAGATGCTGCTCATGCTCCGCCTTACTCTTTCTGTAGACCAAGATGTCATCCAGAAACACAATCACGAACTGATCCAAATAAGGCATAAAAATACGATTCATGAGATCCATGAATACAGCCGGCGCATTGGTTGCTCCAAAGGGCATAACAATGAACTCCCAATGCCCATACCTCGATCTAAAAGCTGTCTTCGGGATGTCCTGCTCTCTGACTCTGATCTGATGATATTCTGAGCGCAAGTCGATCTTCGAGAATACTGCTGCCCCTTTGAGCTGATCAAACAAGTCATCTATCCTCGGAAGAGGGTATCTGTTCTTGATTGTCATTGAGTTCAAGGTACGATAATCAACACATAACCTGGACGTACCATCCTTCTTTTTCACAAGAAGCATCGGGGCTTCCCAAGGCGATCCACTTGAACGAATGAATCCCTTGGTTCGAAGTTCTTCAATCATCTTGTACAAGATCTCCAACTCTGAAGGTGCCATCCTGTAGACTCTCTCTGACACTGGGGCTGTCCCGGGAATCAAGTCTATGGTGAACTCGATCTTCCGCTCTGACGGCATACCTGGAAGCTCTTCTGGGAAAACATCTGGAAATTCTTCGACTATCCGGGGCAACTACACTGCTGCTACTGCCATCCGCAACACTGGAGGAGAAGGCTCAACTGCGCCCCGGGAAAAGGAAAACTCTGGCTCGCCTGGAATGCTAAAAACAACCCTACCAATATGGCAGTCTATTCTAGCATACTGGTTCCTCAACCAATCCATCCCTAAGACCACATCATAATCGGCCATCGGGAACTCTATCAATCTAGCAGAAAATTTCTTACCGCTAACTACGATCCGACACGAGGAAAACACTCTATCGACTCCCACAAGTTCGTTACCCGTAAGTATATTGAGCCTTACTGATAATGACTCGGGCTTCAATCCTATCCGTGTCGCGAATCGTGCAGATATAAAAGAATGTGATACACCAGAATCAAATAAAGCTGAAGCTGGAAAGGAGTTGACGAGAATAGTACCTGCCACTACCTCTTCTGGTGGCAATCCTTCCTCTGCGGTCATCACCATAGCATGACCATGCCCTCGGGGTGCTGATCCCCTCTGCTGAAATCCTTGCTACCTATTCTGACTCTGGGCTTGAGCATACTGCTGGAGGTTCCGCTGCTGGAATACCTGGGACTAAGGCGGCAAGGGCCTCGGCAATGGATACTGCTGCTGCTGCTGGACCGGAGCTGGTCCTCTCACCGAAGAGCTAGAAAGGTTGGATGATGATGAACCTCCCCTATTCGGGCATGATCCAACCCTATGGTCTGCTGCTCCACAAGCCAGACACAATCCATGTGCCCTGTGACACTCTGCCACTACATGGCCTGGCTTCCTACAATGAGAACATCCCACTGCGGAAGCCTGCTTCTGTTTCTGCTACTGAGGGTACGTCGGGGCTGAATGTTGAACTGACGTCACTGAGGTCGCCCGCCTCGGAGCTCTAATGGTCAAAGCCCTGGCTGCCGGGGCTGGGGCTGAAGACTGATTCATCTGGCCGTGGGATCTCTTTCGACCTCCGGCCCTATCCATAATCCTCTGGAAGGTATACTCATGCCTCCTAGCTGCTCTCAAGACTGCATCAAAAGTCTGATGCTCGAACTGCTCAACTGCCAACAAAATCTCTAGGTGAAGCCCCTGCTGAAATTGCTGGGCTCTATCATACTCGGTTGCCACCAAAGTGGGAGCAAACCGACTGAGTCTCCAAAACTCGGCCGCATAACCATCAACCGTTCTGCCCATCTGCTTCAGATTGGTGAACCTCGTCTGTAGATCATACCGAGCTACAACATCAAAATACTTGGTCTGGAATCTCTTCCTGAATACTGTCCAAGCAATGGGTGCTGCTAACCCAACGGCCTGAGCCGCCCACCAGCTGCGGGCAAGATCTAACAACTGCAGGCGCACCACGGCTACCTTCTCGTTCTCTGGGGTCCTGGCTGCTTCTAGAATCACCTCGATGTCCTGAAGCCAAGCATCTGCAGCGATAGCATCTTCACTACCGTCGAAGAATGGAGGGTTCAAGCGCTTGAAGCTGTTGGCCGCACTGTTACCCTGATGACCTCCTCTGGTCAAAGCATCCGTCACTGCCTGGTGCAAGGCATCTCCTCGACGATCTTGGAAAGCTATCAAGGTCCTGACGAGACCTACCAAAGTACCATCATCAGGCTCGGCAGGCTGAACTGGCTGGACTGGTGGCTCTCCATCAGAAGGCACGACTCTGGAAGCTACTCCAGAATGCTGGGCTTGATCCCCGGGTTGCTGCTGATCCGCGAAAAATGCTCCGCCTTGCTGACCGGCAGGTCCAGGAACGATGCCGCTGAAGAAGACGACATGGGAAACAATAAGGAAGGACCAGGATAGATCAACGATACAAGCATATGATCAGGACAAGAATCCAGGGATTCAGAAGATACGAGCAGAGATCAAGGGTGAATACTGATTGAGACATCTATTCGGTAAACCCTCACATATCTTGATTTACAAGCCTTATATGGGCCACCACTTAAACCATGTCACACCCCAGAACCAGAATACTGGAGAACGGGGGCAGACATAGCCAGCTACGTATAAGAAATAGAATCCATCTCGATATACGGTCACTGCTGTCTAGATACATGAGGGTTTACTACAAGCCAACAGTCACCTATGGTCATAAACAAGCCTAATGTCTCAATCACAAGCAAGTAAGTAAATGTTACAAGATGTATGATCATTAAATATACAATAATAAGGCATCCCAAATATTACATATTCAGCTGATCATGAAGCTAGTCGTTACAAATTGTTAGGACTAGCAAGAGTTTAGTCATACATGATCAACCCTAGGATCTGTCAATCATGTTACAGCCCGTAGGCAGACAGTAAGTAAGTGCAATCGAGCTAAACAGGTGCTCGTCGGCTAAACGCCTCAAAAAAATATTTTTATAATAGAATGGGAGAGCCAAAAATAACCCACTCGTTGCCCTGGTTACGCCTGGTTGCCACCATCGGGCTGGAAAATCGGTAGATCCTCTGGAGCTGCTCCAAAATCTGGCCATACAAAACCAGCTGGGTCAGATCCCAGAAAGAGCAAGTGCCACAAAGGAAGCTTCACTTAGGAACTAAAACCAGCAATCAGCATAAGAGATAATAATATAGCAATAAATAAGACAAGGGTTAAGAGAAGCATAACAGGGTGATATACGATGAGATAACCATGGGACTATTCAGATAGCCAGGTTACAACCCGTAAACCAAACAAGGACCGGGGTTGTAACCCTTCGTCTGAGCAGAACTTGGAATTCTCACCATTTATCGGTAAAATAAATACAGGCATTCAGGTCATGCAGTAATCTGGAACAAGATCAGGGCAAGACTAGACAGGTTAGACTCCATCCCAATCATTTCACGGCAAAGCAAGAATTATGGCTTGATACTTAAACTAACTAGGGTTGTCACAGGCCTAGTTACTAACAAGATGCAGTAAGATTCTTCCACAGCCACAAGCCCTGCAGACCATCCAGGTTACCCAGGTCGAAAGATTAGAGTTGAATTCAGGTGGGTATATCGTCCAGGAAACATATGTACCCTTAGGTAGCTTGAAAGGTGCAACACATGACAGTGTGCTGGAAATGTGCCCTACTCGACGGCAGGCTACAGATCCCAGGAGCGCCCAGGTAACGGGATTGCCTGTAGCTGGGAGATCTCTTTATGACTAATGTATTAATCTAGTTATTAGCCTTATTCCATTTCAGTGGGTACTCCTGACCGTGGTACTCAGGAGTCCCCTCCTAGATATGATGCAAGACAGGACTGGATTATTTGTACAAACACAATCGTCCACGGTATCCAGGTCATTTATACAGGTCATGTCATGTCAGGTAGCCGTCGCAACAGCTTATCAAGATATATCATGTCAGGTTATCATGTCAAGTGTACTGGTCAGGAGTGCGCCACGACGGACCACTATCAGGTCAGGTCATATTCACTGGTCAGGAGTGCACCACGACGGGTCACTTTCGTGTTCAGGTACATGTACAAGGTATCATAGTACAAGCATTCAATCAGGAGACCCAAATTGATCTGAGGTGACAAGACATAAATTAATCAGTAATAATCAAGTAATAAAAATAAATAATCATCAAAGCAAGGTACAGAGAGGGGCCATACTGCCCAGGGTCCAAAGCCCATGCGGTTCAGGGAGAAGGGGGCATATGCGGCTAGCGGGACCAGAAGACACATGCGGCTTGGGGAAGAAGTTCTCATGCGGTCAGCGGGGTTCGGCCTATGCGGCTCAAGTGGAGCAGAATATTATGCGGCTGGGAATTCAATGTCATGCGGTTGAGAGGGCTCGGGTCCTCATGCGGCAAGAAGAAGACTGCAGTATATGCGGCTAGGTGGTAAACAAATCCCATGCGGCTATCGAGGATCAATGCCTATGCGGCTGGAGGAAGGGGGTTCTCATGCGGCTGGCCGACCAATTAGGTCTATGCGGCCGGAGTCAAGTGGGTCTCATACGGCGAGTGGACATGCGGCTGCGGGAGCAAGGACGCATGCGGCTGAGGGCAAGTGGACACCATGCGGTTGGAAGAAGCGGGGTCCCATGCGGCTAAAAGGATAACGTCTCATGCGGCTCAAGAAGTTCAGAATATTATGCGGCTGGAGATGAGCGAGTTATGCGGCTAGATAAGTTCGGCCCTCATGCGGCTCAAGAACTTCCAGTCATGCGGCTGAATAGAACACTTGCAGCATGAAATATTCATGCGGTCAAGTCAAGCACAGTCCATCTTCTCCAAAATTTTGAGAAGAAGAACACCATGAGAGCCAAGTCCTCAAGCTCCATAACTCCATCATCCGGAGCCCAAATCCGAACTTCCATTGGTCAAAATGGGGTAGAACGAGATGCTCTACAACATAGAACCATCAAAACTCGGAAATAACAAGATTAAGTAGATCAAAACCCAGAAAATCCGAAAATAAAGTAAACTTAGATCTACAAAAATCTAGCCATGGAAAGTAGAAATGCCAAGTATTAAAGTAAGTTAAAATGCTGTAAGGAAGAGAATGAAGTAATAAAATTGGAGTTCCTCCATGAAACAAGTTGCACTTGCCTAGACCTCTCTCTCCCTCTCTCTGGGTAGGTGAAGAATTAATGGAGGAAGGAAGAAGAGTAATGAAGAGAGAGAGAGAAGAAAGTAGGGTTAATAAATGGTAGTGGTGGTGGTAGGTAGGGGTTCACCCTTTGGTCCATAATAAACCAAAAGAAATCCCAAACCGAACCAAGCCAACCCGAACCAAGAATAAACTAAGCCAGGAGGAAACTAAGCAAGGAATCATGCAATACAAGATAAAATATGTACACGTATTCCAAAAATACGTATTACGAACCACAGGTATTACACGTTTATTGCATCTAAGCTTACTGGTGTGGCAAAAATTCTGGCAACGTGATTTTAGGAAGACGTGTATGGTTATCAGATCATATCTCAACTTGGTTCACTTTGTTATGACCAAATAAGCAAGAATAAATTTTTATTATCATTCTTCTCCGTCTTGATTAACTCTGTTCTATCTACATCTACAACTAGGATTATAGGTTCTCTAGGACTCTCTAATAGGATTGCTTTCATGTCATCTTTTTGGATATAGTTATTTTTGTGTTCCATCTTTCCTATGACTTGACTAAACTTTTCTTCGTTAACCTCTCGGATAATTCTTCTCGTTATGCATCTCGTTGTCTTTGTACAATTCTTAGAGATTTTTCGATAAACTTTCCTGTCTTGCTTGACCCTTTAACTTGTTTGGACGCTGTTATGGATTGCTTGACCCAGTCTTAGGCCTTGTTATATGTTGATAGGCGACCGAAATAGCCAAACCTTGTTAACTGATTCTATAGTATAACTATAAATGTATTGTGTGATTGTGATAAATACTTTTCCTAGGGATTGGTTAGATTAAGCTTATAGGACAAGTATGAGTGACTGACTGTAGTAGACTTAGAAACCATTAAGAACGATTGTATTGATAGTATAATTTGATTATAGGGTATCTAAGATGGAATAATGAGATATTATATTATTGTGACTATGGATTGAGGATTAGAATCTTGTGCTTAGAGTTTGAGGATGGAGTATTCGTAGGACTTTGATGACCAAGCGATTATTGGTTATCTTTAGCTAATTACATGTGATTAGAGGGTAGATCGATATGTGGAATGGTATAGAATAAGTTAGAATGGGATATAATATTGCGTACGAGATCGGGAAGATATCAGTTAAAAGACAAGAAACAAGACAAAGACATATGTACTTTGGTAATTAATAAATCAGGAGTTTTGAAATCGAGGATTTATATTCGGAGGACTTGTTGAGTAAAAAGAAGAATGGTCTACGCCAAGAATAAGAATTGAACGTATGATTTCAAGGAGAAGCTGTAGGAAAGGATTGACGATAAATAATGCTAAGGGCCTGTGGATTGATAGAATATGGATACTTAGGATACGATAAGGAAATCAAGTATTACAATTGAGGTTAAAAATATGGTTGATGATCAAGCATTGTAGGTTTATAAACATACCCAGAGAATGACCTATAGTTTAGGGTATACATAAAGGTTCCATGTTAGTATGGAAGATCCTAAAGGATATATGACGTAGTTTATGATAGAAGGACCATTGTTGAGCATAAACCAAAAAGATTGTAAAGAGAAATAGGACAGATGATTACAAGGGTAGCAGATTGAGTATCGTAGCCATAGCAGCTACATGTTATAGTTTGACCTATTGGATGATTTTTAATTTCGAGGAAAAAATTCTTGTAAGGTGGGTAGGATGTAAGCCCCCTGAATTTCAGGGTTTATTTTAAATTTTCTAAATGAATTATTTTTGATAAGTATTTTATTATTTAATTGTTTTGATCATTAATGTACCTTTCCGTGACTTTGACTTCTGGAGCGTCAGGGATGCCAATCTCTGTAAACTCTCTTTACGAGTTTTACAGTAGACAAGATTATCTTCGTTTTGATATATCCTGTCCCACTTGAACTCGTTCTCTTGTGCTCTTTTTGTATCGCGCAATTTCGGGTCAACTTAGACCAATTAATCGTTGAATAATTATTCCCACTTTTATCTTTGATCATCGTTTGCACGTTACCGTGACTTTTAATTTAGGAGCACCAGACCAGTCGTTTTCTCAGAATCAACTTCTCATGAATGATCTACTCGAGACGCTCTTCACCCATGACCTTCGTGTTCCACTCAGACACTCCATTTTGTGCTTCATTTTCTTCGCACAACTTTCGGTTCAATTTAGGCCAATTAATTATCTACCGAAAAACCTGATTTACTTTCCAATTTAATTTCGGGATCCGACATCGATCCAACCTAGTCGACCCAAAGTATGGACCTAGCCCACATAAAGCCTACTACTCACATGACGCTTGTGTTCCATTTATTTGAGTCCCCGTATGTTACTTATTTACCAGTGATTTTAAATACCTATTTTAATTCAAATTAGTGCACCCTGTCCGATTTCGACCCGACCCGGCTCGACCAAACCCGAACCCAAGCTCCATGTTGTCCTCCCATGACTGTCCAAATACCCCACATAATATTTCTTTTTTCCTATTTTAAAAATATCACTTCCTCTCTCTACTTTACAAATATCCTATATACACACACACACACACACACACACACACACACACACACACACACACACACACACACACACATATATATATATATATATCTAACTCTTTCTCTCTCCTATTACACACCTCACCCCCTCGCCTCCACCTCACAGCACAGCATCCACCCAACAGTGGCCGACCTCCTTTTTCCCCCCCTCTCTTCAAATAAAATCTCTTCCTCTCTCTAAATATCTCTCTCTCACTCTTTCTATATATATAATATATATACACACACCCATATATCACTCTCTCTCTTTCTCTCAATACAATACACACATAACACCCCCACTACAGCCGACCCCCTCCCCTGGCCGAGCACCACTCCACCAGCCACCCTCTCCTCCTTCCTCCTTCTCAATACTTCATCATCACCATCACTATTAATATCATCACCACCATCACCATTAACATCTTCACCACCCTCCCCAACACCATCTTCATCATCATCATCAAGCAACAACACCACCACCATCACCCGAGCCACCACCACTCCGTACCCCTGCCCGCGCCGCGTCGCCGTCACCACTGGCCGTGCGCGACCGCAGCAGCTCGCAGCAGCGACGCCAACAGCAGCAAGCAGCAGTAGCAGTACGATAATGGCAGCGCGCGCACGCCGCCGGCCACGCGCCACCGCGCGACCAACGGCCACTGACGACCCCCCCTCCTCGGCCGACGAGCCTCCGACGACCTCCCCCAGACCGCCACCATCTTCCCCGACGCGCCTAATAGCCTATTCGTGCGTTTTGAACGGGTTCCCGTCGTGACGAGCTCGAAAACGAAGTTGAAACGGTATTTTGTCGCAGCGACTTCGCACGGATTTTCTGGTCGATCAGACCGTTGGATCGGCGAACTCCTTGCTCCGTCTCAATCTTGGTATATCTATCTTCACTCCCCTCAAGTTTCGTCCGTTAATTTCGTCGTTTGATACCTCAAAACTGGCCACCAAGTTGACACTTTAAATTGTATAATTTTTGGACAGTTTTGTGGAGCCGACTTCGTCAGCTCGTAACTCCGCCGTCGCAGCTCCGGTTGGCGCGCTACCAGTTCTTGTGCATAGCTGATATAACCCTCTTCCTGTCCCTAAAGTTTCGTTTCATTGTAAGCACGTTAGGTTGGTCGAATTCGACGTCAAAGTTGGCCGTCCGAATTCTTTAATTTACACTTGTTAAATTCTATTTTTGAACCCGGGACTCCGAATTCAATTTCTGACACCACCAATAGACTCGTGGCGTCGTTCTGGCACATTTTCATATAAAATTTGCTTGATTTGGAGAACGTGGGCCCTGGCACGTATTTCGGTGTAAAGCGGATCCCACTTTTTGCGTCAACGTGTCACTTTGAGATCGGCTCATCGGAATCCAATTCTGGATATACCGTTGAGTTCGTATCGTCATTCTGGACTCATTGACATATAATTTGCTGAGTTTTGAAGACGTTTGCTCCGGCACGCATTTCCGTGTAAACCGGATTCCAAGTGTCCGCGTCAACGTGTCATTTTGAGATCGGCACATCGGAATTCCATTTCGGACATACCGTTGGGTTCGTATCATCATTCTGGATTCGTGAACATATAATTTGCTAGATTTTGTAGACTTCTATCCTGACACGTTCTTCGGTGCAAAGTGTGTCCAACGGAGGACATCATTTTGACCTGAAATTATCGTTTTGCCCCTGTGTCTAAATTGGACTTATGGATAGGCTATCCTAGCTAATTTGACTGTTCTGGACACGTTGGTGATATTTATTTTATCATCCGACAACATCTGTAGATTTTGCTTATGTATTATCTTTAATTTGTAATTAATTATTTTTCCAAAAATTGTTACTTTTTGTTTTTGAATTTTTATATATATTTTAATTGCTGTAAAAATCTGGGAAAAGTCGTATTTAAATACTATGTTAATTTAGCTAATTTATTATAATTTTTTCAGCATTTATTAAGTACTTTTGGTATTTTATAAAAATAGGATTTTCAGTATATTTATGTTTGCTGATTTTTAATAATTATTTATGAGGGTTTATAAATCCCAGAAAAATTAGTATAAATTTCTATAATTAACAAGGATTATTTTGGTACTTTATTTTATGTAAAATTGAGCTTTTTGTCTATCTCAAAAATTGTTGGAACTCAGTGTACAGCTTGATTTATTTATTGAATAGTTACGACTTGCAAGTTTTGTGTTGTTTTGAGTTATAGACGTATTGGACCTCACCCCGCACTAGTATAAAGATCCTAGAAAATTAGTTTGGATATAGTGGCACTCCACATTAGACTTTTATGCTAGGTTCCCACTTGGCTAGTATCCAGTCAGGAGTCGTGTCACACCACTAGTGTTAGATCTTAATCATAACTTAGAGGCTGAGTTTGTATATCATTATTGATAGGACACCGGACATCTATATCTTCGTACTAGTATTCTTGCTTTGCTCGAGACAAGTACATCTGCAAACTCATTTACTGTCTTTTAATGCTAGAACATGTATTAATCCTGTTAAAATACTGATCCTTGAGGTAGCAAGTTAAATCTTCACATATTGTATTACTTTCAGTACCTTCCATGCTTAGGACAGTTCTTATATCTTCACATGCTTCTTGCTGGTTTTCAGTACATGTTTCACTATGCTTTATACTGCTCTGAGTATTCACATACTTTATACTGTTCTCGTATCACTCACATGTTAATAAAAACGGGTTAAGGGGAAACAGTTAGTAGTGTACGTGATCATGCCCCCCTTCTACATATGTATTTACCGAGCACTGTTATATTCTATATATAACTTTGTCGTATGTCTGATCCCGCGTTTGTGTATGGACATACACCGATGCCGTTAAGGGTACGTATGTACACTTCAGAAAATTGATATATACCACTGTACATCCTATTTCACCTATTGACTGATCACTCACCTACTACAGTTTTAAACTTTAAAATGAATATGTATTGCCATGATAGACTATGAGATATACCATGTTTCCTATGTTACTATGATACTGTGATTCCAGTCATACCATGATTCCAGATATGCCATGTTCCCTATGTTACTATGATACTGTGATCCCAGTTATACCATGAGGCCATGTTTCCAGTTTTTCTGTTTTATAGACTTATCACACCATGTTTCTTGTTGTACATCTCTTTCATTATATATTTAGTACTTTAGTTGTAGAGGTTGTACTTGCTCCCGTCCTGACAGGATAACGTTGTAGGTTCACTTTTTGAGGAGAAAATGCTATGTGTTACATATTATGGCACTGATTTTGAGGACCTGGCCTTAGCTCCAGAAGAGGCCCCAGCGGGAAACCTTGCTTAGATATTTTTATGTGTTTTGAGATTTAAACTTTGGTCTGTACTTATATTTGAATACTGGACTTTGTCTCCAGTTAGATACTTTGGAAGTGTATTTTTAAGTCTGTGCTTGTTTACTTTCGCTTATAGATGCTGTGTTGTGATGAACCTTTAAATGTGATATTAGAACTATTAGTAGCTTAGATCCTTTATTCTCTATTCTTAGAAACAGCTTACTACGCTTTAATAAGCGTAGGCTGGACATGGTTCGGCCCGGCCCAACAATTTGGGTAACGGGTCATGACAGCTGGGGTGGGCTCCAGCTCACTCCAATTTTTTTTTTTCATGTATAATTTTTTTCTTTGATTTTTTTTTATGTGAGTAGTCTATATCTAGCACACCCTAACATACTCTAGCCCACCCCAACTTGAGTTTCTGGTTCCGCCCTTGCCTGTATTAACACTATTAGCACTCCTAAAATGTCATCCTGCACTCATCCTTCCATGCATGCACAAATTAATGTCATATAATGCATGGATATATTTGAAATAGAATGACAGAAAGTTAAAGAGTAGTGCATGATGACATTTTAGGAGTGTAAATGACAACATCCTATAAAAATTTCTATTTTTAGATTTACCTTGTAATGTAAGAAGATCTTTTTTCTTATAATGGTTACATAAAATTTGTTCCTACGATACAAATTTTAACGAAAATTGCATACAAGATAATAAGTTTTGAAAATTTTGGAACGACAATACTTTCCCCCAGACCGTCTAGCGGAAATTGGATACGTACAATTTTTGTCAGTCTGTCTGGCAAAAATAGAACGTTTGGATTTTTTTGGATTGGTTTTATTTGGTTTAGTCTGTTTTGGTTTGATTTTTTTTATCTTTTAGTTTGGTTTAATCTATTAGTTAATATGTTATTATTTATACTATAGATAATAACAAAACATATTAGTTATTTTTATGTAATAGTTATATATAACTAATAAATTTTGTTATTATCTATATTAGTTTATATATATATATATATATATATATATATATATATATATATATATATATATATATATATATATATAAACAAATTAATATACAAATCAATATAGACAATAACAGACTAAGATATTAGTATATAAATAAAAATCAAATGTATACCAAATTAGTTTGTATAAAATATCCTAAAACAGATAAAATCTCGTAACACAACCATTAGGAATGAGAGACATGTAGCTTCACCATTCCTGTACACAGATAAAATCTCGTAACACAACCATTAGGAATGAGAGACATATGTAGCATGACCAGGCATACAATTAGGTCAATGGACCTTTATTTTCTAATCCATTTATTTCAGTTCTGTTGCTTATTTCTGTTGGAAATGCGGTATGACTCGAATCGGAGTTGGCATACGAGGTACAATATTGAATTGGGTCCATATATCTTAAAAGAGAATTCTTATGATCCCATCGTCTATCCGATGTGGGACTAAATTATCAACTCCATTGTCACTCCTTTTGAGCGCTTAACCGGAAAGAAGATACAATCTTAGCACCGTTCCCGTTAGCCGAACAATCTTAGCACCGTTGCTGCATTTGTCCATTCCCGCTAGCCGAACAATCTTAGCACCGTTGCTACCTTTTGTTCGTTCCTGGCAGCCGAGCAACCTTAGCACTCCTGTTACATTTTTTCGTTGCTGCCAGCCGAGCATCCAGGAGATCCAACATATTGTCATCTCGATCCACTAGCCACAGAACAAAACCGACACGTCCATTCACACCACCATTGTGTGCCAACCACAACGTCTTGCTCCACTTCGGACGTGTTAACCCACATTTTGAAGTCAATCCGTGTAGATGCGTATGCTCCTAACTCCACCTTGAGAAAAGAGTCCGCATGAACGTTCAGCACCATCTGTTTCGAACCAATTAGAGCCGCTCAAACCAGCCCGTAACCTTAGACTCTGATACCACTTGTTGGAAATACGGTGTGACACGAATCGGAGTTGGCCCATGAGGTACGATATTGAATTGGACCCATATGTTTTAAAAAAAATCTTATGATCCCATCGTCTACCCGATGTGGGATGTGGGACTAAATTACCAACTTTATTGTTGCTCCCTTTTGAGCGCTCAACCGAAAACGAGATACAATAAAATAATTTATTCTCAATAATTTTTCATAAAATACACCACATGCAACCTGTACTTATCATTTATAGTGTACTACTCTCAGTTGGTCACAGACAAGCTTGGCATAAGCAGGTCAGATGTTGACTTTTTGGGTATAAAAATTAAAGTAAAGTCCTTCACTAAAAAAAGGGTTTTTCTAAGGACACCACACTTTTTATTACTTGGGGCTAGTCCAAAAATGTTCAATTTTTTTTACAAGTTTGCCATTCTTTTTTTACTTGGGGCTAGCCCAATTTATTTCCAGCAATTAGTCCTAGGACTGCCAGCCCGTTGGCAGTCCTAACATATGTTAGGACTGCCAACTTAGTGGTAATCCTAGGACTGCCAGCAAGTTGGCAGTCCTAACATATGTTTGGACTGCCAACTTGTTGGCAGTCCTTGGAGATGCTGCTGCACCAGAACCCAATTCTCTCCGATCAGCTCCGACGAGATGAGCTCGAGGGTTCCCCCCGCGGCCTGGAAGCAGACGAGCGTCTCGATCCCGTGCAGCTGTGCAACGCGCGACCTGGCGGCGGCTGGAGACTGTCACGCCCCGCACCTGTAGGAGCGATCGTCCTCGCTAAGGCGTGATGCCGCACGAGCCTAGATTGTGCTCGTGCAAGGCAATTCCATAACGGCCGATTACATCGGCGGCGACGGGGTCGTCGCCCAGAAGTCCCAAGCAGAAATATTGAAACATGCAGCGGAATTTAAGAACAAGTAACACATTCACAAGACATTCAAAACAATCTCTTTTATTGATATTGAATACAAGATTACAAAGTGGGCGCAAGGCCAATTACAAGTCTCTCAGACTCACTTTTCTTTCGATTACAATTCACTCTGCTCTCTCTCATCTCTCGATTACAAATGCTTGAATCCAGCGGAAGCTTCGGAAGGCGATGTCCATACATTATGTCCTGTATAAGTCTTCAGATCACGCGACCGCACTCTTCGACTCGCCAAGGAACTCCGTGCCTCGACGCATCCAAGCGAGCTCCGTGCCACGAGCTTCTACCTGTGCCTGCACATGAAATACTGTGTGGGTGTCAGTACCACTGTACTGGTGGAGTGAGCTTCTTGCCCACCCATACAAAACCTACACGTTTCATTTACTTTGTGCAACATGAACCCTTTTTCGATTTTCTTTCTATTCTTGCCTTAGGATCAATTTTAGGACCGGCGCCTTAGCGCAACTTGTGTATCGGGACCATCCCGTGCTTGCAATGTCAACGTTAACTCATACTTTGTCTCTAGACCACTCCTCGTGCCAACAACGTTAACCTATCAGGTCGTGTTTGCCTTACGGCCATAATCAGAGACGCAACTACACGAAGGACTCCATTTCCTTGCCTCTAGACCTCTTTCGTGCTTGCATTGTCGACGCACCGACTTATACTTGTCTTTTGTGCCAAACTCTGGGACTTAACGACTCGGTCGTGCCATAACTCGATCCGTGCTTCAATATCTCTGAGGCAGTGCCTCCTTGCTTAGTCTCGCCTACACTTGTGTTGTGACAACGCGGCCGTGCCTCATATTTCGAGGCCGTGCCCAATAACTCAAGTAACTTCACACAACTTGCCCTACGGCCCTTTTTGACTTAACTCGCAATAGCTCAAGCCTAACTCAAGCAACTCTATGCCATCAACTTAACACTCGACGCCACATCTAGTGCCGAAGCACGCCGCCTTCTCGCTGTAGCCAAATCTTAGGCACAGACATTGTTTTCACCAACTTCACACACTTTTAACTCAACTCAATCCAAAGGCACGCACGCGGATTGCCGCCCGTGCCGACACATCTATATGAAAGGTCACTGGCATTGACTAGCCATAGTGGACATAGCCTGGTACTCGGGACCCTTGCACCGCCGGTTGCGATCCTCGATGCAAGTCCCCGACATACCGGTTGCTTCATACCCAGCTCGGCTATAATTTTGTTCTTCCTAGGCCGGATCGGTCCCTGGCCCAAGGTTTCCGATCCGAAGAACCATCGCCCTTGTCGACAAGTTGTCCATGACCACGCGCCTACGCTAACTTCTAGACTTAACGTAATGCATGGTCTCATTATTATCACAGTTCCTTTGCTTTACTCTTTCCACTTTTCACACTTCATTCGCAGAGCCCAAACCAGGGTTGCCTTGGCGACTGAACCACAGTCCCGACATATTTTCTCTCGGCGACTAACCATCGCTTGGACCTTACATTCTTAGAACTCAGGGAACGGCTACCGCATAGCCTTCCAACTTAACTTGAACCAACCGTGGCTCGTGCCTCTAAACCGACTCGTGTTCGACGCAACGCTGTCGCCCAAGTCATACTTCATATGACGGGCCTTGGGATCGTGGGACTATTTAACTTGACAACCGCAGAATGAGCGGGACAGCACTTAGAATGACTTAGATCGACCGGCATAACTATGCCTAACTCACTCAAGCCTACAACATAACCCAAGGGACGAGCAAAGGCTATGCCAAGCCTTGCGGGACAGGACCGTGCATGCTTTAACAAGCATTTGTGCGGGCGACGCCTATGACTTAGGCTAACTCTCAGCTTTTGCACCGAAGACCAACTTTCCTTCTCCCAAGCCACGGGACGAAGGACCGAGTGTCATTTTCAAAGCACACCGTGCACCAACTCTAAGCCGACCGTGGGACGTTTTTCATGTTCTAACTCGATTCAAACCGTCGGGATTATTCCCTTAGCTATGTGGATGCGTAGCTTTTATTATCAAGCCTAACTTGTGCAAGTTGAAAACACGATTTATTATGTGAAGGCAAAGATGAGGAGAGTTCACCGAAACTACCCCACCTGAGCGATGTCTCCGAGCAAGCCGTTGCAAGGCTAAGGCCGAACGCCGTCGGCGTTTCGATTCCTCCGATTGACTTTGCGGGACGGGGCACTACAGAGACGGAGGAGGAGGAAGGAGGCGGCGGCTGTAGGCGGAGGAGGAAAGAGGAGGGAGGCGGCGGAGGAGGAAGGAGGCAGAGGAGGAGGAAGGAGGCGGCGGCTGGAGGCGGATGGGGAGGAGGGAGGCGGCGGCTGGAGGCGGAGGAGGAGGAAGGAGGCGACGGCTGGAGGAAAGAGGAGGAAAGAGGAGGAAAAAAAACCCTAAGTTTGGTATAGCCCCAAGTAAATTTTGGGATGCCCCTAGTAAAAGTTTCTCAAACTTGGACTGTCCCCTAGTAAAATGACGCCCCCAGTAAAATGTGCGGTGCCCCTAGAAAAGAGTTTAGAAATTTGCATACACAACATCAAAGTTTAGTAAAATTACTGTAGCAGAACATAAATTTAAAAATTACTCTCAGAGAACCAAACGTCAAATGGATGAGCCATGTCCAGTGTGCCGTAAGGTGTGTTTGGACACCTTCAGGGAACATGCAATTCATTGTAAGGAGCTTCCAGGTTCCAAATACAGGCATGATCTTGTCACGGATGTTCTTTTTGAATATACTTAGGCGTGCAGGAATTTCTGCAAAAAAGAGAGGCAGTTGTGAACTTCTTGTCAGATCTGTAGGATCTGCAGGAGGAAAGATCGACACTCAGACCGACAAATGTTCTGGTTTACGGGTGGATAAAGGGGAGAAACATGCTTGTGTGGGCATAATAGGAGTTTCCCCACTAGTGGGTTTGGGGAGCGAAGATTTTACTGTGGGACAAGCTGCTCTCAAAGCGACCTCAGCCAAAGTGTCACACGAGAAAGCGTGTACCGACAATCAACACGTTTTCTTCCTGTTCGCATTTGACACGTTTGGTTTTCTAGCACCAAACGCTGTGGAGCTTCTTAAGAGAGTCCAAAAGGTTATGCACAGTAATGTTATGTCTCCCAGGTCTATAGATGTAGTATTTAAGAGGATTATTTTTGCCATCCAAAAAAGAATGGCAGTGCAGTTTGTTGTTCGCTTGCCATCTGTTTCGGTGTAATCTTTCTTTTATATATCATATTTACAGTTTGAAAAAAAATAAATCAGAATGATGTTTTCATACTAAAAAATACCATACTTCGTTCTAATGGGCGATGGCGATCAATCTAAATCATCTTTCTTTGGTGTGGTATGTGGAATGTAAAATGGTGACCGAGTTATGATGTGTTCTCTACCTCGATTTTTTCTTTTCAACACAAAGATGGAACACCTCACAAGTCATCCCATTGATGTTTTATGTCTCAATATCTTCCTCACAAAGATGACATCACAAACTTCCTCGATTATGGTTTTCTGTGTCAATCGTGTGATCATTTCTAACCATACTATGCTACTTCCTCGGTATAGTAGGGATTGCATAAGGATAGGATGACTTGATTTTGCATTATTGGCACATCAACTTTTCACAGTTCGATTTTGGCTTCACAACGTCATAAATTATTCTTTTGGAACACCTTTCATCAATTTTGAAGTACATCAAAAATACTTTAAAAACATATCTTGCAATAAAGAAGCGCAATTCAAATACTTATATTGTCAGATATTTTTTTGAAGTGGTCACGATGTGCTTCAAAATTGACGAAATGTATTTCAAAAGAGCAATTTATACAATTTGTTTGCCAAAATCGGACAGTAAAAGACCTTATTTGGAATATCATTAGAATAATTTAGCCTATTTTAAAATAATAATTGGTTACATTCTAGTACACGTTCAAACTTGACTCAAGAATTATGTCATAAATAAAATAAAATCTTATATAAAACATAACTAATAATCTATAACTTATTAACAGTTTAATTAGAAAATAAATTTTGGTTTTTCTTAATGCAACTCCAAAATAAAACGAAACAATTATACCAATCCAAAACATGTAAATAAATAAATAATCTATGAACGTAATTAAATGATAAACTGATTCAGAACCTAAATAGCAAAATCATCACAAAACCTTGCAACCTCATTCTCTTCTTCATGTGCAAATAGAGTAGTGGCAAATGAACCATGACTCATAAGTTATAATGCAACGAAGAAACATCAAAGATAGAAACTATAAATAGAAGTTCATTAAAAAAATTATAGCTATGAATTTCCAAATTGTTAATGGTTCAATGAGAGTGGGTTAATATATATAGTTCTGGCATAATATATCAGTTGGATTTTCGTTTTGGGTTCCATTTTTCATTTGGTCGCAAAAGCCCAAAAATAAATAAAAATAAAGGTCCCACCGAGACTTGAACTCGGGTTACTGGATTCAGAGTCCAATGTCCTAACCACTAGACCATGGGACCAACTTGCGTGACAGATCTGAGCAATCAGTTTATTATATTAAATTGTTCAAATGTAGGTTCCCATTTTAGTGTTGTTACTGAGCCTTCTTTGTAAAGTTACATATATTAAATACATTCATCTTTAACAGTTTATTTTAAATTACTACCGTACACTATTTTTAAGCAAATTGTTATATGAATACTAGTATATATATGTACGTGCGTTGCACGTATTGAAAGGAGCAAACATGCCAAACAATAGTTTATTGAAAGAGCAAGCAACAATTCCTTAATTTCATTATAGGTGAAAACATAATAGGTGGGAGCTTGAAAGTTGGGAGAAACTAAATGATGGGAATATAAAATATTTTTCTCGTCTCTTGGACTCCTCCGCCTACTGCATGCATGCTTTGTGTATCTTTACTTTATTAACTATCATTTTTCAAGCTGTCTACTTTGCATGCATGCATACCTTTCATACATATTTATTTACTGTTTTTAATTATTGAAGGACAGTGAAGGGTATTTTTGAAAAGAATTTTTTTACGGTGAAATCTACTTTTGATATTATATAATAGAATAGATAGTTTTTATATGAACTTCTACTCTTAGCCTCTTATCTTCTCATAGATCCTAGCCCCAACATCAAAACCTATAAATAAAAAAAATCCTAGGGTTACTCATGAGTTACTAATTTTTAGAACTCGTTAATAAACACCGCAAGGACATAAACAGAAAAAAATAGGAAGTCTAAATAGAAAAATAAGTCCACGTAGTGAACCATACTGGGAGTTCTTATTTTGAGTTCCCATTTCAGTTTTTGTAATAGAACTATTCCAATATCTCCAGCTTCTTTTGAAAAAAAATGTAGTATATTGATTCTTTTGTATTATCGATATGTGAGGTTACATGACAGGCTAAAAACAAAAATACTATTTAGCTTTCAAAATATTTGGGTGATGCCATCTTTCATTATGTGGCATATGACATGGTTGTTGACATGACAAAATTTAATATTAAAATTAAAATTAATACTAAATTAATATTAAATTAACATGATAATTAACATTAAGATTAACCTTAACATTAAAATTAACCTTAACATTAAAATTAATATTAACATTAGAATTAATATTAACATTAATATTAACATTAACATTAACATTAATATTAACATTAGAATTAATATTAACATTAATATTAACATTAACATTAACATTAATATTAACATTAAGATTAAGATTAATATTAATATTAACATTAACATTAACATTAATATTAATATTAACATTAACATTAACATTAAAAAAATGGGGTAATTAATTTTTTGGGTTAAAATTTGCCACGTCAGCTGCCATATCAGATGTCACATAATGGGAGATGGCATCACCCAAATATTTTGGGAGCCAAATAGTATAATTGGGCTAAAAAAATATTTTGAAGCATTTTCTACGTCTATTCATATACTTTATAGTTTACATTTATTTGTATTGAGTTTATTTTTGGATGAAGCATCAGATGAAATCCGACATGTTTGTGTTAGTCATCATCGGAACTGAATGCGGCTATCTTCGTCCCATATATGCACAAAATAACTCACTTAAGAAAGAAAAAAAAATCGCATGACACAAAATTATAATTAACTATTTTTGTTACAGTTAGTTATAACTACTGGATATGATTGTGCCAACTATAGAGATAACTATCGTTTAGAGATCTCATTGTCATCTCTGGAAACCAACTTGGTTTTGTATATAAACTAGCAGCATACCCATTATAGGGATAAACTTGTTGCTATCCTTAAACAAATTGGGCTTTTGTTCTTCTTCCTACTCTTCTTCTACATAAGTCCCTAAGAACTCCCTCTTTTTCGACTTTTTTGACTACAATATATTATCAGTACGAAGCTCTGCCGCGAAGGTTCACGATCCACCACCATCCTCGAAAGTAACGAATAAGTATAACCTAAAAAAATTATTTGTTTTCTTAACATATGAAGAGAGAGATTTTTCCTCTAAATAATAGATTTTTCGGGATTAATCAACAGACAATGGCTATCAACAGATCCTTCGGGATCAACCAGCCAACAATGGCTAAATCGGCCAACAATGTCAACAATGTCGCGGTTTGCCAGAAGCGAACCCGCGAAAGGCTTTAAAAGTTTAGCATAACCAAACTCATTCAGCGAATAAAGCAACATGGCATAATAGAGCAACTACATGTAATACAGTTGTGGCACGACATTAGAACTTAGTCATGTGGAACCTAGGCAAGCAAGACTTAGCCACGTAGGACTTAGCCCAATAGAGAGCACATCTTCACACAACCTAGTTTAACAAAATTGTCCCATGGAACATAACTGTGTAACTTAGTCCCACGGAACCTAGTCTCGTAGAACATAGCCCAGTAGAGTACAATTTCGTAGAACCTAGCCCAATAGAACTTAGTCCTACGCAATAAGATCCATTATTTGTAAGTTGAGTTGTTCTTTTGGCCTAAGAATTGTTACAATCTCACTACAAATTATCAATAAAGAGAATCGTTTTCATATATCACATGCCTATCAACTTTTCTGCTTATTTTTCGTTGTAACGACTTTGATTCTTAGATTGTTTTATCAATCATATTTGTTCTTGCCTTGTACAAGTATAATTTAAACTTGTACAACATGACGTCTATAAACGAGTTTTGGTTTTGCGAAACCAGTACGTAATAACTTGCGTTGTCGTAACGTACAAAAATTGGTCCTCAAAGAAAAATGTGAATCTACGTACAAAAATGGTCCTCATATAAAGAAGCGAATCAATGTCAATTATTGTTCGCTATCGATTATTCGCTATTTAAAGCCCTTGATGTCATGTCCTGATCCCGCATGACCAAAATTCGTCACTAGACGTGATGCCGTACAAGCCTAAATTGTACTTGTACAATGCATAAACAAAACACAGTTGATAGCATATCTAGTCAATGTAGCAAAAATAAACAAAAATGTCGATTGACACAAGATATATGAAAGAACATTATCATAATTTACAGCAGAACTACAACGATGTTAGGCCAAAGGACAACTCGATTACAAATATTGAATCCTAATACTACAACGATGCCACAAGGTTTACAACTCATGCAACTAATACAACCAACGATGTTCCATACATTATGTCCTTTATAAACAAAAGACATCATTTCCAGCCAAACAACTTCAAGCGCCAACCGAGCTCCAATGCCTCAGTACGTCTAAGCAGCTTCCCGTACTTGTGGGATTAGCACATTGGGAATGCACTGGTAAGTGACCCTAAACAAACTCACCTAAAACCAACACGTTGATTAAGTGAGTGCATGCAATATTATGTCATATTTCTAATCTTGCCTAAAGAACAATTAATAATTCATAAGCACCCATGTATATATAAGGATAAAAGTGTCACTCAACAAAGAAGACGTTACCCAAATACTCATCATCCTTCCTTGTCATAACAATGATATCATTCACAATGCATAAACATGTCACAAGTGTGTTTCTGCATAAGACATTCACTATACTTCCCAAAATATAAATAAATATGTCAAGTGACTGTTCCTGGATCAAGTTACTAGGCTTGCAAGCAGATAACATTAGCATGCATCATAACTATATGAAGGTCACCGACACCACAAGCCATCTTGGACTATTTTTCTCGTAAGACGATGATTTTTTGCATACAGGTTGTCACGACCTGCTCCCGAACAATCGGGTACGAATCGAGTCATGTCCGGCCTACACTGTCGTTGACAATGATAGTCAGCTATCTAGTGTAATCATCATCAATAATAGTGTATACTCATCATAGCGTCTATCACGATATAACTACTAATACAAAAACTGTCACGACCCGCATCCAGTGAAGGGCACGAGACCGTGGGTACATCCAGCCTACGCCGCGGTGTCGGCGGTAGAACGATGTCCTAGGTCTCAACAATAACTATAACACAAAAGTGCACCTAGGCACAAAAGTGCAGCGAGGTTCGCTTCATGCGAAAGACGCTTCCACAACAAACGTGATGCCTATGTACACGTCTAGGTCGAAGCGGTGAAGCATTGGGCACGCGCCTAGCAGTCAAATTTCTTTTTATAAAAGCCAAAGCCTTGAGGCCCAAGACCCATTAGGACATGTTAACCTGTTAATTAAGTCAGGATTTGGGTTTAGTTTGGATGTGGTTTGATAGAATAAGATTCACTCTCATAAAATCTAACCTAATTTCCAAAAAGAATTCCCTACAAACACATATTCCTATCCCCACCCGCCGCCAATTCTCTTGCGTTGTTGATTGCCTCGAATCCATCACACTCGACTCCTCGACACCCTTCCACTGTCGGATCCCTCCTACCACCTATACCCACATCTTCCTTATCCTCTTCGACTACCTCCCAATGACAATCCTCGGGATGGAAATACTCATTTTGGTCAGTGTTTTAAAAATCGACCTAGGCGGCGCTTATGCGCTAGACGGCCGCCGGCCGCACCGAAAAGGCCCTAGGTGCCCTATTTTAAAATTTAAAAAAAATTCAAAAAAAAACTTACCGGTGGACTGGTGGTGGTGGCTCTAGTAGTGGTGTTGAGATGGTAGTGGCGGTGGTGGTTGTCACGCCCTGATCCCGCAGAGTCCTTTTGTCCTTGCTTCGGACTCTGTGAGACCGTTCGTCCTCGCTTGGGTGTGATGCCGTGCAAGCCTAAGTTGCGCTTGCACAAGGCCAAGACCTGTAACAAGACAAGATAGACAAATATCGACAGCAGCACAACAGAACATAAAGCAGATATTTGAAGTAGCAGCGGACATTATTGAACACAAGGTAGCAGAAATAAATTCTCTTTATTGATTTCATTTGAACATATTACAAGCCCTCAATTCTCTCTGGTACAATGCTTACATTCTCTCAGAACTTTACAGATTATAATGATCACGTTCCATACATTACATCCCTTTATATACAAATCCAACTCTTTGCAACAGATGTCCTTCTCTTGGCATCTCTTCTGATTTTTGGCTCCTGAGGATAAGGTTCGGGCTATCGCTTTAGACTATCCTTCTCGATGCATCTTGCACCTGCGTGCAGACTAATGATGGGTCAGTATATCAGCATACTGGTGATTGTGAACAAAGGGCTACATTTTGTCTGAAACGATCACTAATTTATTTAGTAAAAAAATATTTCTTGTGATGTGATCTTGCTACTTTTTTTGCTACTTTTACCTATGTTCATTTCATGCACATATTCAGAGTCAGATTACATCTTTTGAAAACATCTTTGAAAAGTCACAGTTTATTTCATTTCTTTCAAGCATACAAGGGACTAGTCATTCTTGTGAAGTGCGCAGTGTGTTTCATGAGCCATAATCATTTCTCTTATTCAAGGCATTCTCAGGGTCAATAACAAGCATGATTATCAGTTGTTTTCTTTGAACGAGATATAGCAATTCTTTGCAACAGGTTATTCTCTTTAAGCAACTCATGTTCAAAAAACTTAACAACAAATGTATCACTGTTCAGTAATTCTTACCATAGCCGACAGTCCATCCCTGCATAAGACAATGATTAGCATAAATATAACATAACCAACATTCTTATTTTCTGTTCGTCTCTGCACCGTTAGCTCCTAGCAAAATTGTTATCGACACATGCAGACTCGATTGACAGCTGTGACTCTCCGGTTCAGCTCTGCACCAATCAACACTTATCTATATGATGGTCCATGGGTATTCCCATGATTAGCTGCTGTAACTCATGGGTTCAGCTCGTCGCTAAGGACTCAGATATCGGCTACCTTTTTAACATGAGGTCTCATTTACCTCAGGGTGCTCTTAATCTCTTCTAGGCCGAGTGGTTCTAGGCACCTCCAGATACCACCCAAGAGATGAATTTTTATCTTGTACATAAGTTGTCCGAGACTAATGCATGCTCTAGCAGTTCTATCAGATGAAACAGATTTTGATCAGATCTTCCAGATATGCGACAAGTTTATTTTATGCCTTAGCAGATGTACGACACATTTATTTCATACCTTAATAGATGTACGACATGTTCATTCCTTGCCTTAACAGATGTACGACACGTTCATTTCGTGCCTTTCTTTATTTCAGATCACATAGCTAGCATTTTCTCTCTTTTCTTATCAAGCATGACAATGAGTCATATTCAGAACAAATATCTATATTAGCTTGGCATCACCTCAATTGATTTAACATATCAAAAGTTCATTTCTTTTTATCCGACAACAATCTTCTTTTTAGCATACAAGTTTTCTCTTTTCTTGTTCTTAGCATGGCAGCATGTGGATTCTCTTATAAGCATACTCAATGATTACCATTTTGTTATTAGCAATAACATTCATTCAAAAACTCAGGTTCTTATTAGGCATAAGCGAATCATAAAATGCGTCTTTATCCACTCACCCAGATCAATCGTCTTCTGTTGCAGAGCCAGTAATCCGATCTTTCTATTTATCTAGTACCTTCGTGGAGCGGGGCACTACAGTGGTGCTTCTGCTGACGGGGGCGGAGGTGGTGGTGCTGCTGACGGCGACGGCAGTAGTGGTGGTGGCATAGTGGAGTCGGAAGAGGAGCGTCTGACCAATCGGCTCGGACACCAGATCGTTCGTGTCCGCCCAAACAACGATCATGCTCGCCCTAAATGGAATGACTCTCTTAGTTACGATACGCCCCAACCTGAGTCCCCACGTCCGCTTTTATCCGCCCGCAACCCGCTTTCTTTGCCAACACAACATTAGGGCCTTCCTCTTCATTCTATGCTGACCCCGACCGGGGCTGGCTTTTTGGGAAGCCCGTTCCCACCGCGCTTACGGCCCGACTGGCCTGCCAACGGTAGTAGGAATTCTCCTGTTCCCTGGTAAAAAAGGGGTTGGTTGGATGCAGGATCTACTCCACGAGATTTTACAAATAGCGATTGGATCCGTTGGAATGAATTATTGTTTTGATTTGACTGTCCCTATGTATTTACATGAGCATGTGGTAATGCTTTCATTTTGATGGACCAATCCGGCCAGTCCATAAACAAGTACTAATGAGGAAATGAAAACTACTATACTAAAAAAGAAATAGAATGTCTAGACAAAAATGGAATTAGGGCTTGTAATACCCCTTCCCGAATTTTTAATATATTTCATTTTACTGAATTATGATTTTTAGGATTTTATAAATAAGTAGTTAGTTAATTATTATGGTAGTTGACTTTAGCCATGGTTGAATTTTGAAGTACAAGACGACTAGGAATCAAGGCACGGATAGCATGGTCGTGTGCCTTGACTAGTGTATTAACCATACCAGGGAAGACCCAGCCATAAGTGTGTCCTAACTAGGAAAACCAGGCCAAGTTGCGACTTGACCTCTATAAAAAATTTGATTAAGTTATTTATTAATTTAATGACTTTTAGGAAATCCGGTTATGCCAATTTAGTCCGGACCGGGCCAAGCCCATGTAGGCATGTAGTGAGACCAAAGATGTCTATGTAGACATATTTTATGCAGATGCACATATTTTGTATTTTATTTTGGGATGGACAACTATTTTCTAAAATTATGTTATACGTATAAAATAAGTATTATTAATGCATATATGACATTTAGATTGTTGCACGACTTCTGGTGGACCTATTAACGTAGGAGTAAAATGTGTCAACCAACACTACTTCTATTATTGGTTTATTGTATTTTGTTATCATTATTAATATTATTTTTGATATTATGATTATTATCAAGTATAATTATTATTTGGTAATTTTGTATTCCTAGAAAATATATATTAAATTGCAGGTACATACGTTTATGTGTGATACCCTACCCAAGAAAGAGTACTATTAAGATTTTTGGGTTTACTGAACATTTGGGCATACATGTATATAGGTATTGCTACATGCATATATACGCATGGATATGTACACACACACACACACACACACACACACACACACACACACACACACACACACACACACACACACACTATATATTTCCATGAATAAGTATAGTATGATTATATATATATTTCCATAAAAAAAAAGTATAGGATAAGAATAAAAATATTTTCTTGAATAACTATAGTACAATTATTTATGTATAAGTACATTGAATATGTGGTATTATATATATATATATATATATGTATATACTAATTCTTGTATTTATAAAACAAAAACAAAAAGAAAAAGAAAAATAAGGAAAAAAACAAAAAGGGGGCACTGTTCCTTCGGAACAGTGCTATCCCTCACCCGAAGGCCCAACAACCCGACCCCCCTCGGCTCTGCTTAAACAGAGCTGATATATATATATATATATATATATATATATATATATATATATATATATATATATATATATATATATATATATAGTCGGACGAGACTACAAGAAAATACACTTTTTGCAGCAATAAAAATTGTTGCAAAAAATTAAAAATTTGTAACAAAAGGGTATTTGCAACGAAATCTTTTCGTCATCCAATTCGTCGCCATAAGTGTGTACCAAAAGGTCTTTTGCAATGTTTTTTTGGTTCGTTGCAAACTTAGCAACAAAATAGTTCCCGTTGTAAATAATGTTCTTTTGAGACAAATAATTTTGTTATAAATAATTTTATTTGCAACAAATAGTTTGTTGTCTATAGTATTTTATTGCAACAAAATGGTTTTGTTGCATGTATTTTTTTTGGCAACAATTTTTTTTGTTCCTGCATACTTTTATTGGCAACAAATTTTTAATCACAACCCGACTCCAACGCCGCCACCCTAGCCGCGCCACCGACCTCAGCCCTACCCGACCCTCCCCAGCCCTGGGTACCGCCACGCACGGCCACTGGCCGACCGAACACGTCGGGAAACACGCGGAACAGCGCCAGCGACAGCAACGAGCGACGGTCGGGGATGGAAATTCGTGGCTGGATCTCTCCCTCCCTGCTCGATCAATTTTTGAATCGATTCCACTGGTACGAACATGATATAACCATCTTCGACTCCCATTAATTACTTTTAATTCAGATACGCTAAATCGCTAGGAAAATCCCCAGTAAATTGTGGAAAAAACTACGAGTTACGTTGACAGTTTTAAGGTCCAGGGACCTAGTTTGGACGTCGATTTGCTGCCAAACCACAACGAGTCTTCAAAATCTAGGCAAATATTGACAACATATAGGACTAGAGAACCCTTTTTACAGAAATCAATTTTGATAACTGTGCGCCGAGAAATCGGTTTCCCAATATTGAGAAAAACCTGTTTTGAAAACATGAAAACCCCTCGATACGACGTGCGTCCCGCCAATCTGGGTGACGTGGTCGCGAACCAAAGGCATCGAAAGGTGCGTAATAGTTTCGCGGACATGTGGGCTTTGAAGGAATTCAAATTGGTTGCGTGTGCGCGACGAATTTGACGCGTATCCGTCGAAATTCACCGTATCGGTCTCTGTGCAAATTTTCCAATTATTTTGTGTACGTTCGTCAGATCGAGACGAAACTTGTGCCAACAAGACCGTATCATTTTTCTGGTCCTGTATGCCATGTTTGGTCCAATTTTGAGACAGTTGATCGGATCGTCGTTTCGCGGGCCCCACGATCCAATTCAACGGGCAATTTTGTGCACGGCCCGCCGGAATCCCACTTTGGACATACGATTGGGTTCGTATCAAAAAATCAGATCTGTTGACATATAGTTTGATGAATTTAGAGACCATAGACTTTGACACGCTCTTTGGTGCAAAGTGGGTCCAACGGTGGACACCGTTTTGACCCGAAATTATCATTTTGTCCCTGTGTCCAGAATTGGACTTAAGGACAGACAATTTTACCTAATTTGACTATTCTGAAAATGTTGGTAATATTTATTTTAGCATCCGAAGACTTCTGCATGTGTTGACTGTTGTGGCTCATTGAGTGGTATAGTATTATCGGTTTCACCAGCACAGGACCTCAGGCGAGTACATCTCTGATAGTTTTCATATTTGATTATCTCTATACTTCCTGTATGTAATAATGTTTTATATTGATATCATGTTGATTCTTGACACGCTTGTCACACGAGATAGTAGTTATGGATTCTTGCATGTTGTTCGTGACCAATATATTTTTCGTGTTCGTGACCTGTTTGAATCCATGGGTACTAGCCGGGCGAGGAAGTACATTAGTTGACATGTAAATATATCCAGAAATATCCTATGATGTCTATTCGTGAATAATAGCAGCTGCACACGACACGTACAGGGTGCCGGATTTATCCCTTAGCCGTTTACATGTCGAAAATTTATTTCAAATCACTTGTTAGATATAGTCTTGCTACATTACAGTTTCTTGTCATTGCTTGTCTTGTGTACCATGTCTTCCTGCTTTTACTCGCATGATTCCTACCATGATTTCCTGTTTATCCTTTATCATGTATCTCAGTATTATTACAGATTTATGGATTTCGTCATTTATTGATTCTGTTATGAGAATGTACTCGTTCCATTCCTGACTAGAAACCAACATTTTTCATGTTTAGCCGCGATCACTCTTAGTACTGGGAAGGCATGGGTATGCTGAGGTCAACCTAGATAGTTGAATTAGCTGTCTTTTCTATTTTGTGAGACATTGTATTCTCTAGCAAATGTGAAGTTATGAAACCTTGTAATTTATAAAGTTGATTTAATAATATGAATGAGCAATAAATGTATCTTTTGTGATTTTGAGCATCTTGACCGGGACAGCGTTCTACCGTCGACTCTGCGGCGTAGGCTGGCTTGGACATGTCTCGTATCCGAAAAAGTGGGTGCGGGTCGTGACAAGTTTTTGTGGTGGCTCATGCAGGTCCATCTTCGCAAATTGTGCGAACTCATAGTAGTACCATATTAGTCGTACTACTGCGAGCCTGCGACTAGGAAATGCTCATTCACATTAGGAATAATTTAAATTTAGGAGGATGACTAGGACTAGGAGTCCCATATTCAATTTGACAGTTGGGTAGTTAAGGTTGCTACATAGGCCTCAACGAATCCTAAATCTTATTAGATAATTTTCATAGAAGGATGCACTATTGTATTCTGATTCGATAGTATTTCTAAAGTGAGTAGATTCGTGTAACTCCACCTTCCTAATAATTAAAAATTTTAAAGTTTTTTTTTAATATAATATATTGATTAAGTAATTTAGAAAAATTATATATACTTTAAAATATGTGAAGCTATTAATATACATTTTTTCTTCTCCTTTTGTGTTTCAGCCAATGGGCTTTCATTCATTTAAAACCATTGATCCTTATCAGCCCAGCCTATTTCATCAACCCATCTCCTTCCTGTTAAATCAACAAATTCATTTGATTCAGTTGCTGAGGACAGCTTCGAGCTCTATAACAACTTTTTGAATTTTCGACTCTCCAATACTGGAGAATCTTTCCAACGGATTGGCGCCAATTGGAAATTGGTACATCAATTCTCCAAGTCTGATTCTATTTAAACTCTCTCTTCGAGCATTTCTTCATTACCTTTTCCCTCCAGAGCTAAATCAATTCCCATCCCTAATTTTGGTGAAGAGGAAGTTGACGACGAAGGTGGTTGCTTCATCGGCGAGAACAATAACTCCGGCGATTAGGCACAACGCTTCTTTACCACTCTTTTTCCAGTGATCTTCAGTAAGTCTCGTTTTCGCCCTTCTTGTAATCAATCCTTCCATTCTGTGTTGATCTGATTGATCCGATCTAATTTCAGATCGGGAGGAATTGATCGAGGGATTCCAGTTGATCCATGGATCGTCCAGTTCTTTAGAGATCAGTTTAAGGAGTCAAATCCTTGGTATGAATAATTGAGTTTTCTTCACAAATTTCTGGTATTTTACTCTTTCAAATATTTTGAATGATTCAATCAAATACCATTCCTCAGATCTGATCAAGATCTGCTACTGGATCTATTTTTAGAATCCGCAACACTCACTTCTAGTTCACTAATTTCAGAACTGAGATTGCGAGAATTGTAAGTTTTAGATCTTCGATCCATTCTCGTTGAGTTTAACTTTGACCTCGAGAATTTCCTAATTTTGTTTTGGCATGCATCAGAGTGTTTAGATCAAGTTGTTCAGTCTTTGAACACTCGTGATTTTGAAGTCAGATACAAGGTGAGTGTCTGATTCACTGTTCTTCATTTTAAAATCCTTTTTACCCAAATTCAGTGTATCAACATGTTTGGGGATGCTCTGTTTTCGAATTCAGCACCCTATTAAGTTTTGCTTCGAAGACTGGATTGAATTGAACAAGTAGCTGTGGTCGATTGCAGGAAACTTTCAATAATTATTTTCCAATAGGTAATTTTCTTAATCTCTTAAATACTGGCTGTTTGCTTTAAATTAGTTTTGTTGTTGGATTTGTTTTATCACGTAACGGATTTTGGGGTATCAGATTTTAAAATCATATTGCAGATGTGCGTTTAGAGATGTATCAATTTGATACATGGCAGTGTCATTATTGATTTATAATAACTCTTGATTTTCTGAACTCGAATGATTATTAATGAGCAGTAATGAGGTTTTGTTTGCAACATCAAGCTCATTCGACACTGTCACATGGAGCCTGTTTAGAATTCAATAGGATCAGACGTGTTCTTTATGTCAGTAAGATGATTTAGATGTTGGGGTTAACTGAGGCTTGTTTAATCCTGGTTGTACTTTTGGATCCTAGTGTGTATCAGTTTTTGTTTTAGAAATATAGCATTTACAATCTGTCAGGTCGAGCCTGGCTTGTCAGACTAAATTACCTGAGTTCAATTGTTGCATTGAAGGGTTTAACTGTCTGATCAAATGTTAAGATAGTTCTTTGTATCAGAAATTTAGTTATCAGAGGGTTGGGGACTTGAATTTCTGGGTAATGTTCTAGATGGAGGAATAATTTAGAGTTGTTTAAATTGATCTTCCCTGAGAATCCTTGAACAGAGTTCGTGATGCCTATGTAGGACCTGGATTAAATCTTCATATGAGAGGTTGTATAAATTAGTATGATCGGATAGCTGTGAGTGCCCTTGGTTGCAGGAACTGAGACTGAGCTATCAGTTAGGCACCCTTGGGGTCAGCTACAATTTTATGGAGTTGAGTCCAGGCCTTTGAGTCTGATTTTGGCTCTTGGTTGATGGTTAAATGATGCTGCAGGTTACAGTAAGCAGTCTTGATCCTGCACCCTGTTGTAGTATTGGGACTGTTTAGTAACTAGGATTGATGGCATGTCATGTTCAGGACAGACTGTAATATCATTATCTGGAATTGATTTGTTTCAGATCTATTTAAGACTGAGTATCACCAGGGAATTTAGATGTCAGGTTTGTTGGCCCATTGGTCATATGCTCAACCTGATTTTAATAATTGATCAAACTCTGTCTTGATATGTGAAGCTAGTCAGGATGTATCAGACTCTTGGACATGAACAAGAACAGCTATCTACACAGTTCAAGACCGAAGCTATGTTTGCCTGTTCGAGTCTGTATTTCCTTTGAGCAATGTATTTTTTATTTTATTGAGTCTAGGAATACGTTGTACACCGAGTCGTACTGGCAAATAGGCTATTCCAAAATGTTTTCAAAATGCTTTTAAAATATCCTTTGTTTTGAAAAACATTCTTTTAAACAAAAGCTTTAAAAAGTTTTTCAAAAAGGTTTTCAAAAATCATCAAAAACTATGTTTTTTAAAACCTGACCTAACCCTGACAGAACTCGGTCAGAGTTCGGTCAAAGTTCGGCCAGAGTTCGGTTGGTGGCCGTTTGATTTTTGAATTCTTCTGAACTTGGTCCTCCTGCAGTTGCGGATTTGACCGAGATTTTCTCATCGAGTTCTGTCCGAATTCTGCCCGAATTCTGTCTTTGGAATTCCTATAAATAGAGAAGGATTTCGATCATTTCAACTCACTCATTCACTTTCAATCTTCTCTCTATCTAAAGCTTTCAGTCTTCCAAAGAGTTTTCTTGAGCTTTAAATTTCAGATCCCAAGCCAATTACAATCCTCTAGTCGATTTGCCAGTGCGGTACGGTCTAGAAGTTTCTGAGAGATTGTAATCAGAAGGCTTGATTGAAGAATACCTCTTCACAATTGAAGTTGGACGAGTTCTTCGTATCAAAGCTCGCGTTGTAGAAGTTGCAAGGACTTCGTAAGAAAACTTGCGATTTTGCCAATAGTGGATTCGACTGGTAGCAAGAGTTCTACCGACTGGATTAGTCCTCAATAGAGGAAAACCAGTATACATCGTTGTCTTTGCGTTTGCATTCTTATCTCTGCCTTTACTTTACTTAGTTGTGATTATTATTCTGTGATCTTACTGCTAACATTTTTTAATTAGCAATATTTCGCTGCCAACTCTATTCACCCCCCTCTAGAGTATTGTGCTTTACGATTTCGTTCCTACAATTGGTATCAGAGCGGGTGTTACAGGTAAAGCAAGGTAACATTGCAATTATTTATTCATTTAATTAATTGTTATATAGATCACAGTACAACACATGGTAACTGTAAAATTCACAAGTGAAGGCCAGGCCACAAACAGACCTCCACTGTTTGATGGTACGAACTATACCTATTGGAAAACACGGATGAGTTTCTTCTTGAAATCTCTTGACTTTGATTTATGGTCTATTGTTATTGATGGCTATCAAAAGCCACCTCGTATAAATGTTGATGGAGTTTTAGTTGAAAAACCCCATAGCAGATATATAGAGGAGGAAAAGAAAAAGGCCAGTCTTGATGCACGTGCTATTAACGCTCTATTTTGTGCTTTAGACAGAACTGAATTTAACAGGGTGTCTATCTGCACAACGGCTAATGAAGTATGGAAGCTACTTGAAGTCACACATGAAGGCACGACTCAAGTCAAAGAATCAAAGGTCAGCAGACTTACTCAAGAGTATGAGGTGTTCAAGATGAAGCCCAACGAAACAGTTACTCAGATGTTCGAAAGATTCCTGGATATTGTAAATCCTTTGTCCTCTCTAGGCAAAGAATACAGTAACCATGAAAAGATTCGCAAACTCCTACGAGCACTTACCAAGAAATGGATTCCAAAGGCTACTGCAATTATTGAAGGGAACGACCTCACCACTATGTCCCTCGAAGTACTCATGGGTAAGCTACTCACTCATGAACTGGAGCTACAAGATTTTGAAGAGCCTGCACCAAAGGAGAAGACGATCGCTTTCAAGGCTCAGCACAGAAAAGCTGCTGAAGGTGACTCAAACAGCAGTGAATCTGATGCTGAAGATCAAGCACTCCTAGCAAGAAAATTCAAGAGATTCATGAGACATGAAAAGAGAGCCAAAGAAAACAATAGCAAAAACTGGTATCAAGATGATGCTGTCTGCTATGGCTGCAAGAAGAAGGGACACATGAAGAAAGATTGTCCTACAAACTCATCATCAAGCAAGAAGAGCAACAGGTATGAAAAAGGAAACCTGAAGAGATCGACATCACGAAAGTATGCCAATGCCAGCATATGGCATGAAAGTGAAGCCAGCGACTCAGAAGACGAACAATCAGAAGACGCTGCAAATGTATGCTTTATGGCATCCGATCAGGTACCTACTGAACCTGTAGTTGATACATATGATGACTTCACCTTTGAGCAACTAGGAGATGCCTTCAGTGAACTGATGACTGATTACAAGAAACTGCGTAGCAAGTATCAGACCTCTAAGAAGGTACTCAAAGAGTACAAAGGTAAAATAGGTAGACTTACCGACCTACTAGCTGAGGTTAGAAATAATGTTAGTGAGTCTGGTGAGCTTTCTTCAATAAAGCTCTTATTACACGAGACTACCAAGTCATCTGAAGAGAAACACAAAGTTATTGACCAACTCAAGGAAGAACTTTCTAAAGAGAAGAAAAGTCTTCAAAGTGCACAAATCAGAATGGAAACACTCACTTCTGATTATACTAAGTTGTATGACACTTCCAAAAGATTGGAAATTAGGTTAGAAAAACAGCCTGAGACTGCTGCTTCCTTCCCTAACACGTGTCACTTACCAAAAAATCGGAACATTCCCAAACCAAACACTGTCAGACCTAACCCTATCAAACCTTTACCCCAAAAGGTTAAGCCCAAACAGGATTATAGGTATGCTTTCTTCTATACTAGAAAACCTAAACCTACCAACCATGCACACCACTCAGCTTTCAACACTCGACATGCACAATGTCATTATTGTGGCCTTATTGGTCATATTTCATCTGCATATAGAATCAGAAAGCTTGTTGATTTAAATATTTATGCTTGGATACCAAAGGCTAACATTTCAGGACCCTACAAGAAATGGGTACCAAAAGTTTCATCTGTAAACTATTTTGTAGGTGGAACACCTTTCACATGCTAGAAGCAAATGGATCCTCGACAGCGGTTGCTCACGGCATATGACCGGTGACGCTACACTATTTGCAACACTGTCAAAGAAAAAGGAGGAAGGCTATGTTTCCTTCGGTAATAACTTGAAAGGGTGTATTATTGGTAACGGTGATGTTGGTAAGTCTCCCTATCCTGTTATTAAAGATGTCTGTCTGGTTACCGAGTTGAAACATAATCTACTCAGCATAAGTCATTTGGCTGATCATGGTTATGGCATCAACTTTGGCAAAGACAAATGTACTATAGTTGATAGCTCAACTGGTAGTACTATATTTGAAGGTATCAGGAAAGACAACATATATGTTTTCTATTTGTTGGAAGAAACTAACATTTCAGGTAGATGCTTAATGGCTAAAAGCGATGAGTCATCTGTGGCATATGAGACTCGGTCACGCAAATATGGACACAATCTCAAGATTATCCACAAAGAAGCTAGTACGTGGTTTACCGGACATTACATTCAATAAGGATTCGGTATGCAGCCAATGTGAAAAAAACAAAGCTACCAGATCCACATTAAAGTCAGTAAACGCAGTATGTACTACTAGACCTCTATAATTGCTTCATATGGACTTATTTGGTCCTAGCAGAGTTGCTAGCCTCGGAGGTAAGCTTTATGCTTTTGTAATTGTAAATGATTTCTCTAGATACACGTGTGTATACTTCTTGACACGCAAGAATGATGCATTGTCCGAATTTGTCACCTTTTGCAAGAAAGTACAAAATGAAAAAGGTTATATGATCACTCGTATTAGAAGCGATCATGGAGGCGAATTCGAGAATACAGAGTTTGAGCATTTTTGTGACACACATGGTTTTGTACATGAGTTCTCCTGCCCTAGTACTCCACAACAAAATAGAGTTGTGGAACGAAAGAACAGAACTCTATCCGAAATGGCCAGAGTAATGTTAAACCAGTTTAGTCTACCCAAATATTTCTGGGCTGAAGCTGTCAATACAGCTTGTTTTGTTCTCAATAGAGTTCTAATTCGACCCAAATCGAAGAAGACTCCATTTGAGTTATGGTTTGATAGAATTCCTTCTGTTTCATATTTTAGAATATTTGGTTGTAAATGTTTTATTCTTAATACAAAAGACAATTTGGAAAAGTTTGACGAAAAGGCCGATGAAGGTATATTTTTAGGTTATGCGGCCAAGAGCAAAGGATACAGAGTCTTCAACAAACGAACCATGATCATCGAAGAATCAATCAATGTCACTTTTGATGAACTGAATCAAATGACTATCGATGACAATGACGAAGATCCAACTGTACCAAGCTCAACAACAGCTGATTCTCAACCAAGCTCGGCACTAGCTGATCCTCCTAGAGAAGATCCAGGAACCAGCTACCTTCAGAGTCTGCCGAAAAGATTAAAATTTACGGCTGATCATCCAAAGGATTTGGTATTTGGTGACATTACCAAAGGTGTAAGTACTCGTACATCCAGTAGAGATATTGTTTCTAGTGTTGCTTTTATTTCACAGCTAGAACCCAAAACTATTGATGAAGCATGTAGTGATAATTTTTGGATAGATGCTATGCAAGAGGAATTAAACCAATTTGAACGGAATCAAGTTTGGGAACTTGTTCCCAAGCCTATTGATCGTCCGGTCATTGGCACCCATTTGGTATTCCGAAATAAACTTAATGAGAATGGTTTAGTGACTCGTAATAAGGCTCGACTCGTAGCTCAAGGATACAATCAAGAAGAAGGTATCGACTACGATGAGACTTATGCCCCAGTTGTGAGATTAGAATCCATTCGCATGTTATGTACATTTGCATGTTTTCATAATTTCAAATTATTTCAAATGGATGTCAAGAGTGCATTTTTAAATGGTTTTATAAAAGAAAAAGTTTTTGTAGCACAACCTCCAGGTTTTACAGATTTTAAAAATCCTGATCATGTTTTCAAGTTGAAGAAAGCTTTATACGGTTTGAAACAAGCCCCTCGTGCTTGGTATGATCGTCTAAGCTCTTTTCTACTTGACAACGGTGTTTCAAAAGGCAAGGTTGACACTACACTTTTTATTAAGTCCTTTAATGGTAAGCTTCTTTTAATACAAGTCTATGTAGATGATATCATATTTTGATCTACTGATGAATCTCTGTGTCAAGAATTTTCTAAGTGTATGCAGAAGGAGTTTGAGATGAGCATGATGGGAGCGCTGAAATTCTTTCTCGGACTGAAAATCAAACAAACTGACAATGGAATGTTCATAAATCAAGCCAAGTACACAAAAGATTTGCTAAAGAAGTTTGACCTGGACAATGTCAAACCTATTGGCACTCCGATGGCAACTTCAATAAAGCTTGATATTGATGAACAAGGCAAGCCGATCGACACACGTAAGTATCTAGGTATGATCGGTAGTTTACTTTATTTAACTGCTAGTCGTCCAAATATAATGTTTAGTGTTTGCCTGTGTGCACATTTTCAAGCTAATCCAAAGGAATCACATCTATGCGCAGTTAAGCGTATCTTTCGATACCTTAAGGGCACTTCTTCTGTTGGCTTATGGTATCCCAAAACTAAGTCCTTTGACCTTATTGGTTACTCGGATACAGATTTTGCTGGATGCAAAGTTGATAGAAAAAGTACCAGTGGCACATGTCATTTCTTAGGCAAGGCTTTAGTCTCATGGTTTAGTAAAAAGCAAAATTCTGTAGCTCTATCAACAACAGAGGCTGAGTATATCACCGCAGGACGTTGTTGTGCTCAGATTTTGTGGATGAGGAAGACTATGATTTATTTTATACATATATTCCCATTTTCTGTGATAACACGAGTACTATCAATTTGACTAAGAATCCTGTATGTCATTCTCGTACAAAATATATCGAGATTCGACATCATTTTCTTAGAGATCATCATCAAAATGGAGATATTGACCTTGTATACATAGATACTGAGAATCAATTAGCTGAAATTTTCACAAAACCTCTAGCAGAAGAGCGTTTCAATTATTTACGTCGAGAATTATGAATTTTGGACGTCAATAATGTTAATTGATTTTATTTTATGATTTTATTTCAATATACAAAAATTGTGTTAGAGACAAGCCAATAAAGAGTCTGTCTGTCACCACAACTACGGTTGAAGCGAAGCGGTATTTAAGAGTTTCCCGGTGAACCTCCGCCAGCTGGGACAGTACTCCTACAGCTAATCTGAAACAATCACTGTGTAACAAAATTTAATTTATAAAATAATATTAATTATATTATTTTAATGCCAAAATTACTAATCTTTGAATTAAATATTTGAAATGAGCCAATGAAAAAGAAAGTGTTCCAAACCAAACCCAGGCAAATTCGGCCAGACTTCGGACCGAATTCGACCCGAGTTCGGTTGAGGGTGTCAGGTTATATAATCAGAACCCGAAAGCCTTTCTTTCTCATTGCTTCCAAACCACATCAACAGCAGCAAGCAGCCGCACGAGGAGAACCCCAAACCCTAGTTCTTCACCACCCCTTCTCTTCCAATCCAAGTGGTGAAATCAATCCAAACTTTGGATTCGTGCGGAGTTCGTCATTCTCTACAACATACTCCAATCTCGGGAGGTATAACTCCTTGTTTCCTCTCCGTTCAATTTTGTGCTATTTTCTTTTATTTCCATAAATGGCACCTAAGGGATTCAACCCCTTTAAGAGGAAGAAGACAACCAATCCAAGTGAGGAAGGTTCATCTTCGGATCCACCCACTAATTCCCTATTTTCGCCAGTCCAATCTAGCGACGGCGCGTTCGACGGGTTTTACTTTCAAACCCTAGACCAAGCCTTACTGTGGTATGGAGACTTCTCCATGAGATCCATATGCACAGGCGCACCCATCAAGTGGACTGTATTTCCTGATCATCGCCATTTCTTTGAGGCATTAGGGTTACAACATTTTGTTAAACTCTGTTTTTTCGTAGCAACTAATGCCATTAGACTGTTTTACTGTAATATTATATTAAATACTTTTGATGTAAGCACGCGTGTTGGAGGATTAGATATCAATTTCGATGATGTTCTCTTAGCGGAGATCCTTGGTATTTCCAACGAAGGTGAATCGCTTGTTGACATCACTGAGTTTGATTTCCCCGAAGGCACGACACTTACCAGTTTCAAAGCTGAACTTTGTGCACCTGATAGAGTTCGCTCTGGAAAGTTCAAGGCAAACAACTTGAACTTGTTTAATTATGAATTGCACCGTATCATTTACTCCACTCTCCTTCCGAAATCTACTTCGAAGGATGATGTCACGTCTCTTGAATTATCTGCTATGTATCACATTCTTAAGGGGATTCCATTTTCTGCCCCTAAGACCATTATTCAGATGATGGGACGTTGTCGTGCAAGAGATAGAAATCTTTCTCATGCGATGATTCTCCCACGCATCTTCCAGCGTTTCGACATTGACCTATCTACTTGTGCTCAAGACCCTGAGCCTAAGGTTCTCAAGTTATCTCGTCGCAGTATGACTGCATCTGCTCCTCCTACTGCCCCTGCTACTACTCCACCTCCTCAGCAGTATGCTATGACATTTGAGGGCATACACCAGCACCTTTCAGATTTGCACGTCTCTATGACGGACATGGCTCGCGAACGTGAGTTCCGTGACGTCACCCGTTATCAGGCGATTGCAAATTCATTAGCTGATCTTCGTTTCGCCCAGACTGGACATTCAGCCGGTTCCATTCCTAGAGATCCAGCTTTCTCTGGTTACCGCTGTGAGGATGAGGCTGTTCATGCCTACTTCCAGCCCGGTAACGTATATGATTGGTACCGTTCTGACCGTGCTCCTCCTCGTGATTATGTCGGTGAGTTTTACACTGGCGCTCCTCCTCACCCTTCTGGCGCGGGTACCTCTGCAGCTGGTCCTTCTGGACATGCTGGTCATCATACTGATGATGATGATGATGAGGAGGAGTTGTGATATTTTAATTGATGTTTGAGACTTAGACATTATCTCCTGTATACTTGGAAATGCTCCGACATTCCAAGTTTTTCTATTTTCAGACTTTATTATCAGTATTTCTTTTTGAGGACTTGTACTGGATTTGTTTTATTTGATGTCATCTGAACATCTTTATCTTTATCTTTATGAGATTCGTACTGTATGATTCACATCAGTTTATTTAGCATTTCTTTATTTGCTTCTCAACTATAAACTGCCTGTGATATAATTCTTTGTTTATTATAAACTGCTTGAGTACAAATACATGCCTGTGATGTTATTCAAATGCTTTATTATTTCGATCATTTATCATGATTATTTTCTTGTATTTTTTCACTGTTTGTTATTTATGCATTGATTGCGGGGGAGTTTTTACTCTTTTGCAATTATTTTGCTAAGTGACAACGAGGGAGAAAAATAAAGATCTAACATTCTTTTGAGAAAAATGCAGGACATGAACAATTTTTGATTTTATTCCAAGCTTAAATGTTATATCATTCATAGTTTGTAAATTATCAAAATGGGGGAGATTGTTGGCCCATTGGTCATATGGTCAACATGATTTTAATAATTGATCAAACTCTGTCTCGATATGTGAAGCTAGTCAGGATGTATCAGACTCTTGGACATGAACAAGAACAGCTATCTACACAGTTCAAGACCGAAGCTATGTTTGCCTGTTCGAGTCTGTATTTCCTTTGAGCAATGTATTTTTTATTTTATTGAGTCTAGGAATACGTTGTACACCGAGTCGTACTGGCAAATAGGCTATTCCAAAATGTTTTCAAAATACTTTTAAAATATCCTTTGTTTTGAAAAAACATTCTTTTAAACAAAAGCTTTAAAAAGTTTTTCAAAAAGGTTTTCAAAAATCATCAAAAACTATGTTTTTTAAAACCTGACCTAACCCTGATAGAACTCGGCCAGAGTTCGGCCAGAGTTCGGTTGGTGGCCGTTTGATTTTTGAATTCTTCTGCACTTGGTCCTCCTGCAGTTGCGAATTTGACCGAGATTTCCTCATCGAGTTCTGTCCGAATTCTGCCCGAATTCTGTCAGAATTCTGTCTTTGGAATTTCTATAAATAGAGAAGGATTTTGATCATTTCAACTTACTCATTCACTTTCAATCTTCTCTCTATCTAAAGCTTTCAGTCTTCCAAAGAGTTTTCTTGAGCTTTAAATTTCAGATCCCAAGCTAATTACAATCCTCTAGTCGACTTGCCAGTGCGGTACGGTCTAGAAGGTTCTGAGAGATTGTAATCAGAAGGCTTGATTGAAGAATACCTCTTCACAATTGATGTTGGACGAGTTCTTCGTATCAAAGCTCGCGTTGTAGAAGTTGCAAGGACTTCGTAAGAAAACTTGCAGTTTTGCCAATAGTGGATTCAACTGGTAGCAAGAGTTCTACCGACTGGATTAGTCCTCAACAGAGAAAAACGTGTCACGACCCGCACCCACTGTGTTGGCACGAGAACGTAACTACGTCCAGCCTACGCCGCAGTGTCGGCGGTAGAATGCTGTCCTAGGTCAATCATCTAACAATATAAGGATACTTGTACAGTGTATACACTCCGAATGGAGGTGACATGGCAATATACAGTCTTAATCACATCTAAAGCAGAATGAAAGATAGGAAGATAGATAGATAAATGCTGGAATGAAGGAAAAACCACATAAATACAACCAGAGAGTCTAAGTGTCTACTGACATAACAAATCAGAACATCCAGCTCAATAAAGACTCTAGTGCTGAACTAAAAGAATATATACAATCTGGATCTCAAATGACAGAAATAGAAAACCTAGACTAGGGAGCCTCAGTCTCTAAACTAGTGGAACGGGCTGGAAATCTGGGTCACACATGGCATCTACAGCTGTCCCATATTAGGTGTCTATGCAGGCCTCCTCCTCATCCTCTATAATATTTTCAACAGGTCCAGTCAGTACGGGAGCGAGCATAAAACATCTCACGCAGTTCATATCGAGTTAGGAAATATAAAGCATGCAATAGAGTAAAGTACATGAAACGCTGAAAGAAGAAGGTATATGAAAAACAGTAGAGATTTGATAACAGTAAATATCTAAATATGATAAGTAAGAACTGTAAGGAACATATGATTTAGAGTAAAATCTGGTTATGTAAACGGGCTAGGACAATGCAATGGTAACTCCATTGTACGTGGGTGTACAATAGACATATACAATAGTTATACAATATTGTACAATAGGATGTGAGTACATAACCAATTCTACTCCCCTCCCCAATCAATACACAAGGATCTACTCCAGTTACGTTATCTTGCACAATAGTGTACAATGTTATACAATAGGTGTACAATATTATACAATATTATACAATAGTTGTACAATGTTATACAATAGAGTACAATGGTCTATCCCTGGGACTCATGTGATACTGAGAGTACAATATGCACAAGGAGTATACAAGGATATAGGTATTCAAAAAATACAATATGGAAGTGAAACGCACATCACAATATGTATCTAGTGAATACAAGGGGATAACATCCCAAAAGGAGATCCATATAGTACCAATCCGTGATAACAGTCGTATCAGCATCAAGTACAGTAATCTAGAGCAAGAATATAAATCCAGATAAGTATGAAACAGTCAGAGAATGTACTCGCCTGATAGCCTGAGTGTCTGAAGAGAATATACTGTCCGAGGAGTGGTGTCTGTCTCCTATAGAACAGCACAAGTCACAACAAGTCCAGAATAGTAAAATGGAGTCCTATTATGCATTCTACATGATTCTAGGTCAATCTAGACCAAAGTCAACTCTTGGTCAACTCTGGTCAACCCTAGAAGTCAAACTAGGTCAACCAAGTCTAATTGAGTCTAAACTAGGCTATTCCAATCTATACTAGCTAGCACCATTCCTATCAAGGCTAAGCAAGCCTATATTAGTTATATCACAATATAGCTTAGCTAAATCTAGAAAACCTTAGCAAGTTACAATCTCACTATTACACCCATACATTTAACACCACAATATATATACACAATCTAGGCTAAATGTAAAACCTACATCACTAGCTAACAAGGAATATATATATAGATATATATACACTCACACAATTTATACACATAGACATTGTATATGCCTAAACAACATGGCCTACATGTAAAGCTTAGAAATATAGAGAAAGAGAGAGAGGTGCTTGTGTGTGTATCATGTGTGTGTGTGTTGTGGATATGGCATACATGTGTGAGCAATGAACTGTTTACAAAGTGATATGTGTGCACTTGTGTGCTCAGGAAAATACTAAACAGTGAAGTGAAGGGCAGTATGTAAACAGGGATTAGGAGAGAAGGGTGTGTGTGATATGACTCACAGGAAAACAGTGTGTCAAGAGTGTGTATGTGTGTACACTGTGCAGGCAGTACAACATAAAGAGAAAATGTGTGTGTGTAGGCAGGGATTTCACAAATTCAGAAAACAACCAGTGAAGTGAAAGGTAAATAAGAACAGTGCAAGAGGGAAACACAGGAAAACAGTGAATGATTTAAGAGGGAAAGGCAAATTCAATACTTCATGTATACATGCCCATACAGTCTATATCAAAACTCAGATTTAACTAATCCTTTAAAACCCAGGAGAAAGAAATAGTTTACTATGCATTAACAGCCCATTCACAGGTTATACAAAACTGGACTAATCTCAGTTTTTATATTAAGGTTACACATCAGTTTAGTTAGGAAGAAAAGGAAGAGGAAATCAATTCATGCCCAACAACTCTCAGTTTTACCTTAAGTTAACACACCATATAGAAAATGAGATCACATATAATATATCAGTTTATTCCCAGGTTACTATGAACTGAAATAAAACTCAGTTTACTCTCATACTCTAATTCAGATTTAAGGGGGGTTAACACATCAGTGTACTGAACTTAGTCAAGGCACAACCAAGCCTATTAATTCAAACCAATCTCTCACTAATCAGCACAAAAATGGAACTATAGGTAGATAACATGTAGGAGAATAGTTTTGATATAAAAAAACATGAATTTAACAATAATTTGCAGGTTAATTACTCAATCAAAACTCAATATTAAAAACTGGAACACAGGACTGATACTTAATATTCCAGATTTTGCAATTGGCAATTTCCTAATAAAATTCCATTCAAACAGAAAAATAAAGAGTTGGTAACATACATATACATCACATAGGTGTCCTACAACTCATTTGTGTCCAACAAGATGGACACAAACGTGTCCAGGCAACAGGACACCAATCTGTGTGAATCACAGGCTTGGCAAGGCACTGCCTCGTGCGTGTGTGCACACGTGTCGTGCACACGACACAGCACGTGGTAGGCCATGTGCTCGTGCACCTGGGTACCCCCACACTAGGGCTAGGTCTAGGTCTACCCGCCCTGGGTCCTCGTGTCCGCGTGTCCAAGTTAGACACGCGTATCAGAACCCACATATACGAATACACAGATGTAGGCTTTAAAAATGAAAGTCACGCTGAGTTGATCAAGATAAAGTCCAAAAGTCACGCTGAGTTGATTAGGACAAAGTCCAAAAGTCACGCTGAGTTGATCAGGATAATATTTAAAAGTTACGCTGGGAGACAGCTCATCATTTGTCAGAGTGTCATTATGACTGACAGCACGACAGTCGAAGAATGTCTCCTCGTATGCCACGTATGCACGGGACTCGAGAGATCACAGCCGACTATTGCGTGATTTTTGAAATCTTCTTCAACAAGACTCAGCCTTCGTCAAGTTGGCATACCAAAAGAGCTTATTATCATTTAATGTGACTGACAAGGCAATCACTGTCAGAGATTTTGTGTCAGTCGAGGCACGTCGAATCAAGACAGCTGGCAGTCCTACCTCAATCTTGCGTATATTTTGAGCCTTCTGGCTCAAGTCTGCGTGTATTTTGAACTTATATGTTTCCTTCCTCAAGTCTGCGTGGATTTTGAAGCTGTTTGCCCCAAGTCTGCGTGGATTCTGAAGCTTCTTGTCCCAAGTCTGCATGGATTTTGAAGCTTTCTGCCCAAGTCTGCGTGGATTTCGTCTTCAACAAGTCTGCGTGGATTTCATCCTCAACTGAGTCTGCGTGGATTTCGTCTTCAACAAGTCTGCGTGGATTTTATCCTCAACCAAGTCTGCGTGGATTTCGTCTTCGACAAGCCTGTGTGGATTTCATCAAATTGGAGTACGTGGCAGCCATGCCACCGATCTCTCGCCTGCGTGTCCTGTAGCTTACACATGACTCATGCACGATTGCCATGTGTCCAACAGTTATAGGCCACATCCACTAACTGCTCATAACCTTGCGTATGTTAAATCCTGCGTGATTTTCAACTATGCACAGGCTGTGAAGACAGTTATCTTTTCAGTTATTTTTGACTCTATAAATAGAGTTTTTTTCTTATTCATTGTACAGAGACAGAGCTATCTAAATTGCTGTTAAAATTTTGAGAGCTTTTCTTCTTCGTATCGTCCAAGGAATAAAGCGATCGTCTTCTAGATCGGATTTCTACAGTTGTAATTTTTCCAGATACACAATAAATAAAGTGAATTTATTTATGGAAAATAAATTGGCGACTCTGCTGGAGAAAACCATCTCCTCTTCTGAGATGGCAACAACTCAATGCGACACTTCGTCAGTCGGCTTGACGAAGAAGGTGATATCGATCCAACTTGATCAACTCGCCTACGAAGAAATGCAGCGGGCTAAGGGTGGCAAGCCCACTTCAGCCTCCATCTCCACTGCCAAGTCGAAGGGACGATCTGTCTACGTCCCTACGAATCTGTTGGCAACTAACAGTGAAGTTTCTGCCACAGTATTTACTCCTAACACTGGCAAGAACTCTACTACAAGCACGCACGCTCTTGTGTGCTCGAAGACGACAGCAATCAAAAGTCACGCTGACAGCACTGGCTCCTTAGCCAAATCTGTTCCAGCGTGCAATCTCAAAATCAAAAGTCACGCTGACAGCACTGGCTTCTTAGTCAAGCCTGTTCCAGCATGCAATCTCAAAATCAAAAGTCACGCTGACAGCACTGGCTCCTTAGTCAAGCCTGTTCCAGCGTGCAATCTCAAAATCAAAAGTCATGCTGACAGCACTGGCTCCTTAGCCAAATCTGTTCCAGCGTGTATTTCTAAAGTCAAAAATCACGCTAACAGCACTGGTTCTTTAACCAAGCCTGTTTCAGAGTGTATTCCAGCATACTATAAGAAGAATAGCTCTTTAGCTATCTCTTCTTCTTTGCCAAGTTCTACTGGAACTGGGGGTGGTCTTGCTAGAACTCCTTCACAAATGGCACATAAAGTCCCTTCGAAAAGGAACAACTCTTTAGTTGTTTCTTCTGCTCCTGTAGTGCTTACTTCAGGAACAGCTTTGACTGACAGTTTTGTTAGTCAAGGAAAAGGAGATGGTCTTTTGACTACTCTTTTCTCTGGACATTCTATGTCTCAAAACTTGAATAAGTCCAAGAAGAAACATTTTTTAATGTCTTCTTCTACGTCTTCTTCGAATTGGGCACAGAATTTGTCTATAAAAGAGGGTTTGTTACCAACTCCTAATCAAGGGGGTGGTTCATCTCTTCCTTCTCTACAAATATCCAGATCAATGGAAGGAAAACTCCAAGTGTCAAAAACCAATGTTTTACTTCCAACTGATCTAAGAACAAAACTTAATCAAATCCGTTTGGAAAGTACTTCTGCAAGAGATCCAGATGTAGAGTATGCTAGAAATTATGTGGCTCATATTAATCACTCTCTATATAATCAAGAGCTATCAAGACCCAAGAACTGGAAATATATTCCTAAAATACACAAAAAATGTTCTCTGATGTACCTCAATCTTCACAAACAGATTTGCGAGAACACCTTTAACAGAAGAGAAGGAATAATTCTGTGTCAATGGATCATGCTGAATGTGACTTCCAACAAAGAGTCGTAATTCAATGCAGATGTCAATCAAGGGATCAGGACCATGCTGATCATGAATGTGACTTTCAGCCAAGAGTCACGATGTAATGCAGATGTCAATCTAAACGACAATCTGTCTTCAACCGGATTCAGTGTGAACCTATGCCTGATGAAGATGAACCTCTGTTTGCTTCTGTCAACATGACTTCTCGGGATATTGGGGGTAGACCTGATAGTCCAGATGGAGTATATAGAGGCACCAGATCAAGAGTTATGGCTTCTAATCAAAGGACTTTGATTCCTGAAGATGATTCTAAATTTCTTGGAGAATCTAACTTCCCACCTTTTCCTACTGGGGGTAGTTCTCCTGCAAATGACTTTGATACACAAAGTAATGATTCAGAACAAACAACATCCACCAGTTCATCAATAATCCCTCGTACAGTCACGACTTATATGATCGATGGGAATACTGATGAACCTTCTTCTTCGACGACTCCTCAAGATCAAAGAATTGCTTCTTTGGAACAGCAAATGAAATCTATGGCTGATACTATGAAGTCGATGTATAAACTCATGGCAACCCAGATGCAAAATCGACAGACTATACCTGAAGCCATACCAATTGATATTGGTGTAATTCCAGTACATGTTCCTCTAGCAGTACAATCCAATACTCTTGGACAAGTTCAACCAGTTCCTAGTCACTCAGGAGCTGGGGGTAGTGCTTATAATGCTGTTCCTCCTCCCAACTATTCTGTACAAGCTATAACTCCACAATCTTCTGGAGTTGTTACTGAAGAATTGAAGAACCTCAAAACTCAATTTGAGGCATTCAAACAGAAGGATGGTTTGCAAAGGTTAGGTATCAAGCAACCTTACCCGATAGAATGGAAGCAAGTATCTTATCCTCCTAAATACAAGCCTCCTACTATCTCATTCTATGATGGAACCACTTCTCCAAGTCAATTTATCAATCACTTTGAAGTGATGACTGACCAGTTACAACCAAGTGACGCCCTCCTTACTCGGGTGTTTGTCGGATGTCTCAAGGGAACGGCTTATGAATGGTATAGAAGTCTCCCTGATGGGTGTATTACCTCATTTGACGGTTTCAAACAAATGTTTCTTGAACGATTCTATGAAGGGCTCAATGACATGACTATGTCTGCTCTCATAAGAATCAAGCAGAAGAACAATGAAACTACTGAAGATTTCATTGAACAGTTTCGAAGAGAAGCTCTAAAAATGCCTCTTGGAACTCCTGATGCTGTTACCATCGACACATGCAAATCAAATTTGTTACCAATTATCAGCATGTGGACAGGATCTACACAATTTCAAGATTGGCCTTCCTTCATAGTAAGTGCCAAAGCTGCAGAAATCAGTGCTGAAACCTTCAAAGGTTTAGGAGTGCAAATAAATCCCAATGAAACAGGCCAAAATGCTAACAATAATACTAAAAACAATGCTCGCAAAGGAAAAGAAACCCTTGAAGTTAATCTTCAGAGTAAAGATGCATCGACTGTTCAAACTCCTCCTGCCTCTACGACTCAACAACCAAGAACACCTCGTCCCAGAGAAGAATATTCTTTTGATGACGATGATGTCCTTGGTATCTTTGAATGTCTGCTTAAAGGTAATAAAATACAATTACCTGAAATGAAGAAACCCGATGAAGCCGGCAAGACAGATCATCCTAAATACTGTCCATACCACAGAATGTTGGGTCACACAATTCGTACATGTTATGTTCTGAAAGGAAAGATCCAAGAAATGATCAAGTCTGGAGCCATCACTCTCACTCCGAAAGAGAAGACTGTTACTTCCAACGTTGTCTCTATGCAATTCGGAGATTTCCCTCCTCAACTCCTTGAAAGTGGGATTGTTCCTATTCCCAAGGCAACTCTTGAAATAGTGAATATTCCTCCTCCACAGTCTGAAGGTTTAGTTCCAATTACTATGGAAACAGGAGAAATCCTATGGATTCATCCTAATTTAGTGGCAGATTTTGAATCTCCTCCTCTTCAAAAGATTTCTTTCCAAAAATCTAAGAAGGCTGGAAAGACTAAGTCATGTCATATGACTTCTTTCGAGTCTACTCCCGACACAGAATCAAAAGACAAAGTAGAAGCACTTGCTGGTGCTACTAGAACAGGGAAACCTTATCTAAAGATTATTCCAAGAATCCTGAAGATACACCTGATATCTCTCCTGCTGACAAAGATGCTCCTGATGTCCCTCTTGAGGAAGAATCATCCACTGCACATGTTCCTTCAACTACACCAGGGGTACCTACTCCTTCCAAGCCTACAGCTCTTGAGAAAGGCAAACAACAGGCTCGATTTGATAAACCAATCAAGAAGTCCCCTCCTCTTGGGCTTCAGAAGCCTTATAACTTCGACATTCTAGCTCAACTTGCTAATACTCCAGCTAAAATGTCCCTCTTTGAACTTCTACGTCTTTCTAAAGAGACTCGGGAGACATTAAGTGAGGCACTTCTTCAGGCAGACTCTTGTCTTGCACAATTAAAGAAGCCAGATGAAGAACCTGTCACTTGCTTACATTGCAACAGTGTATTGGAGATTATCCCGAATATTACCTTTACACAAGATGACATGCTACTGAAGGATAATCAACATGATCGACCTCTCTACTACACCGGTTATATCGATACGATCAAGATAGATCGTATCCTCATTGATCCAGGGTCTGCTATAAGCATAATGCCTAAGAGTCTGTTGGATGAACTAAAAATCCCTCTTTACAAGCTTTCCAAGACGGTTACTACTATCTTGGGATTCAATCAAAGCCGAAGCGAGCCTTTGGGAAAGATTCATCTAAAACTTCAGATAGGCGATTTCAGATCCAAAGTCACTTTCTACGTGATCGAGATAGTAGGGTCTTACAATCTTCTTCTGGGAAGACCCTTCCTTTATGAAAATAATGTGGTTCCTTCTACTCTTCATCAGTATTTTAAATACATTGACAGCAATGAACAAGTACGAAAAGAAGTTGCTGATATAAATCCTTTCCATGGGGTTGAAGCTTATTTCAATGATTCCCGGATGTACAAAGAAGAGTATACAAGGCTTATACAAGCTATGGAGAAAGAGGATTCACAAAGTGAGACCTTGATGATTCCAATTAAAGGTCGAACTACTCAGCAACAGTCTCCTAAACCCTCTGAAGAAGATTCTTTCATTGTTCCAGTAAGCGGACGAATTTCTCCATTACCTCAGTCATCTGCTCAAGATACACTGATCATTCCTATCAGTGGGTGTACTATAGTTCCTGTATCTTCACATATAAAACATGATACTCTGGTAATCCCGGTTGGAGGGCGGACTACTCTTCCATCTCAGGCTTCAAGGGAGCTCACCTCTTCTGAGCCATTTGTTATCGATCTTAATCGAAACAAAACTTCTTCTCGTTCTTCTTCTCCTCCTTTAGTCATTGATTTGGCTAAGATTTCTAAAGCTCGGCCTTCTCCTGATGTAAATACTGCTACTATTGAATTTAATGAAAAGTCTCCATCTTTGCAGTATATTGATGTGTGTAATCATGTTCATAGTTATTTGCATCTGTTGGATGATTTAAGAACAATAACTATAGGAGTTGTACAGACTTTTCATACGGGAGTATCCCTAGAATCAGTGCAAGCTTCATACTTTTTGATTCCTAGCAGAAAGCTAGGAGATATTCCAATATTCTTCTACAAAGGGCCCCAAAATCCTTCTGATTTAGAAGATGATGACAAAAACGATGACACCGGGAGGTTACAACTACGTCGTTATAGTCAGCAATCTAAAGACATTATCAAGAATATGGGCTATGACCTCAGAACTGGCCTCAGTAATGGAAGAGGAAGAAAAATGCATGTCCGAATTCCTCCTTTGAAATATGGAAGGACAAAATGCGGATTGGGTTATATTGCTTCTACTCCCTTCATCAATACTATCCATGAAGATCCCGAATCTGACGAAGATACGAGATCTGATTCTTCTAGTACCACCTCTTGGGATTCTGATACAAGTATTGGTGACCTCCACTACAACATTCTGTATTCCAACATGGTCTCCATTGACGGTTCTGAGGAAGATGATGAAGACGAAGATGAATTTGAAATCTCACCTGAATCAGAATAATGGGCCCAAAGATTAGACAATCGATGGGAATTCCGATTTGAGCAAAAGAACCTCCGACTGAAGACAAACTTGTTCAAATAGATGTTGGTGAAGAGGGATCCCCTAAGCCAATATTTATTAGTGAAAGTCTTTCAAATAACGAAGTGATACATTCATCCGACGGTTCATCCGTTCATTTATTACCACCCGACGGTTCACCCGTTCATTATCACCTGACGGTTCATCCGTTTATTTATCGTCATCCGATCATTTTGATATCTGTTATCCCCAGTAGAAATAGATATTCTATATTGTATTATTTTCTTAGCAAATTTGATATTTAGAAAATCATGTCCATATTACCTCTGAATTTTCTATCTCAGTATCATATTTATGAAAATGATATCTAGTCTTTTGATTCTCGAGTCCAAAGATCATGAAAAATTGAGTTCAAAGATATTTTTATGTCTGAATTCTATTTTTTCTAATCAGTATTAAACTAAGATCATCTCTGGTTTAATATCATCTGATAGAATTACAAAGTTCATTTGTATATTCTATTCTATTGACATGTGTCATGTATTATTTACCTCTGAACACATTTTCTATGAATACACCATTATCACAATAAAGTCAAAAATTAGATCAAAAGTTCTCATTTGTTTTTATTCAGAATCAAAACATTGAATACAAGTGAAAATGAAAAAGATTCACTTATTAGGAGTTATTAACTCCCTGATGCGATCAAGAACAGCATTCATCTTCTCTTCATGAGCTTTTCGAACTCTGTCGGTTGCCTCAACTGTGACATTTTGTTCGTCAAAAATAATAATAGCAGACTGGAAACGATTAACTTCTTCAATTTTTTCTGTCTGCATCTGCTCTCGCTCCTTTTGAAGAGTTTCACCGCGTTCGGCTTCAGAAATATAAGCAGCACTAACCTCAGCTTGTTCTGTTTCTATGACAGCAATTCGCTCTTGAAGGCGAGCCAACTCCTCTTTCAATTTCTTCAGCTCTTCAGCTTTGGATGCTTTATCTTTCTCCAGAAGCTCTACTCTATGACAAGTAGTTAATATTTCTTCGCCCTTTTCTACTAATTTCTCAGAAGAAGAGGCAAGAAATGCTTCTAGTGCAGCCTGCTGGAACTGGGCTTCATGCTCTAATTGACTGATCTCAGCCACTGTTAAAGAATCAATGTCTTCCTTCTTAGTTTTCCAGTATTTTCGGATAGTTATTTCCAACTCATCCAGGAGATGTTCGAAGAAGATGCACTGAGACTCACAACCAGCATATCGTAACGCCATGAGCAGAAACTTGACCATAGTTCGAAGATCAGAAAAGGGCATAGCTTCATCCTTCAAGAAACGTCTGGAATATGTATCTAGATATGAGTAAATGATCTCTGAATACATTCCCAGAGTTCTTGCTAGCCCAGTCTCGAATCCAGGAGTCGCTGTCATCATGGAAGAAGAAGCTTGAATGTTCTCTATCCTGGGAACGGAAGTATGGGCTACTGGAGAAGATGGCAAGTGTGAACTCCCTTCATCAGCATCAGCCTGGATAAGCGGAGCATGAGTCGAACTCATTGCTGCAGCAGTTCTTACAGTCAAAGAAAATAATAATAATCAGCATATAAAGAAAAAGAAACAGTGGAAACAGAATTTGAAATAAAATTCTACCAGGCCGAGGTTCATATTCGATATGTGGAGGGAGTCTGGCATCTTCTCGTAGCCGGTCCATGATGGTGTCCGACACTTGCTTCATATGGCTGCTTCCAGCTCCAGAATTACTGGGTGCTGGAACGTTTTCTGGAGATTGAGCAGGTTCGGGGCTGAATTCCATTCTGTTCCCCCTGACTTTATCCTCATCATAAGGAGTAGAGGTGCCAGCATGCCAATCATCTCCTTCTTCATCTTCTTCTTCTTCTTCAGATTCTTTTTTATCCTCGGCTTCAAGATGAGTCTCTGATCCGGAGTCTATGATGTTCACATCTTCATCTATTCCTTGAGATGGATGAATCTCAGGAACAGTGAAGATAGCAAGTTCAGTATTGACTGCCGGTTCAGTCTCCCCTGGAATATCAGTTCGAAGAATGATGTCTGTACAAACATTCTTTAACAAGTCATCAGCAGCTGGTAGCTCGAACGTTTGTATGTCTTCATCGCCTCTGGCCAAAGAAATGTTGTCTTCAACCTGAGTTTCAGGAACTTCTGGCTGTTCTGTAACTTCCGCCGGAGCTGGTTCCTCTTCAGAATAATCAATCTGGTCATCCAGTGCCTGAATGACGCCCTCTATCCCATGCTCAAATGGGATCATCCTCGTCTCTGAGGGTTCAATAACTACTCCACTTGTTGTCGGAGCAGTTGTTTCCTGAACTCGAACAGATTCTACCTCAATCTGTCCAGTTGAAGCTGCCGGTAGGTGAACATCATCAGACTCTGTCTTCTCAGTAGAAGCTGCTTTATTGATTTCTGGTAAAACTCCTCCACTTATAATCGTTTCTAGGAGTTCATTACCCTTAATTTTGCTGACGGACTTCTTAACATACTTGCCTCTCGACCTCCTTGTTATCAAAGGAGCATCGTCTTCATCTTCGTCTTTATCAGCGGCGTCATCTTCATCAACTGAGATGCCACCTAAAGACGAAGTGGCAGTTACTGAGACCCCTTTTTTCTTCTTCTTAGATGTTGGAGACTTAGTACTCTTCTTGGAGACTGTCTCAGACTCATCACTTCTCTTCCTCTTAGACAGGGATACAAATATGGGCGGAAGAACTTCATCAGGAAAATTTCCCTCCTGAAATAATTCATATAGGGGCTCAACCTCCGTTGTTTCATCTTCGGGTTCCGGAGGAAATTATTGAATAACAGTTTTCTTCTTTGACCTTTTCGATGGAACTGGGTCATCCTCCGCAACAAAAGTCTTCAGATTGAAACTCGGCTTGAAGGTGCTTGACGAAACATAAAAGCGAGCATATGTGTAAAGCATCTTCGTCCTCGAGCTAGATAAAGGATTAGGCATAGAGAATACAGCTTTTGTATCTCTAGCCGCAAAGTATCTCCAGGCTCGAGCTCCGTCAATAAGCCCTCTACGAGCAGAAAGGCAAGTGGTGGCGTTCCCAACGTGAAGTTGGTCATATCCGAATTGTCTGGCAAATCGGCTTGGTAAATATGGCTCCAGATACGTCATTTCTTCATGACGGTATACTAGATGAGACAGCCTGATTCTCTGCAACCACTGGAAGGCTACGTCATCTAGCCTGTTTCCCATATCTCCGTCCATCATATTCAAGGGCATGCTTTCATAACCCAATGGTGGAGGGACACATTGAATGGACCAATGTGAAGCTCGATTCAAGATATTTCTGCATTCTGGAAGGGTGTGAACCTTCCAGAAAGTCTCTCCAGAGTACTTCTCCAGAAAAAGACTGCTACACCCTCCTGCCCCTGGAGGTATCAGACCATCATGATGGAGGAGAAGCCAACCATATAAATATGTGAAAGGCATCTCTATCCTTGGGAATTCTTCAGTCATCCTCCTCTGATCAGATAACATGTTGGTTACAAAATTCGGAAGACCTGCATTCAGTCTACAGGTCATCGCTGATAATAAGTCTAGCTTGTAACCATACATGAGGCGCACCGCTGCAAAGATAATGCCTCTATGTATCCTGTCCAGAGAGCTGGAGCCAGGAACGATGAATCTTCTTAACCACAGAGATAGGAATCCGGACAAATGACCGTTCCTTGACAGAATCTTTCCACTCTGTCTCACATATGAGCTAAAGGTAGTTCTAGCTTTAAACTCGTACCAGTCTTCAGTGATCGTGAAATCCTTGCAGTCATATTTCTCCAGTAAATAAATGATTTCACTCTCAGAGAGAGGCTTGAAGTTGCTAATCTGGTACCATCTCTTCTCGTTTATTTTCTTTTCATCCTTTTTACGGTTCATAAAAAGGTAGGACATCCACTTCTGGATGTGGTTGCCAGCTTCATCTTTAGAACTTTTGTAATATAGAGAACATGTGCCAAAATAGCACATCATCTCTTCAAATAGATGCACCATCTCTGGGTTCTTCTCTGACAGAAAGTTCAGCTCTTCTGTCGTTGGCACATACTCTTCATACGACAACGAGCCTGAAGGCAGATGTGAGATGTATTTCATCTCATGAAGGGCGAAGCCCATCTCTCCTTTCGGGGTCATAAATATCCCTGTCCTGTGGTTATACCTCTCAACCAAAGCCAGGAACAGAAAGGGGTTGGGCCTGAAGCCGTAGAATGAATTAACGACTGCGTCATAAAGGTTTATCTTCTTCAGCTCAGTCTCAAAATTCTCCAAAGCCCAGTGGACCAAAGTCCTCCATCTCACGTTCTCCTGATTCATTAAGCCGTTCATCCTCGGCGTTGAATCGGTGGGGTAGAATGCATTCTTGTTCACCATGAATTCGTTTATGAAAATGGGCATTCTGAATGGCATCAATATTGATGAATCTTCAGGTGGTATGCATCCAGGCTTCAAACCTCGAAACACTGATACATGATTCTCTGGGGCACTAAAGAATCCCTCCTTCCTGTAAATGATACGGCTTGCCTTCGCCTGATGATATTCTGTTAAATTCCAGGACATCTTTCTGGGATAGCTGGCATGCATGAACCTCATGATAGATAAGCCCCTGGAAACCTTCGGCTAATACATGGGCTGTTTTACATCACCTTCGAAGTAGAAGCATACTTTCTCTCTGATGCCCTTTGGCTGAGATTTCTGTGCTATGGCATCTTCGAACAAAAATGCTGGTTTCTTGTGGGATACCAAATCCAGACTCTGAAAGGGTTGTCCATTCATCAAACAGAGTAGAGTTGTATGGTCTTGATTCGCCAACAATGATAGTCTAGCTTCTGGAAGATCAAATTGAGGAAAGTGCACATGAGATAAATCATGTTTAAATGAGAAACTCAAGTGCCCTTCATAATCTGCCTCTTCACTTCGGATATTCACTACAGAAAATAAAAGAAGACAAGGTCAGATATATTTCAGTAAAATCTATGTCTACAAGCCTTATGCGTGAATAGCAGTATTTTGAAGGAAATTTCAAAAGTCACGCAGACTTCAGACAGATATATTATCAAGACACGCTGAATGATTTATTCACACAGGTGTTTAATTCACGCAAAGTCCAGACAGATTAGGATGAAAGTCACGCATCATTGCCAGAATCACATTTAAGTGAAAATGACAAAAATACGCTGACAGATCAAGACTAATCTATCTAGAGGATGACTCTCAGAAGTCTGTGTGACTAATTCAATATGGACATTTCTGCCAACATGTGAAAAATCACGCAGAGTCATCATAAAAGCTGCGTGACTATTTCAACATGGACATTTCTGCCAACATGAAAAATCACGCAGAGTCAGGAGAGCCATGCTCCTTTGCGTGAAACACAGAGCTTCATAAACACGAAGATGTGCAGTATGTCCGACCCTAAGAAGGGGGGATATATTTCTGAAGTTCATTATTTGTCTTAAGATCCTAAAAATTCTATGTGGAGTTCATCTTCATCAAAATCATCTTCAACAGTTCGTATTCCCCATCACTTACGATGCATTGGAGGATGCGTGACTTCGTGTCGAGGGAGTCTGTCAGTAGTGGCACGCGAGGAAGTCGCACGGGCTTTCCCCTTGGCCTGAGCATCAGCTTTCTTGAGAGCCATTACTGCTGAGAAAGGGAAGAAGTTCGTCGGGGAAGATGAAGTTCTCTTCTGTGGATTCTCTCTCTCTAAAAAGCAAGTAAAGAAGGAAAGAAATGACTTATGGCTTATTTATAGGCTCATGAAGAATTCTAAACGACAATATCATTATTTGCCTCGATTTAGGAGCTTGATACGGGATCCTAACTGCACAGAATCCCAACAGTCTAATCATTTAGGAGTAAATCTCTCTTTAAAGTCATCTCAGCGTGACTAAATTCATTTTATCATCTCAATTTCAAAGTATTTCGAAATAATTTATCATTTTTCGAAAACTTTGAAGGGGGTTTTGTAGGCTTTAAAAATGAAAGTCACGCTGAGTTGATCAAGATAAAGTCCAAAAGTCAGGCTGAGTTGATCAGGACAAAGTCCAAAAGTTACGCTGAGTTGATCAGGATAATATTTAAAAGTTACGCTGGGAGACAGCTCATCATTTGTCAGAGTGTCATTATGACTGACAGCACGACAGTCGAAGAATGTCTCCTCGTATGCAACGTATGCACGGGACTCGAGAGATCACAGTCGACTATTGCGTAATTTTTGAAATCTTCTTCAACAAGACTCAGCCTTCGTCAAGTTGGCGTACCAAAAGAGCTTATTATCATTTAATGTGACTGACAAGGCAATCACTGTCAGAGATTTTGTGTCAGTCGAGGCACGTCGAATCAAGACAGCTGGCAGTCCTACCTCAATCTTGCATATATTTTGAGCCTTCTGGCTCAAGTCTGCGTGTATTTGAACTTGTATGTTTCCTTTCTCAAGTCTGCGTGGATTTTGAAGCTGTTTGCCCCAAGTCTGCGTGGATTCTGAAGCTTCTTGCCCCAAGTCTACGTGGATTTTGAAGCTTTCTGCCCAAGTCTGCGTGGATTTCGTCTTCAACAAGTCTGCGTGGATTTCATCCTCAACTGAGTCTGCGTGGATTTCGTCTTCAACAAGTCTGCGTGGATTTCATCCTCAACCAAGTCTGCGTGGATTTCGTCTTCGACAAACCTGCATGGATTTCATCAAATTGGAGTACGTGGCAGCCATGCCACCGATCTCTCGCCTGCGTGTCCTGTAGCTTGCACACGACTCATGCACGATTGCCATGTGTCCAACAGTTACAGGCCACGTCCAGTAACTGCTCATAACCTTGCGTATGTTAAATCCTGCGTGATTTTCAACTATGCACAGGCTGTAAAGACAGTTATCTTTTCAGTTATTTTTGACTCTATAAATAGAGTTTTTTTCTTATTCATTGTACAGAGACAGAGCCATCTAAATTGCTGTTAAAATTTTGAGAGCTTTTCTTCTTCGCATCATCCAAAAGATAAAGCGATCGTCTTCTAGATCGGATTCCTACAGTTGTAATTTTCCCAGATACACAATAAATAAAGTAAATTTATTTATGGAAAACAACAGACTGTGTGTAAAACCTGTACGGTGTCTCGTGCACCCCCGACACGACACGAGAGGTCGTGCCACTTGGGGAGTATCGTGACAGATACTGCCCCAACGTGTGTGTCAAATATTTTATGTCCAAGTGTCGTGTCCAGGGAGTTCTTGCCCCCGAGTAGCAGGGGATCCCTGTAGCAGCGCACGACCGTGTACGCGCGCGTGTCCACATCAACAAAATGACACAGGATGACACGAAAACCAGGACACAAAGATAGGGAACCCTAAGCTAGATCAGAAACCTATTTTCTATTCAAAAACAATAGGCAAAATGGATCGACATGCCCTTTGTGGCATTCTGTCGAACACCATGTCCAGTGTTCTGATATGTGTCCAGAATGGACACGAATCATCCGATACTGGACACGAAACCTATCCAGACCTTAGGGGAACTCTTAGGGATTCCTATACATGAAGACTAAATGAAAATCTATGGAGATTTGAAGAGATTACCTCTTGTTGAACTTTCAATGGAAGGGTCTCCTTGTAGCTCCTTGCTTGGTCTCCCAATCAATTCTAATCAACTCCAAACTGAACCAAATCACCCATAACAGCAAGAAGAACATTATTAGAAACTAATGTAACTAATTTGGGGATTTTAGGACCTATAATGGATTTATGATGAATTTATTTAGATAAGAACTCACCTCCTTGAAAATAGGGCTCTTCCTAAAGAAAAGAGGCAACCCTAGATTTGGGAGGGGTTTTATATGGTGGGAATCTCTAGGTAGAGGGGTGTGGCTGGCCACTAAGGCTTAGGGTTAGCGTTTTGTCAAACTATTGGGCCTTGGGCCAAGTTACAAAGCTAATGAGGATTAAACTTAATCAAGGTTCTAAAACCATAAGTCATGACTTGTGACTTTCTAATCCTATTGCTAAAATAACTTAAACCAAGTGCTAGGCTAGGTTAGACTAGAGTCACTTGACCTAACCATGACCCACTAACTAGGGTTAACTTCTAGGTAGGTCTACAAAGTCAACACTAGTCAAAAGTCAACCTAGTTCAAACTATCTCAAATAATTCCTAAAAATTCTCATAAATTCAATAAATTCTAATAAATTTAAATAATAATTAATAATCCCAAATAATTCTTAAAATTACAAAAAATGACTAAAATACCCCTCAGTCTGGAAATGAACACTAGCAAGACACCAAATCATAAGTCATGAATTTAAATAGTTTAAAAATAATTAAATATCACTAAAAATCATAACATGAAATAAATACCATTAAATAATAATTATAATTACAAAATTTTAAAATTACCCTCTTCTGGAAAACTGGGTGTTACAAAACCAGTATACATCGCTGTCTTTGCGTTTGCATTCTTATCTCTGCCTTTACTTTACTTAGTTGTGATTATTATTCTGTGATCTTGCTGCTAACATTTTTAATTAGCAATATTCCGCTGCCAACTCTATTCACCGCCCTCTAGAGTATTATGCTTTACGATTTCGTTCCTACAAGGTTGCCTTCGAGGGTTGGGGTTCTATTCATAATGATAATTTCAGTCTCTCTAAAGTTGATATTGGGAACTATGCAGAGGTACTCTTTTAGATTTATCTATCCTAAGTAGTGTTATAAATAAATCTGAGATTAAAAGTTAGTAATCCATTTTAGGAATAGGTTGAAGGGACTGATTCATCTCAGCCTTAGCTAGGATTGATTCTTATCAGTACCCCTCTGGACTGAATTGAATCCAAGTCCTAGCTAAGACTGATATGCATCAGCCTGGGGAGAAAACTGAACAGTGGATATTAGTCTTATGGACTTGACTGGTATATCAGTCCTACCAAGGCTGATTTCTGAGATTGATATGGTATAAGTCCTACTGATTTGTCTTAGTGACCTGAGACTGATATTGTATCAATCCTATTGGAGATTTAAACTTTAAACTGTCAGTGCCCTGCTTCCTTAGTTAAATACTTGTAGTTCATAGGTATAAATAGTCTAGAATATAGTGATAACCTATAAGAACAACCATGTTTAGAATATTAGGTGAGATAAATTAGGAGTGCCATGATTGGTGAAGTTTAGATATAGAAATAACCATAGCATGTTCTATAAACCTAGGAAACAGTTAGTAGCTTATATTTATGTTAAATAAATTTAGTTGTTAACTGTTAACTTAATAAAATATTACAAATCACTTGACAGGAGGATATCCAGCTGTACATTCCACACTTGATCAATCTGAGCAAGGCAAGTATACTCCTCGGACTTGTCCATTTTCTCATGTCTTGTATATTCATTCTTGTATCTTCTGGTTGACACGATATATCACGAGATTGTCTTGTATCATGTTTCATGAGTTTACTTGTGTCTGGGAGGGAAAATACTACAGATGTGTGATCAAACCCGTGTTACATTCATGTAAATAGCTTAGGCCCCGCATCGTGCACGCGGGACCCAAGCCGTACCATTTCATGTTTATTGAATCTACCCAAGCCGATCACACACTCTGGATGTATTTCGATATATTGCACACTTCAGGTTCATGTTGTATTTCATGTTCAGGACTCATTCCATGTTCCCTGTATTTACTTTCAGTATTAGGATTCATGTCATGTTCTCATTTCTCGTACTTTATATATATTTCCTGTATTTCTTGTTTATACCATGATGTTCATGTTTATTTCCTTGGATATACTTAGCTCTACTCCTGACTAGGATATATTGCAGGTATACTTGCATGACATTATTCTACATTATGGGCCAGAGCCCGGGATCTTAGCTGAGCAGGATGGAGTCATGACTTAGCTTGAGGTTTCAGGTTTAGATTGTTTTAGTTATTTCTCTAGATATTATATGTTCCTAGAATTCACAGTATATTTCATTCTTATTGATTCTAGTACTTTTATGATATTATGATCGGTGGATTACGGTGATCATTCTGGGAACGTTATAGATGCTGTGATTGTGCATATTCATGTTTATTTGGTTAGATTTCCCTAGCTTGGTACAGCTTACTTCGTCATGTCTAACGACGAAGGTTGGGCGTGTCTGACTCGTATCCGATTATTCGGGAGCGGATCGTAACAATTCGTAATCCCTCTTTCCGAAAGTTTGGAAATATTTTTTTATTTATTTGTTTGAATTAAAATGTGATTTTTGAATTTTATAAATATTTAGTATAAACGGCCTTAGTCACGGTTAAGTTTTGGAGTGCTAGATAACCAAGAATTTTGGCACTGAGAGTGTGGTCAAGTGCCTTGACTAGTGTTCTAGCCATGGTAGAGGAGGCGGGGTCATAGGTGTGTACTAACTAAGAAAACTAGGCCAAATCGCGACATAACCCTTGGAATAATTAAATTACTTATTATTAAGATTATTGGCTTTTAGAAGACCTGGTTGTTCCAAACTAGCCCGAATCCAACCCAAGTCCTGGTGGTCATGTAGTGCGACCAATGTCGTCCATGTAGATATATAGATGTGTATATATATTTTGGTAGTCCATTTCTAGTATTGGGAATAATTTCTATAAATTATATATTGAATATTATATATGTACTATTGCTATTTAAATTTGCATTTTCTTGAAAATAGGATAACCTTCTCTTAGAATGATATTTTGGAATTTTTGGGATTTACTTAGGCTATACAAATATACTAGTGTATAAATATATTCATAATAGGTAGACATAGTACTTTATACATATTTTTCCCTCGATCTTGAATATAAGATAAATATAAATTTAAGTTTATATTCCTTTTTGCCTTCGGTCATTTTCTTCCTAATCATGATCATTTATACAACTTTATCTTATGTTTTTCTAAACACTGCCATATCACAAGTTCGTATCACTTATATTCTTTTCCTTGGACCTAAGGAATTATTTTTAAAATAACTTCTCCCTCATTTGTCTATTAATCTCGAGTTAAGTTTTTAGATTCAAAAGTGTTCCTCTCAAACATTGCATATTGGATATCCGTGAAATAAGGGTTATAAGATTTTTACTTATCTTGCCTTCGACCATGTCCTTCCTAATCAATCGTTTAATTTTCAAAAAAAACTGATACCTCCCCTTCAAGGATGGATACGTACACTTTCCTATAATGATCAATTTGTTTAAATTTCTAGCTTTCTTCATCATGGTCAATTTGTTTCAGGATTTTTGAACCTCCGTTGAGATTTTAAGGATGTAGTTGAAAGGATGATCGGTGACTTATGATGGCAGACAGCCGCGCACTGTCGCCACTTATTTGACTTATGTAAACTGTGGGTTTACTGCAGCCAGCAGCGCACTGTCGATGCATGATCCCTAAGTTGAAGTAATCTCGAGTAAGTATAAGTTATCGAATGTTGTTAAAGCTATATCTTGGTCGTCCTATCTTCGTCTTTAAGTTGTTATGTCCAGATTGGATAGAGTTGATAGGGTATTCGTTACCGTATCCTTGCTTGAGTCATGGAATCAAGAGTTTATTGCAGCTAGCTGTACACTGGCGAGGCATAAATTCTCGGTAAAATGACTTCGATCATGTTTACGAGTTTCGAATACCATAGAGACTACGTCTTATTGGCATATAACTATTAAGTTTTCAAATTGATTTGTGCTTATTCCTAGTCACAATCTTCTCAATAAATCGGTAATTCTCCCTTCCTTTCTTATCCTTCTATTTTTCAGATTGTCACTTTTAATATAAATTCGACTGGATCATCCTAGACTCCTTTTATTATATTTCGATCAAGTCAAATTCGTATCATTTCCTAGGTTTGATTCTATGATCATGCCTACACAATCGATCGTGTTAGAACGATTTCGATTTGGATCATCCTTAAATACCTTTTGATCATGATCAAACTATTCGATTATATTTTGATCGTACCAATTCGCCTGTCATCCTAGAATTCAATTCCATGATCGTGCCTAAATAATTTTGTTTAACTAGTTGTTCGTACCAAGATGATTTCAATTTTGATCAATCTTACATCATTTTATCAAGACTAAATCATAGCTAAGGTTATACTTTCATTCCAACTACGGTCATGACTATTTTGATCATGATCATGCTCGTGCCGACTTCCTATTTTCATCATACTTGGATGACTTGCACGATTAGCCTTGATCGTGACTGTATCTTAAATGCGACTAAAAACATGTTTAGATTTCATCGAGAACTTTGGTCATTCCTTAAAAGGCTGGTAATGACTCAACCATGCTGACCATAGATTGGTCGTGCCCAACCATTTCACCCTTAATCGTTCTTAAAAACATTTGCTTGTCAACTAGACCATTTGACCGAATACTAGTCGTACCAAATCACATTCTTCTTTTGTTTAGTATCTTTGTCATTTTTACACGTGATTAATTAGATCATGAATCATATCACTCCCTTGATTATACCATTCATCGTTTTATTCATATCAATTAAAAATTTGGTTCCTTGATTATTCTTCATAGTCGTGCCTAATCGTGCTCTTTGAAATTTTGGAGACGAAATATTTTAAGGTGGGTAGATTTGTAAACCCACATCCCTACTTTCAAAAGTTTTATTTTGTTTTATTTTAATAAATTTTGGTTAAAAAATAAATTTTATTTATAACCACTATAGAATATATTTGGATGACAACAGAATTTTTGTTAAACCATTTTTGATTTAGAATTTATAAAATATTGTTTAAATTATTTGCTAATATTAATTATCAATTAAATTCATTTTTTTATATTATAGTTAGTTTGATTCAGTCTTGGACTAACAAAGATATGTATTGTTTAAATAATATATACCATATTTTCCAAGTCATTTGATAAACATATTATTCATTTAAATTATTATTGTATTATATTTAGATTCGATCAAATGTATTTTTTTAATATTTTAATAAAATCTTGAATTATTTTTAAAATCATTATGGATTGATTTTGATTTGTTAGATCTAATATTTATTTAAATCTTAGAAAGATTTGATCATCCTAGTCCTTAAATTCTAGGATAAATCATTCTAAGGTGGGTAGGTCGTAAGCTCACTTTCCGTTTTCTTACATTCTCTATTTAGTTTATTTTAGTTTAATTATTCTTCCAAAATCGGGAAATAATTTTTATTCTATTTATATTTGAGATATTTTGAAAAAAAAAAGGTGAGGAGAGATTTGCAAAACTTTAGAAGAGATTTTATTCTAGGATTATTGGAATTACTATTTTATTCAGAGTTATATTAAATTCAAATTACTACAATATTATTTTAGAAGATATTGCATTTGTGAAAAATATACAGCTATAAGTATCTGAATTATTCTTAACAATATTTTGACAATTGATTTTATTACAAGGGTTATTTAAAGTAATAGGTATTATTTTAGACAATATTTTATGAATGATTTGGGACATGATTGGGTCAAATACCTAGATTCTCTTTTTTCGGAGTTTCAGAAATTATTATTCATTTACTTATTCACATATTTTGTTTGTCGGGGTTGAAGGCAGATTTCGTCGATACTTTGTTCTTGATTATTTTTCTTACCAAACTTGTTTCAAAAGTTAAAGTTGAGAGAATTTTCGAGCGTTTAGTGTTTCAAACATTTTCTCAATTTTATTTATTTTACTCGATCAAGTTCTTTTATCATAAATTTCTACTATCTTTCACCAATCTACCAAGTCCATCTATCCCGGTAGTCCTCAAATTCGAGGACGAATTTATTTCTAAGGTGGGTAGATTTGTAATCCCCCTTCCCGAATTTCTAATATATTTTATTTTACTGAATTATGATTTTTAGGATTTTATAAATAAGTAGTTAGTTAATTATTATGGTAGATGACTTTAGCCATGATTGAGTTTTGAAGTACAAGACGACTAGGAATGAAGGCACGGATAGCATGGTCGTGTGCCTTGACTAGTGTATTAGCCATACCAGGGAAGACCCAGCCATAAGTGTGTCCTGACTAGGAAAATCAGGCCAAGTTGCGACTTGACCTCTATAAAGAATTTAATTAAGTTATTTATTAATTTAATGACTTTTAGAAAACCCGGTTATGCCAATTTAGTCCGGACCGGGCCAAGCCCATGTAGGCATGTAGTGAGACCAAAGATGCCCATGTAGACATATTTTTTGCAGATGCACATATTTTGTATTTTATTTTGGGATGGACAACTATTTTCTAAAATTATGTTATACGTATAAAATAAGTATTATTAATGCATATATGACATTTAGATTGTTGCACGACTTCTGGTGGACCTATTAACGTAGGAGTAAAATGTGTCAACCAATACTACTTCTATTATTGGTTTATTGTATTTTGTTATCATTATTAATATTATTTTTGATATTATGATTATTATCAAGTATAATTATTATTTGGTAATTTTGTATTCCTAGAAAATATATATTAAATTGCAGGTACATACGTTTATGTGTGATACCCTACCCAAGAAAGAGTACTATTAAGATTTTTGGGTTTACTGAACATTTGGGCATACATGTATATAGGTATTGCTACATGCATATATACGCATGGATATGTACATATATATATTTTCATGAATAAGTATAGTATGATTATATATATATATATATATATATATATATATATATATATATATATATATATATATATATATATTTATATATAAAAATATATAAAAATATATATATAAAAAAAATATATATATAAAAAAATATATATTTCCATGAATAAGTATAGGATAAGAATAAAAATATTTTCTTGAATAACTATAGTACAATTATTTATGTATAAGTACATTGAATATGTGGTATTATATATATACGTATATACTAATTCTTGTATTTATAAAACAAAAAGAAAAAGAAAAAGAAAAACAAGGAAAAAAAAAGGGGGCACTGTTCCTTAGGAACAGTGCTATACCTCACCCGAAGGCCCAACAACCCGACCCCCCCTCGGCTCTGCTTAAACAGAGCTGATATATATATATATATATATATATATATATATATATATATATATATATATATATATATATATATATATATATATATATATAGTCGGACGAGAGGAAGAACGGAAACTCGAGAACCCTAACCCGACTCCAACGCCGCCACCCGAGCCGTGCCACCGACCTCAGCCCTGTGTGACCCTCCCCAGCCCTGGGCGCCGTCGCGCGCGGCCACTGGCCGGCCGAACACGCCGGGAAACACGCGGAACAACGCCATCGACAGCAGCGAGCGACGGTCTGGGATGGAAATTCGTGGCTGGATCTCTCCCTCCCTGCTTGATTGATTTTTGAACCGACTCCACTGGTACGAACCAGATATAACCATATTCGACTCCCATTAATTACTTTTAATTCAGATACGCTAAATCGCTAGGAAAATCCCCAGTAAATCGTGGAAAAAACCACGAGTTACGTTGACAGTTTTAAGGTCCAGGGACCTAGTTTGGACGTCGATTTGCTGCCAAACCACAACGAGTCTTCAAAATCTATTTGAAGGAAAATATTGACAACCTATAGGGCTAGAGAACCCTTTTTACAGAAATCAATTTTGATAATTGTGCGCCGAGAAATCGGTTTCCCAATATTGAGAAAAACCTGTTTTAAAAACATGAAAACCTCTCGATACGACGTGCGTTCCGTCAATCCGGATGACGTGGTCGTGAACCGAAGGCATCGAAAGGTGCGTAATAGTTTCGCGGATGTGTGGGCTTTGACAAAATTCAAATTGGTTGCGTGTGCGCGACGAATTTGACGCGTATCCGTCAAAATTTACCGTATCGGTCTCTATGCAAATTTCCTAATTACTTTGTGCACGTTCGTCAGATCGAGACAAAACTTGTGCCAACAAGACCGTATCGTTTTTCTGGTCCTGTATGTCCAATTCCGAGATAGTTGATCGGATCGCCGTTTCGCGGACCCCACGATCCGATTCAACAGGCAATTTTGTGTACGGCCCGCCGGAATCCAACTTTAGACATACGGTTGGATTCGTATCGAAAAATTGGACCTGTTGACATATAGTTTGATGACTTTAGAGACCATAGACTTTGGCACGCTTTTTGGTGCAAAGTGGGTCCAACGGTAGAAACCGTTTTGATCCGAAATTATCGTTTTGCCCCTGTGTCCAGAATTGGACTTAACGACAGGCAATTCTAGCTAATTTGACTATTCTGAAAACGTTGGTAATGTTTATTTCAGCATCCGGAGACTTCTACATGTGTTGACTGTTGTGGCTGATTGAGTGGTATAGTATTATCGGTTTCACCAGCACAGGACCTCAGGCGAGTACATCTCTGATAGTTTTTATATTTGATTATCTCTATACTTTATGTATTTAATAATGTTTTACATTGATATCATGTTAATTCTTGACACGCTTGTCATACGAGATAGTAGTTATAGATTCTTACATGTTGTTCGTGACCAATATATTTTCGTGTTCGTGACCTGTTTGAATCCATGGCTACTAGCCGGGCGGAGAAGTACATTAGTAGACATGTAAACATACCTAGAAATATCCTATGATGTCTATTCGTGAATAATAGCAGCTGCACATGACACGTGCAGGGTGCCGGATTTACCCCTTAGCCGTTTACATGTCGAAAATGTATTTCAAATCACTTGTTAGATATAGTCTTGCTACATTACAGTTTCTTGTCATTGCTTATCTTGTGTACCATGTCTTCCTGCTTTTACTCGCATGATTCCTACTATGATTTTCTGTTTATCCCTTATCATGTATCTCAGTATTATTACAGATTTATGGATTTCGTCATTTATTGATTCTGTTGTGAGAATGTACTCGTTCCATTCCTGACTGGAAACCAACATTTTTCAGATTTAGCCGCGATCACTCTTAGCACTGGAAAGGCATGGGTATGCTGAGGTCAACCTAGATAGTTGAATTAGCTGTCTTTTCTATTTTGTGAGACATTGTATTTTCTAGCAAATATAAAGTTGTGAAACCTTGTAATTTGTAAATTTGATTTAATAATGTGAATGAGCAATAAATGTATCTTTTGTGATTTTGAGCATCTTAGCCGTGACAGCGTTCTACCGTCGACTCTGCGGCGTAGGCTGGCTTGGACACGTCTCGTGGAGGAGAGGGAGAGGAGAAGGAGAGGGAGGGGGTGGGGGAGAGGGAGAGGGAGAGGGGAGAGGGGAAAGGAAAGGAAAAGAAAGAAAAAGGAAAAGATTTTTTTTTGAACTGATGGTATGCTCGAATAGCGGACCTCCCACCTCCCAACCCATTACTTATACCCAACATGCTAACCAACTTCTCCAAGTATGAGTTTTGTTAATATTTGACATGTATATATATATATATATATATATATATATATATATATATATATATATATATATATATATATATATATAGATTAGTTCGGCATCTAGGTGCCCTAGGCGCTAGGCGGGCCCTTGGCGCACCGTCCCTGTGTAGCAATTTTTAGAATACTGGATTTGGCTTATCCCAACAACAAAACTTGAGTTAGAAAATATATGCTAAATGGCCAAAATGTTATTAATACCAACATATTTTGAAGACATGTAAAGAAACAAAGTAATATAACTAGTATGACATAAATATACATGTTTTATACTTTGTATGTGCTTTTTCCTACCATGGAGCGCGCCTTGCTTTGCACCTATGCTCCAAGGACCTTAGCACCTAGGTGCACTTTTCACCTTTGATAACTAGTCTTGAGGCTATCAAAGGGGTAGATGTCTCATATTCTCCTCATGACCAAAACTTATAACCGCTATTATTATATTGAGGCTTTCCAACTTCCATTCTCTTTGCTCCACTCTTCCAAAGGAAAAAAAAGTTCATAATTCCATAATGTCTCGCTCGCTACTAAAGGATTTTGGCTCAAAAAAGTTCACCTTCTATGTCCCCCACCTCAAAGGTCCACATTTGGCAAATGACTTCTCGAGTATCGTCACTTTTGACTTCAGCTCATTAAGTCCTTCTATTATGGTCTTCACTATTCGTAACGTTGGACCTTCTTCTGCAAATTTGTAATCTCCCCACCGTGGGTCCCAAGTTCGTCCTCGACACGGGCTACGTCTCTTGTATTTGCTCTCAAAACAATGTCATGGAGGTAAAAAGATCACTTTTCAACCCATGATAAACTCTTCTAAGGTAGTATGACTGATTCATGTCCTCCATTTGCATTTCCACGTCCGTAATGCCCCTTTTCTAACCACCCACACGACCTCCAAATTGTCAAGGGCACGCTTTGCTCTTGTCGTCCCTCCTAGCTGTCTTCTCCTTGAGCAATGTTGCACAAACTTGGATGTCGACGTGGCGACGATCGACCTTCACTCTAATACTTTTTATTATACCTCAGCCCTTACGGAATACGTCCTTCATTCTCGAAGACTCATGTAAGCCTTATCCCTCCCCAAAATATATTTAATATATAAAAATTCACTTGGCATATAATTAGAAAAAATAGATTTTTCCTTTTAAAAGTTATTAAAAATAATTGACCTGGAAAATAAGAGAAATATAGTGATATAATAGATTATGCCAAGTGTCAAAAATTTAGTGGCCGGGCTCACCATTCACTATTGCCACGTGGTGAGGTCGGACCACCCAATAATTTCTCTAGGAGAGGGGGGGAGGGGCATGATAATATGATACAGGTCACTTTAATCTAACAACTATTGTCATTTGCCTTAATCCAATATCATAACTATTAACTAGTAGATATGCTCCCTGTCGTTAATAACCTTGACCACCCAGTATCCTAAGGCCTCGTTTGGTTCGCAGAATCATTGGGTTGGGAAAGGAAAGTGATTACTTTCCTATGTTTGGGACGAGGAAAGGAAAGTGATTCCCAATGGAAGAAAAATTAGAGAGGAAAGTGATTCCTTCCATCCAAGTAAGGAATCACTTTTCCACATTGAAGTATTCACTTTCCATTCCAAATTCCTTGGCATTTCTGAACATTGGAAAGAATGTCATTCCCGAGGCGTAATTTTTGATAGAAAATAGAGAATCGAAACAGTTGTCAAAATAGCAACAACGTTTCGTAGCAACACTTCAAAGAAGGTGCACTACAGAGATCATTGGAGGATTCTGGGTAACGAAAATCTAAAGAGATTTTGTTACAACAACAAACAAATGTAGAGCTTCTTTTAGGAAGGTACAAATCGAGTTGCTAGCAACAGCAGCAACGAAAACCCATAAGAGGTTTCTGATTAGATCAGAGAAGAAGAGAAGGAAAGAAGAAAGAGAAAGACAGCTTTGCTGGGGTGATCAGATCACCGTTGCTCAAAGCAAGATTCGCCTATATACGATCCGCTTCCAGGAACCAGTAAGTTCTTAGAGAACTTCTGGAACGCTCGTCAGTCAATTTTTGAGACTTGAAGGGACTTCCTGAACTTTACGGACTCCCTTAACTCTCTTCTTTGGTGCATCTTTCAAAGGAGGCCAAGGGGCTCTATTTATAGAGTGGAGTGAGACTTCACCTCTTCTCCTATCCGATGTGAGACTAAAATATCAATACTCAAAAATAGAGTTTGATATTTTAGATCATCCCACAATCAGCATAGAAGTGTGCCAGTCCACGCCTACCCCCCGAACACTCCCGTGCATGCACGAGACATCCTAGAGTCCGTACCCGAGTTCGAGTCCGCACAACAAAAATCAACTTACATCTATGTTGGAATTAATCCTTTTTCCTTCTAGAAAAATACTCCCACATGACACACACTTGTGCCCCACCACACCTCATGTGCACACCTCAACACAAGCAAATCATTATATTGAGATATTTAACATTTGGTGTAGCCGACGTAGGACTATCTTTCCTAGTCTAAAGATAAAAACACCAACAATCCCCCACATATCTCAATATATGGGTTGAACGTTCCCCACAGTGACTGTCCATCATGCATTAGGAGAGATGTCGCTATGACTTGAATCTTTCCGTTTAGGTTAAATAATAACATGATACAAGAATGGACTAAGCCTTGAATTCTGTACCATAACTGTAATTCTTTCCACTCATATAATGACATCAACTGTGCTTCTGGCTACACATTAAAGGCCTTATGCCAGCCTGATTTCAGTGTATAATTTTGGACGTCTACAAGTTTACCCTCAAGAGATGGCCTGATATCTCTGTCTATACACTATAGGTGAGTTCTTTATCAAAGAGACATGGCATGAAGCCTTGCGCTTTCCTTGCGGTGCTACACCGCTATAACATGGCCCAAAGTCGAGGCATTACCCCTACCGGGAACCTCATCATAGTGTCATACTACTGTAGCATGAGGTCACATCCTCTTTGTAGTGCCATACTGTGGTGGCCCATGCAGGTCTATTTTCGTAAATCATGGAACTCGTGATAGTACTTAAGTTAGTCGTACTATTGTGAGCCCGCGACCAGGAAATACTCATTCACAAACTAGGATTAAAATGATTTAAGATAATGACTAGGACTAGGAGTCCCTTGTTCAAATTGACCGTTGGGTAGTTAAGGTTATTAGATAGGCCATGCAACTTAGATGGCTTGCTAGGTCTCTACAGGTACACTATTACTTTTGATATGACAATATGATCCAATGTGGATCTACTAACCGCTTGGTATGTTAGACTTGCCTAGAATTAAGGAGTTAATTTTGATAAACTGTTTAATTTTCTTTTGCTCTATTAGATATAAACATCACATCATGAGTTAAAATTGCTTATTTTAAATTCTATTTTGTTGTAAGGAACTGGTTTATAATTTTTGATTCTGCTATTCATATACGGATCTCGAGGTAGTTTGATTCAAAGTTTTTCCCTCAACCATTTGAAATATATATGAGATAAATGTTAGGATGTTCTTATTTTCCATGTCTTCAGTTATTTTCTCCCCGGTCAACCTTTTTGCTTTAAGAATTGAGACTCATAGGTAGATGTTTACGCTCTATCATAATCAACTAGCTTGAAACTCTAGCAGCCCTTGAAGTCCTTAAGGAATATAGTTAGAGTAATTAGCTGACTGCGATGACTAGACAGCAGCGCACTGTCGCCAATTTTTGAGAATGGGTAGTGTAGGTTCACTGCAGCCAGCAGCGCACTGGCGAGGTACAACCCATAGAAATAAAATTATTTTGAGGATCATAGTCTATGGAACATTGCTAAAACTATGTCCTAGTTGACCTCTTTAGATCTTAGATACTCTTGTGTCAATATAGAGTAGAGTACCTGATAGCTTATCACACCTGAATCACGGAACCAAGGGTTTGTCACAGCCCGAGTATACAGGCAAGACAAAATTCTCGGTGAAATGAATTCAGACGTGATTACGACTTTATGATACTATAGAGAATGGAAAGATGTCCGGTGTGACCCTAAGATCCAAAGCCAATACTAGTGAAGGTTCTGTATGTTGAATAACATGTCTTCCAACCTAGCATTATGTGGTCCTTGTGATCTATTGACGAGGTAATTGACCGACACTAATAAGTTACCTAGAATATAGAATCTAGAGTTCCATAACCCATTAGTCGACCAAGGCCTTATGGATAAGAAGATAGTAGGAAAACTGTATAAGCAAGAACATCAGGTAAGGTTTTTGATTCTCACAAAACTCGAATTACTTATTCCTCCTTCCAAAAATCTTGCATGCTTGTATTTTGACTATCTTGACCAACGCTGCAACTACAGCCTAGTTTTTGCAAGCTTACTCTTTTATCGAGCTTGATTCGAGACACATGTTTATTGGGGACGCTCGCTAACATATCGTCTAATCAGAATCATTGTATTACGGTCTGATCAACCATATTGATGCAATTGGTTCGCTCTTCATCTAATTATCCTATGTGGATTGAGATGTAGATGTCTCTAGGATCTCATCCACGACTGCCTTGAAAATTCCTCTTAAATTATACATTTGCCCTTGAATCACGTAATTGTATTCAGTAACATCTCTCTTGAACTCTTTATGGTTTTGTCTTTCACCGATTAGAAAGATGAAAGCTCGTAATTGATAGATAGATACGTAGTATACCCAAGACCATGATAGTTGTATACACAAGTGTCGCTACCATCAGCCAACCATATGACTAGAACCTTGCATTGAGTCACTCGTCCTCCCTTCGACACTAAACTTGCTAATCTTGATCTTCTAGTTATTGGAGTTCGAGAATGATTAGGATCTTCCCCTTGATCAAGTGCCAACCTAGGAGACCGCCTATCCTCAAGAGACCAAATGTTGTGAGCCTCTAGTCATTTGTTTGAAGTTTGGTTTAACTAGAACCCTTGTGACAATAGTCTGGCAGGTTCGACACCAATAGAAGTTCACGACCCAATAGTTAGAAACCTTTTTGCCTTAGAGTTGGTTACCCCGTAAATAACTCTTTTATACAGTGGTCGAGTAGATCATTCTATTTTATCGACCATGTGTCATTGTACACACTCATTCTCCATTTATTAAGGAAACGACCCTTGGCTTAACTTACAATCCTAGCTTCTAAGGTGGGTAGACTGTAAGCCTCCTAAAGTTTTGGGATATACGAAGATCACCGATTGATTAGAATAAATTTTTATTAGAATGATAATTAGTGCCCCATGGACTCCCACTTTCCATTTAGATCATTTTTGACCCTGGCCGTGTCATTAATATTCGGAGCACGAGACCAGCTGTTATCTTCCAACAAATTTCATATGCAAGATCTGGACGAGTTCACCTTCACCTAGGTATATCATGTCCCACTCAAACACGTTCCCTTGTACTCTATGTTTATGGTACGACTTTCAGGTAAAAAGGACTAGCTATAACCCTTACCATAATACCGGTAAACTTCTCGACCACAATTAGAGACTCAACCTTGACTCAATTCATTCGACCCAATATATGGTGGTGATCTACTCGAAGCCACTACGCACATGTCACCAGTGTGCCACTCAATTGTGCCTTCTCGTGCTAATTAAACACAAAAGTCACGGAAGGCGAATTTTTGGGCTTTAAGGACCTAGCTAACCAACCTGGTTGGCAACTAGCTCAACTCTTGGAGTGAATCCTATTCTAGGTTACCTTAAATTAATAGAACTAGTTTTATCATTGGGATCTTGTTCAGTCAATACAGATTGAAATTCCAGATTCATCCAACCAGCGAGGGATGTCCAAATAGAGAACCCATTAAGACCCAGTAAAACCACAATTGACTATAAAACCATACTATTTGAAATAGGCCCTATAC